>OZ026526.1:19706156-20306156 GCA_964019695.1 Loripinus fragilis | reverse complement strand
TGCTGAATAAAAGGGCCACTGGAGCTCCAGGTAAGAAATATCTTTAACCAACATCTCATGCTGAACCACTGGTACAAATTCAAAATAATTTCACAAAATTGTTCCTCATGGTGTCATCTACCAAAATTGCACAAATGGTTCCACTCTACCAAACAAAAGTGCTGCCAGAGCTCTAGATAAGAAATGTCTTTTAATGACATTTCCTCCTGAACCACTGGTTCAAATTTATAATAATTTCACATATTGTTTCTCAAGATTGCTTCTACCACAAGACAAATTCCACAAATTTATATCCCCCGACGAAGGGTTATTTGAGAGAAACATGTAAATCACAAAACACAAATCCCATTTATCTAACCCTAAGTGCATCTTTAGTATCATTCAGATCAAAACAAACACCTGTCAAGTATGTTTAGTGCTTAGTTTAATAAAAAGTATACTTACATCTGCACAACTTTAAACCCAACCCCAGAGGTCAAGGGTGTGTGTAAACCTAGCATGTAGGTCTACACTTCTTCCACTTTAATTTGATATGCAATATGACCACTTTTAGAAAAGAAAACAAAATGACTTTTCGACCCCACCCCAGGGGTAGCTGGTGTGTGTAATGACAGCATATTTGCTTTCATGGTGCTCTGTGCTCAATTGCCCTTAGTTTGATATGCAACATGACAACTTTAAGTATGTAAATTTAATTCTATTGAAAGAAAAAAACATTTAGGAAGAATTGGCATATATTTTGGGGGATTTTGGGAGAAGCTGAATTAATTTTAAGGATTTGGGGAGCAAAGGAAAAATAATTTCAAGGAGTTGAGGAATTTTCTTTCAGGGATTTGGGGAGATCAATGCATTATTTTCAGGGATCATGGGAGCATTGTGTTTTTTCTCTCCAAAAACTATCACTTTTTATTATTTAATAATTATGTACACACGCTTGAAAGTTTAATTATAGATATTTTGCAAAATATGTGAACACATACTGGCAATCACTGGTCCAAGTCTGAATAAATGATCAGGTGTATTTAAGGGTGATTTATCAATTATCTGTCCAGCTTGTCCGTGAAAGAAAGGCAGTGAACATAATGTAAATCTTTCCCCTTTCTCACTATGCTTGATGGAAAGTGAGCTTGAAAGTGACACATGAATTTTTTCTTCTTTGCAGATGGCGATGTAGCGGTCTTTTCAACATGTTTAAAGTAAAGAATTCAGAAACCTAATGACTATTATTACAGACCACAATAAGCAAAGATGTCATGGTGATGGTGCAGTTTATTTCATGCACAGTATGACACCATGAATATTATGGTCTGTCCTTCTGACCTTTACCGGTAGCAGCTGTTAAAATTGTGCCAATCACCTCAGGTTAATAGCAGCATGAGTCCAGGTTCAACTCGATTAGCTACAGATAATTAAGGTGTTAATTGACAATTAAGATATACATTGATGACCATTATGTGGCACAAGGCAATGACTTTTAACCGGAAGTGACGTTCCGACGCCAGAAATTTTCGCTAGCGATTATTCTTTCGCCAACTTAATATTTTTTTATGTCAAATTTATTATTTCTTCACATTTGACGACAATGGCAATCAGTATTGCAAACCCAGAAGAGGGCCTTAGGTCACTCACCTGAGAATGACTGTTTATATAAAGGTATAGGAAAGCATAGCTCCACTCAAAGTCCAGCTATAAATTTTGATAGATCAGCAGTTTCATTTAGACTCTACATGGTCTTTGGCCCACAGAGGCATAATTTGAACAAACTTGGTAAAGGTTCACTAGATGATGCTATAAACATAATATCAAGGCTCTACTACACACCGGGTAGGCAGCAACATCGAATGCTGAATACAATCGAGGACCTGCAGTCAATTTAGACAGCAGCGGTCTTGGGTAAGTTTTTTTTTTTTTTTAATTTTCACTAGAATGCTTAGCGTTTCAGTAAAAGTAAGCATGATATCAGTTTTAGGTAAGATCTTAGATGTGCTTCGTTCCTGTTAGGTTTGTCCAAAAAATGTGGGAGATTTGTATCACAGGGGTTTTCTACATAAAAATTAGGTTAAGTTAGTGATTTTAATACTTCTTTAATTTTGTCACTGATGAAAATTAGCACTTTAAAGATTGTACAGCTTTTAAGGTTTTCTCAAGGAAATACACAATATATATTCTAGTAATAATTTCAAACCTGTTATTTCTATTTCCTCAATAAAAATAAATTTAGTAAGATTTGAAAGATATACTAGCTCAGAGCAATTTGCATGATTGACTGATCTGTTAAAACATGAATTGGCTCTGAGAAAGAAGACAGAATAAGTTTGACTTTCGGATAGTGCACCTCTAAAAATTATATCATTGGTGACTGTGAAGAAATGTAATATGTAAAGTTTAAAGTACTTGCCAGTGTGCAGGGGGTTGTGCCCCCTGGCTATGATGTAAATAAAATAGATTGTACAGAAATGGGACTTGGTGTTTGTATGTAGATAGTTTTGTTATAGTCTACCCAAAACAATCGTACAAAACTCCCCGATGATAATTGGTGGATGTATTCGCGGCAGAAAAACCTTTTGGCTTTTTCGCGGTCCTAGAATTGGAGAAGATCAATATGGAACCAGACAATGGAATCAATTTATAGCTTTGGAACAAATGAATGTGTCTTAGTGGATCAATTTTAAACTACCTGTCCCTGGTGGATCAGAAGTAACCGTAATAACTTTTAACAGATGAGGTGGACCTAAGGTCAATGGACAAAATTTCAGAGGTGGAACTGACAGAAATACTTGAATCTCAGAACTTATAACTAGAAGAAAAAAGGATTATACTAAAAATCGTATAAACTGTACTAGGGAATTATCACCTTATGTTTTTCTATTGTTTTGCTTGTATATATATATATGTATGTTTTATGTATCATGTTTTAAAAACAAAGTATTTCTACACAGTCACCAAAACAGAAATTTGATTTGCTTATATAAATACTTAAAAGCTAAATGCTTGAGTCAAAAATATGAACTAAATTAAATGACTATTTAAAAAATTATTTTGTTCAATAAATACTAAAATATGGAAATCAAAGGAACATCTAAAATAGTATTTTCTTTAATCCAAGTTCTTAATAAATCAGAATGTTAAAATTTTAACAATAAAATTGAAATAAATTGTTAATAGTGTACCTCTCTAAGTAAGCGAGTTTCCCCAATATAATGTTAAAAGGTACTTAAAAATTAAGTTTATTATTGAATAGCCATTGTGTTGGTTAATTTGTAGAAGTGCATACTAAAAAGAAATAATAATAAAGATAATATTTGTTTTATAATAATAATAATAATAATAATAATAATAATAATAATAATAATTAATAATAATAATAATAATAATAATAATAAAAAGAATATAATAAAATTAATCAGCAGTAATAAAGGTCACAAGAACATAAGCAAACCATGTCTACTATTAGTCTAGCCATCAGAAAAGAAGATGCTATTTATCAGTCAGAAACTAATATGGGATTTTCATTCTTAGTAGAGTTTTGGAACATTTAGACCTAGTGCAATAAATTCATAAATAATAAATCATTTTTTAATATTTTTTTAAGAATGAAAACTTCCCTTACAGTTCCCTGATATGATGAAGGCATGGGAAAAAGTTTTCAGGATTATTCCTGAATTCAGGATTTTGAGGCGGCCGACTTTCCATAGAAAGTCCTCAAAATCCTGAATTAAGCAGATTCTGATAGCTTTTTTGATTTATATTCAGTTTATCTATAGACAATTGACCATTTAAACTTGAAATTGTTGATATTTGTAGGCATACTGCAAGTTTTAAGATTTGATTTTAAAAAGTTCAGGATTTTGGAAGTTTTGAACTTTCACTCAGGTAAAGGCCTGCCCAAATACAAATACCCCTCATTAACATTTTTTCCTCTTCTCAAACCCATTTTTACTTTATGTGTGATGACTTGAGGTAGATAATAATTAAAAGTATACTTTTTGAAGATAAAAGAATCTGGCTGGTCTATTATGTATATTGATGTATAAAATAACTGCTTGTCAATCAAAAATATAAAATGGTGCCTGAATTACATATCTGCTGATAAAATCACTAAAAGAAAAGAAGTAAAGGTGAATCAGACAGATATGGAAAGAGGGGGGCATTCATTAGATATAATGATAATATATTTACACAGGAAGGTGTTAATATTGAAATATAATAAAATAGTGTACTGACACATATAAACTATTATGATTGACAGCTATAATGTTATCATGAATGTTTTATATTAGACAAGTCAGAATCTTTGTTAAGGTAAAAGTCATTATTAGTAAACGAGAAATTTGACCAATGTTTCATCATAAAGAACTGTTTACATTTTAATAATAATAATTAAACTTCTGAATAAAGTTTGTGATGGGGACATCACAATTTAAATGTGGGGGGAATATAATCACAGGGGTTTTCTACATAAAAATTAGGTTAAGTTAGTGATTTTAATACTTCTTTAATTTTGTCACTGATGAAAATTAGCACTTTAAAGATTGTACAGCTTTTAAGGTTTTCTCAAGGAAATACACAATATATATTCTAGTAATAATTTCAAACCTGTTATTTCTATTTCCTCAATAAAAATAAATTTAGTAAGATTTGAAAGATATACTAGCTCAGAGCAATTTGCATGATTGACTGATCTGTTAAAACATGAATTGGCTCTGAGAAAGAAGACAGTCGGATAGTGCACCTCTAAAAATTATATCATTGGTGACTGTGAAGAAATGTAATATGTAAAGTTTAAAGTACTTGCCAGTGTGCAGGGGGTTGTGCCCCCTGGCTATGATGTAAATAAAATAGATTGTACAGAAATGGGACTTGGTGTTTGTATGTAGATAGTTTAGTTATAGTCTACCCAAAACAATCGTACAAAACTCCCCGATGATAGTTGGCTAAAAAGACATTTTATTTCTGATCATTACTTTTTTAACTCAAAACTGATAAATATGTATTTTTTCGCATTCTTTGTCATATTTCGATCGTTTCAGAGGCAAAAGGGTAAAATTAAATCATTTGTGGATATCCTGAGTGTATTAAATAATTTCTATCTGATAAGTGAAAAGCCCAGTATCCGTTTGAAAGGATGATGGTAATGATACTATGGCAATCGAAAACTCCATTAATGGCAATCGGTTAACGATAACAATCAATGTTTTAGACAATCGATGAACAAATGTTTTGTTTGATTTTTACACCCATTTTATTCATGTTCACTGCCTAAAATGAATGTTTTCATTGACGATTGTAATAAAAATAATAATTCATGCAGATGTTTCTCTATATCCGAGCTTTATAAGTATGTTTATTGTTTTATATTGATCAATAAACTCAAATCAGACCCGGAGGGCTCAGCATGTGTGGCCCGACAGTTTGGTGGTAAGAATACACACGCATTCTGAGAGGATCCTGGGTTCGAGTTCGGGTCGAGTCATGGGGAGGGGGGTAAATGACATACTTGAAGAAAAAGCATATTACCAGACGGGGACATGAATCCAGGACCTATCGCACGCCGCGCGAATACTCTTACCACTCAGCTATCGGGCCACACGGTAAGCTTTCGAATTGGCAGGGTGGTTGTACTCCTTCCAAAGTCTGTGGTCTTCCCCGCTTTTCCGGTAAAATGGGGATACAAACGCCGATGAGGGACTTTACTTTTGTTACATAGATAGTTTTCTATTGTTCCTCCACTTTCTAAATATGAAAGTTCAAACTGCTAGCAGAACCCCGGGTTGGTTCGGACATCACCTGACACGTCGAAAAAAGGTTTTCTTGTGACGGCACTCATATGATAGAAAGCTAAGAACCCATTGTCTGCGATTGACCCACTGTCAGTTCATTTTACCGTTTATTATGGTGAATTGAAACACATTCTAGGATGTTCAAGGTCTACTAATACATCGCTAGGGATGCTTCATTATTGGTATTATCAAATTCTAATCATTTTAACCTTTTGTAAACTAATGGATTCTTCCTTCTGGTTTGATACAATATACTAAAGATAGTCCATTGTACAGATCTAGGGGTGTCAAGTTATAGTTTAAACTAGAAAAAGTGTCCATGGGACACGGATGCCCCCGCCTATTGTTTTTATTTCACCTGCAATTAAACATTGGGTATACAATAAGTGAACAGGATACCATTTACATACTACAAACTGAATTTATAGCAACATTATTCTTATAAAACGTGTAATAATATGAGCCTCGTCATGAGAAAACCGGCTTTTTGCATATGCGAAAACAAAGACGCAGATCAGCGTCGCGGTAACCGCGAAGCTGATCAGTGCCTTTGTTTTCGCTATACAGATAGTACAATCCCTTTACTATCTAAATTCAAAATTTCAAGCCTCTAGCCATTTATTGTGGTTGTACAGCCCGGTTTGTGTCGGACCTGGTCGGATACCCCGAAGACCGGTTTTCTCAGAACGAGGCTCATATGTCCTTACCAAAAAATAAAAAATTAATCTGAAGATTATATGCAAATGTAAAGCATATATTCCGTTCTTGACAAAACAACTGTAAAGTTTAAAAAGGATTTAGTAAAATTGTAGGAGGATTTGTGCTCACAAGGTATCTAATGTCCATAAGCTTCTGTAGTAATTAAACCCAAAAATGACTAAGTTCAAACTGTAAAAAAGTGACAAAAAATGATCTGAGGGTTATATCCAAATGTCATGCACATCTTCAGTCCTTGACAAAAACACCAGTAAAGTTTCAAAAGGATTGGGATAAAATTGTAGGAGGAGTTGCGCTCACAAGGTACCTAATGTCCATAAGCTTCTGTAGTAATTTAGCCCAAAAATGACTAAGTTCAAACTGTGAAAAAAGTAACAAAAATTGATCTGAGGGTTATATCCAAATGTCATGCACATCTTCAGTCCTTGACAAAAACAACAGTAAAGTTTCAAAAGGATTGGGATAAAATTGTAGGAGGAGTTGCGCTCACAAGGTACCTAATGGCCATAAGCTTCAGTAGTAGTTGAGCCCAAAATTGACTAAGTTCAAACTGTGAAAAAAGTGACAAAAATTAATCTGAGGGTTATATCCAAATGTCATGCACATCTTCAGTCCTTGACAAAAACACCTGTAAAGTTTCAAAAGGATTGGGAAAAAATTGTAGGAGGAGTTGCGCTCACAAAGTACCTACCTAAATGATGGACGAACGGAAGGACGCACGGACGCACGCACGGACGGACAGACGGACGGACATGGGCAACGCTTAATGCCCTTCCGCATTCTACGAATAACGGGGGCATAAAAATGTATATTTGTCTGAAAATCTTTTGTCCATAACAAACAATGTAGACCCTGACAAAATACCGCATTATACAGCTTTTTATCTTGGTCTTCATTGTTAGCAAAAGTATATCGTTAAGAAACAGTTATTTTGCTTTCTTTAATGGTCGCACTCCACAGTTTTCTAAGAGTTTTGAACTAGCCTTAGTTGAGAAGAACGGCACTTTTTTCCACCCACCACCCACAGAGTTAGATTTTCTTCAAAGACCCCTCACCCACATATTTAGATATATATCCCCAAGCTTGTTTAAAGAAGCAAAGGGGATATTGTAATCACCTCCGTCCGTCCGTTATGCTATATGTTCCGTAGCCATTATGATACATTGCAATAGTAAGAAAAACCCCATGCGAGATGAACATGTTTTGTACTTCAACAACAGCAGAATCTAGGGCGAAGAATTGGCACCAGCTAAATGCATTTAAGCCCCCCCCCCCTGGTGGCTTAGGCTGCTGTCAGTTCTAAGGCGGTGGTTCTGTTGTTGTTGATTCGCTGTTGATTCGCTGTTGATTGTTACTCCCATCATGGGAGTATCTAATTGTCCTATGTTTTGCTGTACGTTACTTTATGTCCATTCTAGTTTTGCAATCATCTTGATGGGGAAGAGAGAGTTGGTTGCTTTGCTTAGTTGTCTTCCTGTTGTGTCGCTCTTCCTTGCGGTGCAATGGATTTGTCTGCAGTTTGTGCTTATCATACTCACTATTTTTGACAAATGCCTGACCTAGTCTGGATCCTAACTGTCCAATAAGTAAATATTTGTGAAGTAAATGGGTCTAATAACAAGAAGCCCTGCTTTTGTTGCATGTATATGCCTTATTGCAATAACTTTTTGAAGCAGTTTGGACCCTAACTAGGCTCTACAAAGTGCTGTGCCTGATCTGGAGCCACAATGTTTAATAAGTAAATGCGTATCTAATATACCTTGTGACCTTATTTTGCGTGTTATCCTTTTTAAATTGTCTACCATTATTATAATTATTATTATTATTATTATTATTATTATTATTATTATTATTGTTATAGCCTTTTCAAACAGTGTGGACCCTGCATGATCCGTCTCGAAGCCAGACAAAATGCCTTGCCTGATCTGGAACTGTGCAATACTCTTTAAGTAAAAAGAAAAACTAAACAGCAGACTATAATAAAATAACTTACACGTGCAGTTGATCGGGTGCCATCGCAAATCCCCATGTTCAAGTGTTTGACCCCCAGTACCCCAAAGTCTGGCCCCTGGGGCATGACCTATGCGACAGAATAAAAATTCTGTTCGGTATGTTTCATATCTTTTATACACATACAAAGTTTGGCATAAAAATCTATGAAATTGACTTTGTAATTGAAATTTAATATTTGACCTTTTGACCTCACCCAAGGTCACCAGTTTGACTCTTATATATATATGTATAGGGTGATAATTTTACTTGCACTCTGTTCTACTCATCATTTCCGTCAAATTAATATGCCACATGACCATGTTAAAAAAATGAGCCTCTGTGCACCCAAGACCCACCTTTGGGGCATGACCCAGGTGTCAGAACAAATGTCCCTTTCAATATGTTTTAGAAAATGGGGTTTACTCATTAGCAAATTATGGCCCTAAAATTTGATAATTGGCAAACTATAGTCCTAAAATTTAATGATCAGGGATTTTTAAAGAAAACACAAAGTTAGGTATAAAAAATTGTCTTTGTTATTGAAATTTACTGATTTTTGACCCCTCTCGCCCCTGGGGCCTAGGCCAGTTTTTTTTGCTGTTGCACGCCCCATTCATGTGAATATCTCAAAGTTAAAATCATATGAAGTATGCGTATGTCGCTTCTAAGGCTGCCACGTTAACACGTGTAAACGGTACAGTTTCGTGTTTTTGCAATAAATGTTTACAAATTTGGCCTACCGTTTACACAAACTTTAGCATGTGACAAGCGTCATGGTCTATTAATAACATTTCTTAATGAACATCCCGATCTGGATCATCAATCAGTTTATTTGTTATCTCAGATTCGGCTGTATTTGATAATTAGAATTACAGCAGACATGCTAAACGGACATTATCTTATGAAAGGGAGCATTTTTCAAATTCTTTGAGTATCGCGCCTGCACAGACAGTGGCTCAGGCCAACCTTAAAAATATTATTGTTTCCCCTTACCCGACCCTGTTTTACTGGCATGGGTCGGTCGGTCGGAAAATTATTTTATTTTATTTCCCAAATTCGATACCCATTCAATAGTCCTACTATATATTGGCAATAAAATTACAAACACAAATAATTTGCTAAGAATATTTTTTCAAGATTACACTGTTGGACAATTCTCCAAGTTGCAAATTGCCGATGAATTATAAAAAAAATAATTCTTGACTGAAAATTGAAATAAATTTTTTTGGGTAGGGCCCTTTTGAGTAGGGTCGGTCGGGTAAGGGGAAACAAATAAAATTTTATTTTAGGCCTCAACGGGCCATAAAAATGTCCCGGATATCGTCTCACTAGCAATTTTAACAGTTATGTGAAGGCATGTCTTGATATTTGGTGGAGATGCATCTTGTTTACTTCCTGTCGGCGTGTGTATTGATGCATACGTAATTATTTGCAGTTATGTCGTGTGTGTGTCAACTCGTTAATTACACACTTGCAACTGAAGATAATGACGGTAATTTACGAGTCTGCCCATGTTGCAGTCACTTTCTAATATGTTGAAATGAGTTCTATCACAACACCCAACCAACCAATTTCGAATTTTCGAACGAAGTCTATTTTCAAAGTTTTTTTAAGGAAAAATATCGCGATTTTACTGATCTGCCAAATGAAAATAATCAAATCTGGAAGTTCCGTGAAAACGGAATCGTTTCGGTTACAGGAATTCGTGTAAACGTTTACCAAATTTCATAAACGTGGCAGCCCAAGTCGCTACATGCAATGGGGGTCCACTAGGTCCAACACTCAAATTATACTACCTTTGGGTCCAAAATAATGCATTTAAAGCTTATTTTAGGACATTTTTTGGCTTTTTTATGTTTAGTTCATCGATTGCTATGAGCAGCCTTCACCGTTTGCATATTAATTTTTGAAAAGGTGTTTCCGATTGAAATTTTGATTTACCTCTCCGTTTTTAAATTGTACGTAGCTCAATTAAAATTCCACATTGCGTGGTCAAACTTGGCTGGTGTTTAGGGAAGACATTCAAATGTTTCACCGACCAGCCAGTTGCTTATTATCCCTTTTCAAAAAGAGAACAAGCATCACTAAACTGAATTTTTTCCTTGTAAACATTGTAAAAAAATGATCAGTTCATATCACAACATTTATTATTGGAAATCAGAAACAACACTTGCATAGAACAAACCACAATTCATTTGAGAATAGATAGGCGAAACCAATTTTATTAAAATACAGCTATAAATTAGAAAAAAGTCCAGATAAACTGATTTACCTATAACGGTGGCTGTACATATTGATCGCAGTTCCTCGATTGTGTTGCCACCTACCCGGAGTGTACTAGGCCTAGTCATTTCAGACAAATAAAATCACTGGACTTTGTCAGGGGATAATAATATGTAGTTTAAATTACACAAGTATTAGAGCTAGTCTTGCTACTAGAGCTTTTAATTTGATAAATCTCACCATTCAAGAAGAAAAATAAAAGCACCATCTCTTGGACCATCTTAAAAGCCATCTTCGCTTGCTTGTTAACCTCAATCTGGAAATAAAGAACAGCTTTAGTGGACAGTTCTTCATACCCGAAAGCAAGAGACAAATACAGCCAAAGAGGCAATTGTTTCATTTAAAGTTATTTGCTTGAAAACGGATGAGGCAGGGCGGCTTTTAATTTTTATTTAGCAAAAGACAGATGCAGTAACTTTTTTTTCTTAACTCCGGACGGGGTCTATTAAAACAACCCAAAACACACCAAACCACCCCAAACCTCCACCAAACCACCCCAAACCACCGCCAGATATCCTCATACCATATGTTAAACCACTTTAAAATATATTTTATACTTTCTTATCACCACACCACGGATCAAAAACCAAATACCTAACTGCATGATCTATACTGGAAAGAATGTAACAATTCGACAGTACCCATGGCCCCAAAACCACATTACTACACCAAACCACCCCAAACATCCACATACCATATGCCAAACCACTTTCAAACTCATTTTAAACTTTCTTATCACCATAAAACACATCAAGCCAAATAAGAATTCAAAGAGGTCTCACTATATAATTGTTCATACTGGAAAGAAACCAAACACTTGATTGAATTCAATCGAGGTGCATGTATTTGAATTTGATAACCAATATGGTAGCGCAATAATAAAGTTAATAATCTCAAATGTTTGTATATGTCATGCAACAGCACATTTATCAGGTTATTTATCAGTTTAAATATGGTTTATATCAGGCTTTCTTTGGAGTCTATATCTCTCAACTCATTCGTTTTGCTAGAGCATCTAGCCATGTTGCTGATTTCAACACTCACTATAAATTGTTAACTCAAAAACTTCTTAAACAAGGCTATCTCTATCATAAACTTCGCAAACCCTTTTCTATATTTTATAGAGGATACTATGATTTGATATATAAATTCCAAATTGGACTTAAATCTCTCTTGCGCCAAGGACTTTCGGAACCTGAATTCTACGGTGACTTGGTGTATAAATTGAAGAAGACAGTTGGCTCTAAGAATTTTTCAGTACAGTTCATTAAAATGATTTCCCATTATAAAAGATTGGCTATAAGATTAAAATAATAATAATAATAAAAATAATAATGATAATAATAATAATAATAATAATAATAATAATAGACTTTATTTCTAGAGGGTGACACATTTAGCAAAAACTAATCTTCCATCAGAGGCCCTAACTAACTACAACAAGAGGGCCATAGTGGCCCTGAATTGCTCACCTGTAGATTTTTCACATTTCCCTTAAAAAGCCTATGTAATAAAATTGACCCCCGGGTCAGGGCCATTTTTGGCCCTAGGGCTATAATTTGAACAAACATGGTACTCTAGGTCCACTAGGTGATGCTACATACTAAATAGGACGGATCTAGGCCTTGTGGTTTCAGACAAAAAGGTTTTTTCTTGTTTTCCCTATATAAGCCTATGTAAAACATGTGACCCCCAGGGCGGGACCATTTTTAGCCCCAAGGGTATAATTTGAACAAACTTGGTAGAGGTCTACTAGTTGATGCTGCCTACCGAATATAAAGGTTCTAGGCAATGTGGTTTCAGACATGAAGTTTTTTTTCAGGTTTTCCCTATGATGAGAAGCCTATGTAAAACATTTGACCCCCCGGGGCGGGGACATTTTTGGCCCAAGGTCTATAATTTGAACAAACTCAGTAGAGTTCCACTAGGTGATGTTACATACCAAATATCAAGGCTCTAGGCCTTGTGGTTTCAGACAAGAAGATTTTTTCACATTTTCCATTTATAAGCCAAAGTAGAACATGTGACCCCCGGGAGGGGCCATTTTGACCCAGAGGTTATAATTTGAACAAACTTGGTAGAGGTCCACTAGGTAATGCTACATACCAAATATCAATAGTCTAGGCATTCTGGCTTCAGACAAGAAGATTTTTTTGTTTTCCCTATATAAGAGGGTCTGGATGGAGGGGGGGGGGGGGGGGGGGGGGGGGGGGGGGGGGGGGGAGGGGTCTGGTATTCACTTTTCATTAAAAATTTAGCCCATTATTCATCTCATTTAAATTTTTGGTTATTCATTAAAATAAGACCAATTATTCATTAAAAGTAAGAAAGGTGGCAAAAAAATATCTGAATATTCACTATTCATAAATTTTTTCTTCAATTCATTAAAAAATAGGATTATTCATTAATCATTAGGCCCTCACTATTCATTATTTTTTGGCTCCCTATTCACTATTGATTATAAAACAGGGCCATTATTCACTAATCATTATACCCCATCCAGACCCTAATATAAGCCTATGTAAAACAATTGACCCCAAGGGGGCGCCATTTTTGGCCTCAGGGCTATAATTCTAACAAACATAGAAAAGGTCCACAAGGTGATGCTACATACCAAATATCAAGGCTCTAGGCCTTGTGGTTTCAGAAAAGATGATTTTTTCACATTTTCCCTATATAAGCCTATGTAAAACATGTTACCCCCGGGGCAGGGCCATTTTTGGCCTCAGAGATATAATTTGAACAAACTTGGTAGAGGTCCACTAGGTGATGCTTAGAATACCAATTATCAATTGACAATAGTCTTGGAATTCTGCTTTCAGACAAGAAGATTTTTTAACTTTTTCTCTATATAAGCCTATGTAAAACATTTGATCCGGGGGCTGGGCCATTTCTGGCCCCAGGGATATAATTTGATCAAACTTGGTAGAGGTCCACTACATACCAAATATCAAGGCTTTAGGCCCTGTGGTTTCAGACAAGAAGATTTTTTCACATTTTCCCTATATAAGCCTATGTAAAACATGTGATCCCCGGGCGGGGCCATTTTTGGCCCTAGGGCTGTAATTTGAACAAACTTGGTAGATTTCACTAGGTGATGCTAAATACCAAATATCAATAGTCTAGGCCTTCTGGTTCCAGACAAGATTTTTTCATGTTTTCCCTATATAAGCCTATGTAAAACATGTGACCCCAGGGCGGGGCCATTTTTAGCCCCAGGGCTATAATTTGAACAAACTTGGTAGAAGTCAACTAGGTGATGCTACATACCAAATATCAAGGCTCTGGGCCTTGTGGTTTCAGACAAGAAAATTTTTCACATTTACCCTATATAAGCCTATGTAAAACATGTGACCCCCAAGGACAGGCCATTTTTGGCCCCAGGGCTATAATTTGAACAAACTTGGTAGATGTCAACTAGGTGATGTTACATACCAAATATCAAGGCTCCAGGCCTTCTGGTTTCAGACAAGAAGATTTTTCGAGTTTTCATCTCGAAAATCTATTTTTAGCCTCTGTGACCTAGCCCTCATGATCCTTAATTTCTGAATCAGTCCTGAATGAGTTTGAACCTTTCTGAAGCAAAGCTGGATTCATCTGAATCCATATAATGCAGTCTGAATCAATATGAATCCAAATAAATGATTTCTAATTCTTTCTGAATCAGTTGGAATCATTCTAAATCATTTCTGAAATCTTATGAATCCAATTCAGTATTGATCCATTGTTGAATCAGAAGAATTCAGACAACTGAATAAGTCTGAATCACTCTACATTACAAAATAAAGTCTGAATCTATCTGAATAACATCTGAATCATTCAGAACTTTATTCTAACAATTTTTCCAACTCTGAATATATCTGAATTCCATCTGATTCATTCAGAATGAGTGTAACCATTTTTCAAAGTCTGAATCTTTCTGAATTACACATCTGAATGTTTCAGACTTATTGTTTACTAATCCTTAAAGTCAGAATCCATCTGAATCACATCTTAATGATTTAGACTTAGTTTCTACCAATATTTAACATCTGAATCTATCTGAATTATATCTGAATGAGTCAGAATTATTTGTTGGGACGGTATCTGATTAAGTATACAGATTTTAGTTTCTACTAAATTTAGTATGGGTCTATTATCTGAATCATTCAGCAAAAGATTTTTTCCTGAGTAATAAATTGATTGATTGATTGATTTGATTATTTACGTCCCATCAACAATATTTCAGTTATAAAGGGACAGGTCTTCCTAGGTTGAACCAGTAGTAAGCTAGGATAAATGTGTCTTGCTCAAGGACCACAAAGCAGTGACGCCGTTGAGGCTCTAACCCGGGGCCCTTCGGTCTTGAGTCAAGCACTCTACCACTGAGCCACTGCGCTCCCTACCTGAGTAGTAAACTATCAATATAAACTAATTGGGTGTTTTTTCTATGAGTATTAAATTAAAATGTTGCATGTTATATATTTATTTACTTATATCAATATGAAACTGCATGATTGGTTGAGAAATTGATATCTAACAGTAAAGGCGCAAGATGGACTACTTCTTTTTGGGGTTATTTTAGGGTCTGATTTTTAAAGTAAATGTACAGAATGAGAATTTTTATTTTAGTTGGTAGAGAGAGAGAGAGAGAGAATGAGAGAGAGAGATTGAGGGAGGAAGGGATAGATGGATGGATGGACGGATGGAACAGAGAGAGTGAGAGAGAAGCAAGGAAGAGAGGGGGGATGGATGGATAGGTTGATGGATGGATGGATATGGAGATTGATGTATGAATGGATGGATGGATGGATGGATAGATCAATATGGAAAGATGGGTGGATAGATAGATAGATAGATAGATAGATAGATAGATAGATAGATAGATAGATAGATAGATAGATAGATAGATAGATAGATAGATGATAGATGGATGGATGGATGGATGGATGGATGGATGGATGGATGGATGGATGGATGGATGGAACAGAGAAAGAGAGAGGGGGATGGATGGATAGGTTGATGGATGGATGGATATGGAGATTGATGGATGAATGGATGGATGGATGGATGGATAGATCAATATGGATAGATAGATAGATAGATAGATAGATAGATAGATAGATAGATAGATAGATAGATAGATAGAGAGAGAGAGAGAGAGAGAGAGAGAGAGAGAGAGAGAGAGAGAGAGAGATAGATAGATAGATAGATAGATAGATAGATAGATAGATAGATAGATAGATAGATAGATGGATGGATGGATGGATGGATGGATGGATGAATGGATGGATTGGTGGAACAGAGAAAGAGAGAGGGGGATGGATGGATGGATAGATTGATGGATGGATCGATGAATGGATATAGATTGAAGGATGAATGGATGGATGGATAGACAGATATGGAAAGATAGATAGATAGATAGATAGATAGATAGATAGATAGATAGATAGATAGATAGATAGACAGACAGACAGACAGACAGACAGTTAGACAGACAGACAGACAGACAGACAGACAGACAGACAGACAGACAGACAGACAGACAGATAGATAGATAGATAGATAGGGATCAAACTGAAACATGTCTGTCTGAATCTTTCTGAATCATTGCTGAACTTTTCCGAATGATAAAGACCTGAATCGGTCTGAATGTGTCTGAATTATTCAGAAGGAAGTCATGTGATAAAATGGTGCATGCTCAGTGGATACTTCCTTTTTAAATGTAGTCTGCAGCAGAAAGCAAAGGTGACACACAGCAGAAATCAATATTTAGTAAGTTTTTACTTAATTTCAAGAAATATCAGTGAGGAAAGATGAATGAAGCATGTTCAGAAGGCATTAAGTATTAAGTTACTGTTTGTATGTTTACATTTTGTTTATGTTATTCTTGCAACTCATCCCCATAGCTAATTCAGTTACCCCACCCACTCCAAATTACTTATATAGTCCTCTAGGCTATGTAGACAAGGATCAAACTACAAACTTAAGTTTATATACAGTTTAGATGGTAGAAGTGATAACACATTGGGCATATTAAGTCTTAGGTGGGGCCAGTAGAGGGAGCCCATGAGGGAGGGGGTCGGGTGGTGCTGAAATATTCTGAATTTAAGCTGAATCTTTCTGAATTTAAGCTGAAAATTTCTGAATTCTGACTGAATTGTGCCTGAATATTGCCGAATCATGACTAAATATATCAGAATCATAGCTAAATATCTCTGAATCAAGCTGCACTGTTTCTGAATCATTACTAGATATGTCTGAATACTTCGTAATCATGTCTGAATGCTTCTGAGTATTTCTGATTCATGGCTAAATGCTTCAGAACCTTTTCTGAATTTTTCTGAACTACATCTGAATGCTTCTGAATCATTGCAGATAATATCTGAATCACAATGGATTTTCATAAATTGCTGATCTGAATCAATCTTGACATGGTCTGAATAATGGCTTAAAGGTCCGAAAAGCAGCAAAGATTCAGAAAAGGGGATAATGGAATGATTCAGACCAAATCAGAAATGTTTAAGCGAAATTTCAGAAGGAGATTCATACAGGTTCAGACATGAAATTTCCATGAGGGAGATATGCAACGGACCAGAACCATTTGAACAATTTTGATAGGGGGCCTCCCAAGGATCATTTGTGTAAAATTACGGTCAGACCTGTCTTAAGCAAGCAGTCAAGGGATAATCCAGAATCGCTTGCTTAAGAAAGGTGGCTGCTTAATAGAGGTTCAGCTTAGATGGCCATATGATTAAGGACTCGAAAGAATATTGGCCTCCAGTTGAGGATACCCATATAATAGTGAGTTGAAAAGTATAAAGAATAAGGCCTACACTGCTGCAGTTATTGCATTTCTTCATAAAATATATAAATAAAATAAAAAACACAACATAACAAAATATGAAATAAACAAAATCATGTCCATTCCCGTGTATGTCAAAAGAGTAGAGATAGCACTGCTTATCATAATTTTTCTAGAAGCTAAAACTTCATTTTTGATAAGCAAATGCATGTTTAATGGCCATCGTACCACTGAACATGAAGAGAATGTTGTTAGAATTGTAAATTTATTCAGGTGAGAAAGAATCGGAAAATGGTTCAAATTTTGTTACTCAAAATAATTCATTTTTTTCTCAAAAGCTATTGCTTGTTGACTTTTAGCAAAGTTTGCACTCTCGTGTAGTAAGTATATGCCTCAAGCAAAGAGTATTACTTTGCATTTAGATTTTCACACATTTACCGTTAAACATCTGTCACGGTATGGATGAATGAACTTTGGCAGCGGCAAAATTAAATTTTTAAATGTAAAATTTATTTTACTGAGAATACCTACCATATATTTCACTAAATGCTATACCCTTATTGCTCCCGATAAAAAGACCCCACGTATGGCACCTCCCTACATTGACTGGAGGGACATTCGCATGACTATATATATATTGTGTCAAAAGTAAGTGTAACTTGCTGTCTAATCAGTTTCCTTTTTATCACAGAACAAAGAACTAAATTTTTTCAATCTTTTGTAATCTACAAAGATTTGTGTTATAATTTTTTGTTTCTTTTGCGATAAGGCTCCCAAACATCTTATTTTCCTAGTTTACCACTTATTTTGGTATAATTTTTGCTTTTGATAAGTATTTTCGAGATTGAAATATTTTTAGAATTTCATTGGGAAATTTCTTTGTTTTTCTTCTCCAAACTATAATTTTCTGTTCATGTGTTTTTCCTTCTTGCTTTATTATATATCTCTTTGTGATAGTAACTGCAGACATTTTAAAGCAAATTGGACAATCATTATTCCTGCACTAATTATTCTTATTGTTCAATGTTTGATTGTTTTTCTACATGTTCTTCCCAGTCTGATTCACTGAAGTCACTTTTGAATCAAGACACATACACGCTGATAGAATGGGGAAGAAACAGACGATAGAATCTAGACGATCAGAATTCACGCCAAGTTGTTACATCCCCAGAAAAACAATAGTATCAGTCTCAAGAAGATGTCAAAAGGGCCATTAGAAGTGGTTTAGCCGCTTAAGGAAGGTCTCTAGGATGGTAAGAAATTAATTCCAAAGTGCATAACTTTACATTTTTTTTAGATTAAAGAAGAGTAACCACTTAGTTGTCCATCTACACAGCTTAAACAGATCATCTTGAATATCTTCAAAGTCCTCAACGGCATTAGAGTAAAACCGGGGTTCATCGGACGGCAGGGTTCATCAGACAGGTCGTTTTACGTCAGCTTAACAGCTCTTCCGACAGACACTTGTTCAGAAAGAAGTTATCAAATTGTTTTTGCTACCAATCTTCTGTCTTATACTGCACTAAAAATTTGCATAGCTCGTGTCATAACGCTGTGTTCTCATTGGATAAAAGCCATCTCCGAAAAAACATGCCTTGCTTTAAAGGGATTTTTACGAAATGGCACCGAAAAAAAACATCGAGATTCGTCACTGGTCTACTTTAACATCCTGTCAAAGGAGTTTTTACACTTAATTTGTGACTGAAATTGATTTTTTACATGAAAGAAATATTAGATGAAGATAAACGTGTTTGTTTTATTCATTTATATCCGTCAAATGTTCAGATAAATAAGGCGAAAAAGCTGTCCGATGAACCCCTCAAGTTGTCACCCTCCATTTTTCACCGAGGGGTTCATCGGACAGTACAGTGCAACTCAAGCTCAAGATTACAAGCCCCCTGTCTGTCTCTTTTTTTCAAACTACATGATATATATGTCTTACTACTGCCCTTTAATATACAAGTATTGATATTTGTTGTCTTTGAATAATTACAAAGGCATCTTGCGACAATATATGATAGTAACATAGTGTCAGCCGACTTGTCTTGATAAAAAAAATGCTATCTATCTATCTATCTATCTATCTATCTATCTATCTATCTATCTATCTATCTCTGTCAGTAGATTCTCTCTCTCTCTCTCTCTCTCTCTCTCTCTCTCTCGGAGTGCAACAGTGGATCAATGTGGTACTGGTTCAACTCAGGAAGGCGGGAAAACTTCCGATATGAGTGAAAACTTATTGACTGGGATGTACTGCATGCGCCGATCCAGGGGGTCCAGGCCCGACTGCCAGAAAACAGCTCTGACGTTGTTTTTTTTAATCCTCGACTTGTTTTACACTTTTACAGTGGTTTATCAATTGTTTATTTCAAAGAAAACTATAAGTTTCCAAGGTTTCAGAGGGAGTCCAACATTTTTCAGGGTGGGGGGGGGGGGGGGGGGGGGGGGGGGGGGGCAGAAATTTATTTACAAATTTGGACTTATGGATCCTGGGACTCTCTGTTACCTATATCAATGGGTCCAACTGCAAACTTATGAGTCAAGAACACTATTTTTCATGACAAGTCTGCAATACCATTGCATCCTGGGACTGGCTGGAACAAAAACTTTGCATCCCAGAGACATAATTGTGAGTAAAAGATGCAGGATGCGCAGGTAAAAAAAATCACTTGGGGGGGGGGGGGGGGGGGGGGGTCCAACATTTTCCAGGGGGATCCAATTTTTTCCACGGGGGGAGGGTCTAAAAGCTAATTTGTATAGAAACCCATAGAACTTGTGATTTTCCAGGGGGTCCGGACCCCCTATCCCCTCTGGATCCGCACATGTACTGAAGCATCAGCTCAAAAAACGATCATCATCTACATGTTTGCATTTCAAGAATAAAGCCACATCATCATGCATGATTTCTATGTATATGTGCGTAGAAAGATACACATTTATGAATCTTCATTCTTTTGCAACTGGCCTATTCAACGGGTTATATGAGATGATATGTTTCTAAATTTCGTAGAACTTTCAACTGATATTGATGTTTATAAACGGTTGTGTTTGTTAAATTTTGTTGGAAGAACGTCTTTGGGATTTAGACTAACTTTTGCCGTTTTTATTTTGTGAAGAAAATAACATTTATAAGAAGGATTGTTCGGATTTTAAATGTGCTGAAAAACTACCTGTTGGATCATTCGATTATGGCGGATTCAGAGGCTGCATCTTGTCCAGTAGGGGTCGGGTCTGAAAGCCCCTGCCGAGCCGAGCTTCCGACTCGCCAACCCGCCGAGTAAAAGTTTATTTTTTCAAAGGCATCTTCCGTGGAGATATATCATAAATATTTTTATATAAAATCATCACTTAGACTATTAACAATAAGTGGAACATAAAGAAAATTTATAATTTTTTATAATTTTGATTTAATTTCCTTTTTATTCCTCGCAGCCGGTCTGAAAGCCCCAGCCGAGTGAATCGCGATTTCAGTTGATTTTCGAGATCTTAATAGGGAAATTGAGAAGTCTTCAAGTGATATTGACAAATAATGTGAAATAAAAATATAAATGAAGGTAATGTATAAAAATATCTTACGTAGTAGGGATGACGCTAGATAAGTGCATCGTCCTTCGAATCGGGACGTTAACTGGATGTCCCCTGTTCAGGGAAAGTCACCCCCTGTGCAGGTTAAAGAACCCTACGGTAATTTCGATATGGTTACTTGTAGGCTTTCATCCTGCAACCCGGAGTGTACAATGTACACCTGCCGATAATGCTCGAAAGCGAGCGCCAGGCAGTATATATAGAAAGAAAGAAAGAAAGTTAATTTCACGAAAATGATAGTTTCATAACGGCCACTTCGAGGTCTAATTACTTACAACTTGATGGGTGGGTATAAAACGCAGCCGAATAATGCAGCTATATTAAATATATAGGAAAACGCAGCCAATATAGAAATAGTGTGAAACGCAGCACCTGGGCGAAAGGGTATAAAACGCAGCGAAGTGTGCAGCTATATGAAATTTAATAGTAAACTGACTGACAATTGTTTAAGCAGTAAATGTAAAAAAGTTTGACGAATATATTAATTATCATCCTAAATTCTTTCACCAAATTCATGAGGTAAGCCATCAGCCTGAGAATCAGAGCGTTTGGATCGGATCACTTCCGACATTATTTGCGTTTTTCATTGAAATATTTTTAGGAAATACGAACAACGATGGTCACAGATCAGCATGCGCAGCAAAATAGTTTTGTTAGAGCCTTGGCAGGTAACTCCTTACATCGTGTATTATTTCAAGCATGTAGCTAGATAGCTTGTTGGTTCGGTGAACATTAGGGTGACCTAGATGCGAAAACCCCTGTGTTCAGGGTATGCTAAAAACAAAGGCGCAGACCAGCCTGCGCATTCGTGCCTTTGTTATTCGTTTATTATGAGTATCATATTTAAAGGTGGAAGAAAATCAGTCACTTTTATGTTTTCTGGGGAACTTAGCGAATGGTGAGCTGTGAGAGGTGTGGTGAGCGGTATATCCGGGCTCACAAATAATATCAGTAAATAAATAACAACACTGGAGACAGATATCAAGTTCCACTTTTCTTCTTCTATTTACGTTACTCAAAACTTAATGTTCATTACACTTATACTACGTACCGTTCAACTGGTAAATCCAAATTTTCTTAACATATAAGTTCCTCAACTATCATGTAATATAACGTATGTTCAAATAATATGACTATGCTGGAACATTCCAAGCGATACTTTCCGAATCCTAAATATTGTATTTATAACTTCAAAATTGATAAATTACCAAAATAGAATAAATGTCATAAATTTTCGGTTGGTAAATCCAAACAGTATTGTATATCTAAACCGCTGAGTTGGTAGATCCAAACTATCTTAAATTATCACGTCTTAACCGTTTAGTTGGTAAATCCTAACTGATTTTCATAAATCGAAATTGCTAAAATCCTGAAAAAACAGACACGCCCACATTCTAAAATATACAGCATTAGCCAATCGTCTTGGCAGAGACATAAGGCGGTCCTAAAACATATAGATTAACATTTCATTAAGCAAATCTCTTTGACGGACAATAGCGCCGCCGCCAAACGGACGACACGTGGTTGGCAGACGTTATGATCTCAACTCTCATGAGTATGTTTGCACAACTGAATCATGTGTGAACAGCGCTATTGTTCGTCAAATGTAAGACGCTAAAATATAATCACCTTAATTGATGTCAGCACCTGCGAGAAGCTTGGGTTCGACTCAGTAATTGAGGAGACATATTCTGGTCTAAAATGCAAAATAAATTAAAATCTTCAATTTTGAATTAAATATTTCCTAGTCAAACTATCATTGCCAAATTCAGCATCTGCTTAAAACGACAATTAATTTGATACCCAACATGACTGTATTACACTTGAAAATTCAAAGTTGATTTCATTAGTGATTTAGAAAAATAAATGAATAAAATAAATAAATATTGATTTATTTTATTATTTATTTAGAATCCAAAGTACCAAAATTTCCCATCATAATAACTCTCCTGACCTTGTAAAACTTTGGTCCCCAAAGTTGATTTCTTTATTTGATTTACAGTAATGGAAGGTAAATTACATACTAGAAAATGTACATACAAATCATCAGTGCTACCTGACACATAATGCAACTTATATACATATAACATCTAAAGATTAAGGATTTTGTTGTTGCTTGATAAAAAAAATCCTTTACAACAATAACCTTAATAAGGATTTTGACTTTGATTGTCTGTGCATAAAAATAGCTTCTCGACAAAACAATTATCCTGTCATATAAACTTAACAAAAAATAGGCATGATGAATGTACGATGGCCAGGCGTAATTCACCAGCATATTTAATTATTTACAACATGTAATATTTTGGTTGCGATAAAATTTAAACTATTTCTATGGTAACAAAGTATATAATATTCTTTGATTACCAACCGTCCTTTAATACAACATATAATCTTGTACATCTGCTCTATCATTGCATTCAGCAATCAATCAGCATGACTGTACAATATTAAATAAGGGTACCCTAGTAGTGCACATTTCAGTATAAAACCCATACCATGGAGAACCTTCCATTCCATGTATGTAAAAGTTATAGCTATCTATTTTTAAAACAAATGCCTGTTGCCTGGTGATATAATCTTTACAACATTATGTGCAGTAAAACATCGACCAACCTTAATTGATATTTTACTGTTTCGACTTCCAAAGTCTTTTTGCACTATTGTTACTTTGCTTATCTCTACAGACCAACAGCCGCATTCAAACTCCAACTATCTTACCACAGATAGTGAGCATATGTCTAGACAAAATAACAAAGTAATTCCCCACTGTATAGAACACGTACCTATACGTTGCATGTTGACATTCTCGTCATTTTATGCCCAGGTCACACATTCACAGATCACCTACCCGGTTCTACTAGGGATTAAATCTCACGGATGACCATGGAAATGCCAATTTCCGTAGTCCGATACGGATGCACTATATACGGATGATTAAGTACTACTACGTATGATTACGGATACAATACGGAAAGCTAAGGACCAATACGGATTACCACGAATGTACATCCATGGCTAATCCGGCGTCCAGTCCGTGAATGTGTGACCTGGGCATTAGCACCGAAAAGTTTTCGCTCATTCTTACAGGCGGGCATCCACACAGTCATATCAAAGTCCTCGCTGTACACTGGAAGAAATCATTAGAGACTTCACTGTTCGCAGAAAGATTAACTGAGCGCAAAACAAATGCACTAACCAGAATGGGCATCCACACAGTCAGATCATAGTCATCGTTATACGCTGGAAGAAATCATCAAAAACGGGGACAGCCCAATTTCAGTATGGGGAACCTAACAAGCAGGGGAAGAAACGAGGTCCGTGGAATTTATTCTCTAGTCATTGCGATCCGTTGATTTTTGTTCCTATTTTTGCGTTTTAATAGAATGTTATTTGCGTTGATGTGTTTTGAGGAGATTGTTTGTTGTTGTTTGTGAAATGCATCACAGATTTCTTAATTATTTATAATCTTAAACGATTTTTTTTTTAATTTTGCATACCCTACCCTCATATATATGTGGTTTGGTTCAGCTGCCACCTAATTTGGTTTAAAGTTTCCTCACTTGTGCGGATGCACGGACCATTTTATGACTTTATTCCTCGCACATATACACGACAATGTGGCTGTGCATCACGAGAAGACTCCTGAAGATCAGACTGGGCATCACTGTCCGCACGAAGTAAGTTTAAATACTTAGTTACCCGCACTGAGCGCTCGGCAAAGACTCTGATCATAATGGGTGGACGCCTATGCTGATATGAGTCTTTGGACACTCATTTTGCTTTGGCTGAATTGTCAATTTCAACATTGAAATGAAAATTTTATTTACGTATATAATTAATTAAATCTAGTTTATAAAAAGGTACTATTTCAGTAGGATCAACACGGGCACGCGACAGCCATTAGCTGTGACTAAAATAAACATTCATGACTACTGATAATCGATACCAAATATTGATAATCGATGATGGGCGTTCATAATCCAATTATCGCTGTCGTTTATTGGGAGGATTAGTGTCTTGCAGTTTTAACAGTCTAATTGAATCGTTATTCCACCAATCTTTTCAGTCTGGATACTTTGGCTGACAGTGAAGACCCTGATGAAATGCCACTTTATGGATCTGAACTATATGCTAAGATAAAACAAGGGACATAAATACATCATAATTTCGAAAATTCGACATGTGACCCCTTAAACACTAAATGAAAATTATCCAAGTTAGTAATCTCTTTGCTGTCTCTGCTTGGAAAAAATAGTTATACAGGAGGGCGATTTCACCATAAAAATGCAGTGAAATCTTGATAGGCACTATTACTAAAAAAAGAGACTTAGTCACGATATGTGCGTCCGTAAATATGATGAGATTTGTCTCGAGCAATGAAGCCTCATGCGACCCTGAGTAGTAGCACAGACTCGCCAGAGACTACTCTGATTGCATACGCAAAGTATGTAGATGAATACTCAGATAAGTGTTTAGACTTCTAAGCGTGCTAGTGCATGCTCGATGCGTCAGCAAGAGCTTTTATAAGGAGGCTTTTATGCATATGAGATTGTTTTATGTTCCAGTCAACAATTTTTCATTCTTGTTGGAAAGATTTCCTGTCTTCCTGGGTAAAACCAGTATACTAAGCAGCGGATAAAGTGTTTTGCTCGAGGACACAACACAGTCACTCCGCTGGTGGGGGTCTCGAACTAGCAATCCTTCGATCCCTAGTCTAACGCTCTACCAACTGAGCCACTGCCAGGGTTCAAACAGGTAAGATTGCGTAAAATTCAAGGACTTTTAAAGGACTTCTAAAATACTTTCTTACTGTTTTCAAGGACTGAAACTTAAGAAAAATACTGATTTACACGTTAAAATTCTACTTCGGAAATGCTAGAGTCCATTACTAAAGATATTAGTTTAAGAAAATAAGTATAAAATTGTGGTGCATATGCTGCACCAAATAAAGGTACCACAATTTGATACTGATTTAGGTCTCCAAAACACTGTTGAATACTCCTGTAAATAGTAAAATTCAAGGACTTTGAGTGATTTTCCAGTACTTTTCAAGGCAGGTTTATTTTTCAAGGACTTTTCAAGAAATCCCTCTAAATTCAAGTACTTTTCAGGCCTGTGCGCTCCGCTATATGCAATAAGAAACAAAAGCGGTGCTGTGCATGTGCTGGTCCCCTTAGCTTATGATTTCCTGACTATATTTCCGAACAGAACAAACATTTTATTTTCGCTATAAGCATTCCTAGCTCATCGTCACAATATATAATATTCTAGAATATATAATATACTAGACATATAAAATATCTCCTACGCATGTATTTCAATGTTTAGACATAATGTGTAGAATAGTATATTTAGGCATTTTCACCCAATGCCAGTACATCCCATTTAAGCATGCAAACAGGCGTCGCATACTGCAACGTCCCATCAAAATTCAGTGGGACACACGGTCTGCACATAATTATATTTATTCAGCATTTCTTCTTCCAGTTCTGTGCAGGACTCATTCTCGCATATTGAAGGAGAATTTAACGATGGTGATTTTAATCTGCGAATCAACGTATATGTAGGGGAGACCGGGGCAAAATGATACATGGGGCAAAATGAAACAGCGCGATTTTTCAAACGATGATGCCATATATGATGTTTCTTACTCAATCTGAACGCGCATTTTGAAATCCGCCATATTATAAGAAAGGCTCAGCCAAAACAGAGCAAAGTTAAGCTTTTTATATAAACAATTGACTTTTGAGGCACCCTGAGTAAGTTTCGAAGGTATCAGTTATTTTATGAATGTGAACAATGTGGTAGATATAAATCTTAATTGTATCGTGTTAAGGCCATTTCACATACACACCGAAACCGAACCGAAACCGAACCGAAACCGAACCGAAAAATTAAAATGCCTTAAACCCTATGGGCGCTTTCACATATGCGCCGAAACCGAAACCGAACCGAAACCGAACGCCGAACCGAAAACGTGCACGATTTTTATTTTATTTTTTTCGGTTTCGGTGGCCGAATTTCAGCAAACACGACAGGTAATTTTAATAAAATCTGCACATACACAACCACGTGCGTTGTATATAACTTAGTAATCATGAAAGCCATTGATGGATTGTCCAGCTAGACAATTTTGCAATTATTTTACAAGCACAATACTGTTGACTACAGACTTTTGTGGGTCAATACCCAGAGCGATTATAAAGACCACGAACTTAATGCAGTGACATGGAACACTTTCTATTGTAAAGGTATTTCTGCTATCTGAGAGGGAAATTAGTCGAAATTATACAGGCATTTTCTTAGATTTCGTCCACGGATTCGGTTCATATGTGAAAGGTCTGCCGAAAACAAAACGATGCAATTCGGTGGCCGTTACGGTTTCGGTTCGGTTTCGGTTCGGATTCGGTGTATATGTGAAACAGCCCTTAATTGAACTATATAGATGCTGGTATGTCTCCAAATAATCAGAACTATTGTGGGGTGTCGTATTTTTGAACTGTTACGATACCAGTACACAAGAGGTCACTGGGGCAAAATGATACAGCGTGGTTGGGGCAAAATGATACAGTCTGAAATAATCTAATTTGACTCTGTTTTAAAGCATTTCCAAGATATTTTTATCGAAACTGTCTATTCCTACCACAAGAAAATTAAATGATACTGCTTTGTCAGAAAAGTACCATTTTATTTTTCAGAATGTAAAAAATGGGTGGTCAACTGTATCATTTTGCCCCGTGGCAAAACATAAAACATGAATGGTAACAAATGTGACTCAGAAAATTCAGAAAACTGTTCGTGTTCAATCATATTTCCGTGGCGATATATAGCATTATGATTTGTTTAATTGTGTTTATAGTTATTTCTGTGCTACGTCTTGAATTTTTGAATCTGAGATGAGAAAAGTCTTACTGTATCATTTTGCCCCATGTACTGTATCATTTTGTCCCGTGCACGGGGCAAAATGATACAGCTGACCACACGTTTTGGATGCTTGATTTCATGCACTAATGTCACTTTATGCCTGTTTTTCTTTCTCTCAAGTTGTAGCTAAGACTTGACAGTGTATTATACATTTATAAGGAATAAAATATATCCAGTCATAAAAGCAGGAAAAAGATATTTTAAAAAAGTGGATCATTTTGCCCCGGTCTCCCCAACATCTTGCAAAGAGTGCAGACCCAAGCCAGGCGCCTCAATTACGGTGCAACGTTGGGCCAGGGTATGCACTCTTTGCATTTATCCTGTCCTGATATATTCTCAGGTCGGAGGCTATACGTCGGGCGACAGACCATGGTCTTCACTGAATGCAAACTCAAGTTTTCCCCATTATTTTATCAATTTATAAAACAAAACAGACTCAGATCAGGCACCGCATGATGCAACACATGGATTGTGTCTAACCAAACAGTGCAGACCCTGATAAAATGATCCGTCACTCGGCATTTCATATGTGTCTTCAGTGATTACCAAACCACCCGTTATGGTTTTCCATTCTAAGGGTTGTAAAAGAATGGGCTTAGTAGACTACGAATATCTTCGGGACAAATTTAATATCTGGACATTAATTGATTAAAATCAACTTCTGCGGTATATGGCCTACAGCCGCATTAAGCCTATTCACTATATTTCTATAATGGCTGCACACTTCGCTGCGTTTTATACCCTTCCGCCCAGGTGCTGCGTTTCACACTATTTCTATATTGGCTGCGTTTTCCTATATATTTAATATAGCTGCGTTATTCGGCTGCGTTTTATACCTACCCCAACTTGATTAACAACAATGACTGAAAACGGACAAATGTAAACGGCCCAATACCACCATGTACGGTATGAAGTAAGCAAACTAAAACCTGCCATCATAACATCTTTCAAATTGCGTGTCGCTTGTGGGCCTAAGGTGTTCAAAGGGGGGAAGGGGTTGGGGTGTATTTTCATACATATGTAAGCTAATTTTGGGTTCAAAATTTTAAATTTCAATATTTTTTTTTGGGGGGGGGGGTCAGAAAAAAATGGGGGTAACCCCCCCCTGTCCGAGGTTGTATGCTGAGTCAGTACTGCCAAACAGAGTAATGAAATGGGAGAAGGGTTTGAGTTCAATACTTTAAGACTGGGTGGAATCATACAATAATTGTGGGTTGTTGAGGGGTGATACACAGTGTGACCACCCTACAACCTCCTTCAATTATGATGTTTATGATTTACACTTACTACAATTCCAAAGTAATCATTTTCGTGAAATTAACACATTTTTTACGCAAGATATCTTTATACATTACCTTCATTTATATTTTATTTCAAATTATTTGTCAAAATCGCTTGAAGACTTCTCAATTTCCCTACTAAGATCTCGAAAATCAACTGAAATCGCGATTCACTCGACTGGGGCTTTCAGACCCCCTGCGAGGAATAAAAGGGAAATTAAATCAAAATTATAAAAAATTATAAATTTTCTTTATGTTCCACTTATTGTTTTAAGTCTAAGTGATGATTTTATATAAAAAATATTTATGATATATCTCCATGGAAGATGCTTTTGAAAAAATAAACTTTTGACTCGGCCAGTCAGCAGCTCGGCTCGGCAGGGGCTTTCAGACCGGACCTCCAGTAGGGGCAGATCAGCAAGTTATTTATGACGGTGTTATCGTTAATGACTTGTGCACAGTAGGTGCCTTGAACTCTGTGACGACGGATATATGCCACATTCCCCAAGACAAATTTGTATATCTTGTGGCAAATTCTGAAAATGAACTTTCCTTTGTGTCGGGAAGGAATGCCATGACGTCATCGTCTCGGTTGGATGGTGCGCACCTCGTGGCAAACGGAGAGATAACTCATGGTGCTTTGGGGATGAATACAGCACAAATAGTTGAGCCAGATCGACAATCTCGTAGTTCTTTGGAACTTGAAGTAGCTGCTACAAAACATATGTTTTCTAAACAGCAGACAGCAATATCCTCGCTGACGGACACAATTAAGTCTTTGCAGGATGAAATTAGAGGTAAAAACGCTGCTGACGCACCAGTTGCAGGCACTTCCGGTATAAACATGAAACCGAAAGTAAACTTTTTTGAGGACGTTTCTAGCTCAGAAATGTCCGAAGTGATGAATACAGCGAGGACGAACCACTGGCAAAACGGTCAAAGCATGATGTATCTTCAAGCGACAGGCTCACTAAGTTAGACAGCCTGTTTAGCGGAAAATCGGACCATGGACCTCCAGTTAATCCAAGTTTGACAAAATCTCTTAACAGGGGTATTGGAAATGATTTTTCTATGCGCAGTGTCCTGGATTTTGCTGAAAACTACAAACAGCCAGATAATTGTGACTTTCTTTGTGTGCCAAAACTCAATGAAGAACTTTTCTTTGAGGAATCAATAAATTCAAGATTCAAAAAGAATGATGGAGTCTTACAGTAGACACAATTACTTCTTACAAAGGGAATGATACCCCTAGTCCATTTTAAATGGATAAACTGTTGAAAAAAGATGATGCAAATCACGAAAGTGAAATATTTGATTTGGCCACAGATTCTTTGCAGTTGTTGGCTTACACTCACAGGGACATTTCTAATGTGAGAAGAAAGTTTTTAAAGCCAGCAGTGGCTCAGAAGTACAAGCGTTTGTGTTCTGCTCATGTACCGTTATCGTCATATTTGCTTGGAGATGATCTGGACAAGCAACTTAAATCTATTAACGAGCGGAAGCGTATTGGTGTGCAGATGACTCATGAGCAATCCCGGAAGCGTTTTCATGAAAGGAGTTTTCAACAGCCATCTACCTCCCAAGGTTCATACGGGGCAAGACCAAGTTCTCAGTCTTTTTTGTACAAACAGAGAAGCCACAGGCCGAAGTACAAGAAAGAAACTAGATCCAAAAGCTACAACAGCAACAATTACAACAACAACAACAAGAGCAAGTAGATTCAGAAAAGGTACTTGCAAATTTGAAAAACACTATTGAAAACTTTAAAGCTGGCAGTATTTGTTTGCATTTTTCAAATTGGTTAAAAATTACATCTGATAAATGGTTGTTAGATATTGTGAAAAAAGGCTATTCAATTGAATTTGAGTCTGAAACTTGTTCATCAGGGTCTTTTCGTCAGGCATCTTTTTCTGCTACTGAACAGAGAATTATTTCTAGCGAAATTGAAAAATTAGTAAAAATGGAAGTTTTGACTGCTGTTGAACCTCAACATGATCAGTTTCTTTCCAATATTTTCTTAGTACCTAAACATGATGGGGGTCACAGACTTATTTTAAATTTGAAATCTTTGAATGATTTTGTTGAAAAACATCATTTTAAGATGGAAACATTAAAGCTGCATAGTCTGTAACTTTTGATCTTCTAAATTTAAAAAATAATGTTTTATTTTTCAAGGACACAGTAAAAATACTCAAATTCAGGTAAACATTTTACCATTTTCGTAAATCTTAATAAGGTATCACTATCAAAACAACTGCATTTATGTTAAAATTCAACGGTCTAGAATTATTGGAGGGACGCAAATAATTACCAACAAGAGAAAAACACACCTATTTGATGAGATAATTCTCTTTTCCATGCAGTATTCAGCTGTACTGAACATTTTTATTGTGAAAACATAGCTTAATTCTACTTTAACAAATGATTTAAAAAGAAAATATTTTTTTTCGAAAAATGTTCATAGTTACAGAGTATGCAGCTTTAAAAGCAGCTTTAACGTTGGTGAAACCTTATGCCTTTAGATCTTCGGCAAGCCTACTATAGTTTGCCTATTCACCGCTGCTCACGTAAATTTCTGCACTTTATTTGGGATGGCATTATTTATGAATACTCTGCCCTTGCTAATGGTTTATCATCTGGGCCTAGAATTTTTTCCAAGCTTCTCAAACCAATGTATGCTGCTTTGCGGAAATTGGGACATGCAAATGTCGCCTATATTGATGACAGTTTTTTGAAATCTGATACTTATGAGGACTGTGTTAGAAATATTTCAGACACTTTGCAATTAGCGGATGATTTGGGTTTTACTGTACATAAAAGTAAATCAGTGGTTGTGCCTACTCAGCAGATTGTTTTTGTAGGTTTTTTATTATGCTCTGTTTCAATGACAGTTAAGCTGCCTCCTGAAAAGTGTCAAGGTTTGATAGATTTATGCAAAGAAATACTGGGTGCAAAGACAATTACTAAACAAAAGTTTGCTCAGCTTATTGGTAAATGTGTAGCAGCTGAGCCAGGGGTTCAATATGCAGCCCTTTATTACAAGACTATGGAAATTGAAAGAGACCATGCACTTTAAGTAAACAGAGGTAGTTTTGATGCCAAAATGTGTATATCTCTGGCATCTAGGGAGTGTATTCAGTGGTGGATTGACAATGTTGTATCGTCTTTTCGTCCAATCTGTTTACCGCAGCCTCATAGGCGTATTGAATCTGACAGTTCTGGACTGGGCTGGGGCTGTCATGATGTTACCTATGATGTTAAAAGACAAGGTCAATGGTCTGACAGTGACATGTTACAGCATATTAACTATACAGTCAGCCATAAGTTAAGCATCACCTGACTGAAGTGTGGCATAACTTTTCTAATTTCTAATTTATTTTTTCCTCATTATGTCTCAAGACAAACTGATGCCTCTACACTAAACATCTAGCGATAAATTTATTTTTACATGTATCATGTTGTCTTACGAACCGGTTTTATCACACTACTATGCACGACTTTGAAACACCAGTTTGCTTCACATGCGTTATCTCCTTATGCACGGACCCAATAATAATGTTTTGATGCATGGTTATACATTGATGAAGTGATGGCTAGAAGAAAACTTTCTGAAGCCCAAAAGTAGCAAATTGTGGGCATGAACAATGCCGGTCAAAGCACACGGAATATTGCTGAACAATTCAGGGTGAACCAGTCAATTATCGTACGACTTCTTCAACGTTATCCGGCTGACAGAACTGCATCTGAACGTCAACGCTCAGGACGACCACGTAAAACGGACGAGCGTGAGAATAGTTATCTTAGGCGACTGGCAAGTGCAAACCCTACATTGACGGCACGTAGACTTTGAGACCAGTGGCCGGTGCATGGACCAATATCAATTTGAACGGTTACACGGTCACTAAATATTGGCGGTGTAAAAGCAAGAAGACCCATAAAGCGACCACTGTTGACGCCCAGACATAAAAGAGTTCTGTCTGAAATTTCAGATTCATATCTCTAAAAGAATAAAAGTTATGGGTGTGTAAAGAATGGCATGTTATATAGTGATGACGCAAAAATTAAAAATACGCGATTAACTTTCTCTATGATCCTCTTTTACTGACATGAAACCTTGAGTTTGACAGAATCAGTTCGGCCATAATTTGAAAAATATGTCTAGATTATTGCTGCGTTTATTAGAATTCAAAGTAAGGACTTTGGGCTAAGCTATGACACTTTTTAAGGGTACACCCAAAAATAGGGGTTGGTGTATACAGGACACCGTAGAACTTCAGAAAAATGACCAAATGACATTCTGGTATGTTCAGCAGACTAAAGGAAGACTGGGGTAACAACATATTACAAATTGATTGTTCTTCTGAAGATATTTGAACACGAAAAACGTCTCTGAAATAATGTTTGTGTGATGCTTAACTTATGTCTGACTGTATATTTAGAGTTAAAGGTTGCATTTCAAGCATTGCAGTCTTTGTGTCCTAATGTCTCAAATGATTATATTCACATTTATCTTGATAACACTACAGCTATTAAGTACTTATCTAAGATGGGGGGCCGTAAACCTCACTTAAACAGCTTAGCACGTGAAATTTGGGTTTGGTGTAAGGATCGAAATATCTAGCTAAGTTGTTTCTATATAGCAGGTAGATTAAATGTTACTGCAGACAGACTTTCTAGAACTGTTGGAAGATCTATTAATTCTGATATAGAATTATCTCTAAGTGGTACTATTTTCCTAAAAATTCAAGATTTATATGGTCAATTTGATATTGATTTGTTTGCTTCATCTCGCAATCATAAATGTGCTAGATTGCAAAGCTGTGGCTATTAATGCTTTTTCATTGAATTGGAGTGACTATTTTGCATACACTTTTTGTCCTTTCAGTATTCTAGGAACTGTTCTTCAGAAGGTACTTCAGGATTTGGGAGAGGCAGTGATCATTGCTCCTTTTTACACAACCCAACCATGGTTTCCTCGGCTCCTCAGTCTGGGGGAGTGCACTATCTTTCATTCTGCCGCAAGTGTCTCAGATACTAACAGTCCCAGGAGACAGCAAACTGAGGAATCAGTTGAGAAAGATGACCCTGTGTGTTTTTCGGGTCTCCGGGAATGTCTCAAGAGTGTGGGAATACCGAAAAACACTGCAAACATTATCTTGTCATCCTGGAGAAGTAACACTCAAAAACAATGTGGGATGTATCTCAAAAAGTGGAGTAAATTTTGTGATCGGTCAAAAATTGATTAATTTCAGCCATCTATAGCTGATCTTCTGAAGTTTTTAACAGAATTACATGATTCTGGATTAGGATATAAAGCGGTAAACACAGCTAAGTCGGCCATTTCCAGTTTTCTAAGTATTGCTGATCCCAATCATTGTCAGTTTGGATCACATGTTTTGATCAAAAGATTTTTTATGTTTTTGTTCTGTCTTGTGTTTGCTATGTTTTGTGCACGTCTGTTTATATGTGCTTTGTGGTCACCTGCTGGGAAAGGGCTGACCTCTTGGCTCTCGTTTGTGGTGTCTTCTGTGAGTTTGTCACTTTCCCATTGGTATCCTGGGTCAGGTGTGGTACTTGATTGTATCGATTCCTGATCTTTGCATCATTACTTACTTTTATGAAGGGTATTTTTGAAATTAAACTCTCTTTGCCGCGTTACAATTGTACATGGGACACAGAGATTGTGTTAAAATTTCTAAAATCTCTGTCACCCTTATCAGAGTTATCTTTGTTACAATTGTCAAGGAAGCTAGTGACACTATTTGCCTTGACAACTGGTCAAAGGGCTCAAACTTTACATATGTTTGATATCAGGAATATTGAAAGCTGCAAAACTCATTTAAGGATAAGAATAGGGGATTTATTGAAGCAATCATCACCAAAAAATCAATTATCAGAGTTGTTTATTTCGCAGTATGAAATTGATTCAGATTTGTGTGTGGTGAAGACATATTTACACTATGTGCAAAGAACAGTAGATATAAGACAAGATCCTAGATTATTTATCAAGAGTCAAAAACCCTATAGTTGGGCAGAGCTCTCACTAGGATTTTGAAAACAGGAGTCCCAGAGATCTCTTTTCCAAAAAGTGGGAGTCCCACCATACAAAAGAATATAGCCTCCTTCAAAAAATAGGAGTCCCAGCCAAAAAATGGGAGTTCAGAACTGCAAATCAGCAGTTAGTGAGAGCTCTGTTGGGTATCGAGGGCAACTTTGTATCATTGGATAAAAGACACTCTTGCTCTATCTGGTATTGATATGGCCTGTTTCTCTACACATAGTACTCGTGCAGCTTCATGTAGCAAAGCTGTAACAAGTAACGTGCCGATCGACACTGTTTTGCGTACTGCAGGTTGGAAACGGGATAATGTGTTTAGAAAATTTTATCATAGACCTGTTTCTAATGATGACAGATTTAGTCAAAGTATTTTGAGCAGGTTTAATCAGCTATTTCTCAGTTTGCATTAAAAATATGTTTTTCTGTTTTTGTCTCATGTGGATAGCGTTGCTACACATGATTTGTAAATAGAAGTTGGTTGTATACTTCAGTTGTTATTATTGATAAGAAGTAATAATTTTTGGCAGTTCCTTTTGGATTGCTGATCTGGACTCTGAATACTCATATAACCCGTTAAATAGGCCAGTTGCAATAGAATTGTAAAATTAAACGATACTTACCTGTAAGAGGATGTTTGATTTTAATTCTATAGCAACTGGACTTAAGGGTTATGTGCCCTCCCAACCCAGCCCAAAAGAGATTTTCCAGATCAGCATTCCAAGTTTTTAATGCTCTAAAGTCTGAAGCTATCATGTGACAAGGTCAAGGTTCATCTCACATAACCCTATAGTCCAGTTGCAATAGAATTAAAATCAAACATCCTCTTACAGGTAAGTATCGTTTAATTTTACAATTAAAACAGAACATAATTATTTTTGCCACAGCCATTACCCTCACAATATACCTTAGCAAGGTAGTCCTTATCCCGCTGAACTGGTTAACATTCAGTTCTTTAGGCCTAATGTCTGCATACACCAGCATTTGTTTAAGCAAGAATATGGTTTTACCATTAAACTGTACTTACCCCCCCCCTCTGATAGCTTTGGCTGTGTAACGTTTTGTATAGCATCAATGCTATAGCTTTACCTATGACCTTACGTATTTACATACTGCATGCTTCAGTAATGCGCTTCTCTTGTAGTTGCCAGTTCTTACTTAGGTACTCATTAAAGTAGATGTATGTATACAACACGCTGTGTTGAGTTCTTTATTGAGCTTTACTAATACATTCTAAGACAGTACCCCAAGAAACGAAACATGGTGTTCAGAAGTGAAATTTAATAAACTTGTTGAAAACAGTTCCATCCCAAAATTTGGAATTTATATGCACAAATTGTGACAATGGAATTAGCAGGAATAACACCACCCTCGATGCGATGGGACGATACAAACTTGCCAGAGCAGTGGGAGAAATTTATGAGACACACTGCATTAATGTTTTCTGGACCTCTTAAATCCAAAACAGAGGAAGAAAAAGTGTCATATTTGTTACTATGGGTTGGTGATAAAGGGAGAGATATCCGTCATACATGGACAGACATATCAGCAGACGACGCCAAGAAACTGGATACGTTTTATGAATGCTTTAAGAAGCAGGTCAGACCGACGTTGAACCCTATATTTGCACGTTATCATTTTAATAATGAAATACAGGGAAGTGAAGCCATTGATTCCTTTGTCACGAGATTATGATTGAAGTCGAGAGATTGTGACTATCATGATCCTGAAGAAATGATACGAGACAGAATTGTGTTTGGGACTAACTCACCCAAAATACGTGAGAAACTCATAAACGTTGGAAGAGACTTAACGTTACAAAAAGCTATTCAGATTGGGCAAAATTACGAATACGCCCAGGAGCAGATGAAGCAGATGACACCTAATGACGTTCACATGGTCAAACCGAAGACCAAGAGACAAGTCAAACGTTCGAACCGATCTAGTACTACGATGGGTCAGCGACAATAGTATGGGGCCATGGGTTACACACCACAGGGCTACGAACCACAGACGGCCAAGAACAAGACGAGACGTGAACAGGACGCTAAGTGTACAAACTGTGGATATGACGCTCATAAGTCAAATGAAGTGTGTCCAGCCAAAGGACAAATTTGCAGAAAGTGCAATAAACTCAATCATTTTTAACGCGTGTGTAGATCAAAGTCAGTGCATGAAGTGAAAAGTGACCAATTTCAGTCTGAGGATTCAGATTTGGATTCGGATTTTTATGTTGATACGGTAAATACATCTTGTTCTCATTACGATCAAGCTTTTGCCACAGTAAACATTGGTCCAAATAAAACGCCCATTAAGTTTAAAATTGACACAGGTTCAGCAGTAAAAATCATTCCGTTGAGCACTTTTCGTGAATTAAATATCAAGCACCCGCTCTTACCTCCTGAAACTCAGCTTTCTTCATATACGGGTAACCCTTTAAATGTCAGAGGCTGAATTAATCTGAATTGTCGGTATAAGGCCAAGCAAATTCAAAAGTTGTTTTATGTTGTAGAAACAAATAGAACTTCGTTGATGAGCCTTAAAACTTCACTTGATTTAAGTCTGATACAACTCATTTACTCGGTTGACAATCTCGGTAGTCAAAATGAGATTTGTACCAAAGAGCAAATTATGCGCAAATATCCAGACCTATTAAAAGGCGTGGGCCTGATCCCTGGTGATGTAGAGTTGCATTTGAAGCCAGATGCAGTTCCAGTAATAAATGCACCCAGGCGAATCCCTGTTGTGTTACGTGAAAGATTTAGGACTGAACTTACGTGTATGGAAAATGCAGGCATCGTTGCTAAAGTTACATGTCCGACAGATTGGGTCAATTCTTTTGTAATTGTCGAAAAACCCAAGACAAAAAGTCTTAGAATATGCTTGGACCCAAAAGCATTGAATGACGCGATCCGCAGACCGCATTACCCTATGCGAACGTTCGATGAAGTATTGTCATAGCTGTCTGAAGCTGCCTACTTCTCAGTTCTTGATGCCACTAGTGGTTACTGGAGCTTGAAGCTTGAAGATAAGTCTTCATATCTAACCACATTTTTTACACCTTTTGGACGCTATCGCTATTTGCGAGTCCCGTTTGGTCTCAACTGCTCTCAGGATTTTTTTCAGCGAAAAATAGACAAGACTTTTGAAGGAATGACTGGTGTCACAGCAATCGTTGACGATATACTTGTATTTGGTAAAACAAGGGCTGAACATGACCAAAACTTGCGTAAAGTCTTGGCACGTGCTCACGAACAAGGTATCAAGCTGAACGCGGATAAGGTGAAAATTGGAGTTACAGAAGTTCGCTATTTTGGCAATATTTTGACCCAAATTGGTTTGAAAATCGATGACAAAAAACTCTCTGCAATTAGACAAATGGATGCTCCAAAGGACAGATCAGAGCTAGAGACGATATTAGGTATGGTGATGTATCTTACACGCTTTGCATCAAACTTAGCTACCTTGACTGCTCAACTTAGAAACTTGCTTAAGAAGAACGTTGAATTTGTTTGGAATGAATCTCATGACGAGGCTTTCCAAAAAATCAAAGACGTACTGACGGACAGTCCTGTACTAGAGTACTTTAACCCAAAGCTTGACGCTACGCTGCAGGTTGACGCGTCTAAATACGGACTTGCCGCGACGTTACTACAAGAAGGTAGACCAGTCTCATATGCATCCAAAACGTTGACACAAACCAAGATAGGTTACGCGCAGATAGAGAAAGAAATGTTGGGAATTCTTTTCGGGGCAAAGAGATTTCACCAGTTTATATACGGTAGACTCGTGACAGTGGAATCTGATGCGAAGCCACTTTCATCCATTGCTAAGAAACCTCTCAGTAGTGCACCTTTAAGGTTACAGCGCATACTGTTACAGCTTCAAAGATATGACATTGACATTAAGCATGTTAGTGGTCTTGACATACCTTTAGCAGACACCCTTAGCAGAAAATTTCTACCCGATACTTATCCTGAATTGTCAGAAGGCTTGGACTTACATGTTCAAACAGATTTCTCGACAATATCCGTTTCTGACTGAAAGCATGAACAGGTTAGACAAGCAACGCGAAACGATGTGCAATTCCAAACTTTAAAGGGTACAATTCTTGACAGATGGCCTGAGACAAGAAAAATGTGTCTACCATCAATCTTAGAGTATTGGAATCACAGGGACGAATTATCAGTAGCAGACGACATAATTATTAGAGCACAGAAGATAGTAATACCTACTTCGCTTCCACTCGACACAACACAGCCTGTGCATGAATCAAACATGGGTGTAGAGAAAAGTCTGCAGCGTGCTACAGATATAATGTTTTGGCCATGCATGACAAGTGACATAACAGACTTTGTGCTGAAATGCAACATTTGTCTTCAATACAGAGCATCAAACACTAAACAACCTTTGCAATCACACCTAATTCCGGACAGACCTTGGCAGGTTGCAGGGACAGACGTTTTTACATTTGACAACAAAGACTGCTTGGTTACAGTAGACTATTTTAGCAGATATTTTGAGGTAGATTTACTTCCTACTACAACAAGTATCTCAATCATACGGAAGCTAAAGACCACAGTGTCCGCAACGATTTTTTACCGTGGTGTAATTCAATTTTGAAAGGTACAACACAGCAAGTAACATTGATATTTTTATTATTCCTAGATACTGTCTGGTCACTAACTATGGCTGGCCCAAATACTCATACACCACTTAATATTTATGTTGGATATTTCCATATTCGGAGTCTATATGAGTCATTGTCAAAATTCGTCAAAATTCTTGTCCGTTTCATATCTTATGAAAACCGCTGATGTGATCATGAATTTTTTTTCTTCACACAATACTACTGATCATACTTAATGAGGCTAGCTGATTAAACTGAAAAATATTGGTGTGTGAATATATTTTTTATTGGATTAAAACCCCATTTTTTGGCATTTTTGCCCGTCCCACGGAAAAAATTGAACTTTCGACAAGAATTATTAAAAAACTGTTATTTTCTCAGGAATTTTAACTGGCTGTATTGATAAAAGCATTTACAAAGTAAATGTAGGAGGTTTCAATATGTGATTTTTCATTACATTTTTTTGCATTTTTATGCCAAAAAACCTCTGTCCCAAGAGTTTATATCAAGACCGTAACACTTGATAAATTGCAAAAATAATACGGGATCCCTAATGGTGCTGAATCTGGTTTTCTGTCATACTAATTTGACTCTTTCTGTTTACTAAGAATACATGTGTTTTGTAAAGCATCTACAGACTTGGCAAAAGAAAATACTGTTTTGGTGAGTGAAATTTTTTTATAGTATATTTTTTTTGTGTCAAATGACCATAACACAAAAAAGGACAATAGAATTTGATAAAAAATTTCTGGTTTTAACATCTTGACCAAATAAAATTTCTAACAAAAAATCATTCTTGTTGCGATGTTTTAGAGAGTAAAAATATGTAGAATATATCAATACCGTAACAGTCAATACCGTTATGATGAAAATGTTGCGGTATTGACACAGCTTGTTACAGTTTTGACATATGCTGTCAAAAAAGTACAGTTTTGATTGCAAAGAAATTAGTTTTTAGCCAAGTTATTAAGTGATTTTATGATAAGAATGCTTTATCAAAGGGGAGGTCTCACCCTATAGGAAATTTACATAGGGTTCTGCCCACGCATGGATTTTTATAATATTATGCATAATGATTGCCTGACATATAACTATTCTATTTGCGATATAGTTTCCCACTTACCTATTTAAATGGTCAAAAAATGACATGTTATGTAATCGGGCATCTGCTTATGGGGGTACCTTCAGTTTAAGCCGCCCATAGCTCTTATAGTTTCATATGTTGTGTTCTAATTACTTTTAAAACTATCTAAGATCATCACTGATTAGATATGCAAAAAACAAAAATCAGTTTCTGTAAAGTTAAATTCATAAAATGTGATTTTGTTTGGAATTGTGCCCAAGTTTCAGCTTCATAATATTTTTCTAACAATTATGTATTAAAATTTAGGCATGTTCCAGTTCTTGTCAACCTATGAATTTACTCTCAAATTAGGCTTTACATATATATATGTAATGCTAAAATTTTCAAGAAAATCGAAGACCGGTAACATGTTGTCCTAGAAAATTGAATGTTACGAATCCAAGTTCTCAGAAATGTAAAAAAAACTGATTGTAGTTAATGAATTTAAGTGTTCGGTTATTTAAAAGCAAGTTTTTTGTGTTTGCTTTCTTCTATAAGAAAGATGGAATATCCAATATTGTAAAACTATTATAATAACATAAATACTGATCACTTAGGGAGAACTTCACTTTGTCCAACTCCTCATAGAACAGTAAACTTTGATAATCTTCATAATACGGTCTCAATACCAGATTCACTCTAATAGAAAATCATTATCCATAATTCATTCATTTCATTTGTGTCAGGGAATAGTTTTTTTCATCATTTCTTGATCACCATCATGATAAAATAAATATTTAATAAATATTAAAACCTCATATAATCATATACCACATATTGCAGTTTTTCATACTTTAAAACATGTTGCATACTTTCCTGTGTGAGCATGACAGAATATTTAATATTTCAAAGCTGTCATCCTTAATCCAATACTGACCACATAGAGAGAATTTCACCCTGTCAAATTCCTCTTGAAGTAGTTAATTTCATTAATCTTCACAATATGGTTTTATTTTGTTATTCACTTTGATATAATGCCAAAATACAGTATTCACCCATTATATGTAGTTGCGGGATCTATTGCTTTATTTTTTTTCTACCACAAAATGCTGAAATATTTAAAGAACACATGTACCAAACTCTACAATCATAGGTGCCTACAATCATATTCCAATCCTGTAGAAAGTCAAAGAATCAAATGGGATAGAAAATTAATGTCCAAACTATCTTCTTAAAGTGTCACCTAGTACAATCAGATCGCTCAAAGGATAACTGATTCACTGATTAAATTGCCATTTACTTGACTGAGGAACCAGTTTTGAAAATACATCATGGAAACTCCAGATAAGTTTAAGCATAAAAATAAGAATACAGAACTTATTGAATATATAAGCAAGTGAAATTGCAAAAAGGGTCTGATGGTATAAGAAGAAGTTGCAATGATCGGGCACTGAGGTAATCTGACCAAAACCTTGCCCTTGCAACGGAATTGGCAATCAATCAAAACTTGAAGCCAATATTTAACCCGGGACTAAAACTACAAATATATGTAATACTAGGAGAACACTAGGAAAGTAGAACATATGTGCAACTCTTTCCAAAAAGTAGTAAAAGTGCAAACAGAGTTTAAAATAAAGTCAGTGCTTTCAGTTAATAAGTTTGCATGTCAATCTTGGTTTTCAATGAATTGACAAAATGATGAATTCAAAACTGTCATAACATTTGCCAGATATTAAATGCCTGTGCAACAGTCAGCCAATGGTACATAAGGAATCCCAACAAGTACCAGGTATTAAAATATAAAACTACACCCTAGGCTATTCCAAACACATTCACGTTTTAGGGGAAAATCATGCATAACAACTTAATATCATATTAAACAAGGATAATACAAGAATTATTAAAAAGTTAGAGACACATGCCATTGTAGGTAGAATGAATGTCACTTACATATATGACATCACATATAAGTTTACAAAGGGACAAAATAAATGAAATCAGCGATCAAATGCCTTGCCTTGTCTAGCACTATTTGAGACTGAACCGTCAATTAAAACATTGGTATGCAAATACAAATCAAAAAAACATTTTAGACACATTCGGCGATGAGATCATAGCACTGAATCCATTATTTGATGTGTTTTAACTTGACTTGAGAAGTTTGAATGTTGCAGACTTTTTGTGTGCTACTCTAACTGATTGTTAAAGCTATACAAGTCTCAGATTTGTTTCAATGTCAAATTAAATATGCATTTGTACACGCATAGCTTTTTATTATCGATGTTTATAATACTTTTAATAATAAAACTGCGAAATTACATGGTTCCAGAATAAAACTAGCCTCAAACATAAAATTTTGATAAATGTCAAAAAATAACCTACATGTATATAATGTGTTTTCCTGCACTGTTACCGGTTTCAAAAAATCTCAAAAGTTTCAGTATACAGTAGACATGTTAGGCAAATTTTATAGGCAGTATCATAGGTTGACAAGGACAGGAACATATAGAAATTGTAGACGCAATTTGGCATATACATACATTTCAATTATATTTTTTGGAAAAATTTTACTTTAAGATTTTGTTAAAAAATTGTGTGCATGTTTGTATAGGCCAAAATAGTATCAAAAGAATTCATATTGAGTCCTTTCACTATTCCAGCTTAAACTGGGTGAGATCCGATAAAACTGATGTTTAAAAATTGACAAAATATTAGACAGGTGTCATTGAAAAAATGGAGTAAAACAAGGTTCTCTCCTGAGATCTAAAATGCACTATTGAAACAAATAAATGCATGTTTATAGTTGATAGGTCATAGGTATTCACCATGTAAAACTAGATGAAAATCCATGCGTGGGCGCATATGAGACCTCCCCTTTAAACAGAAGCATAAAACACAAATTGAATGTTGAATTTGAGTATAAACAGTTTGTTACGGTATTGACATATTGTTTTGTTTTCAGGCAGGGTTTGTCAATACCATAACGGTTTTGTCAAACCCGTAACAATATATTGAAATAAATGCAATCTACCATATATTCCAAAATTCTTTCTGTGCACATGTGGCAAGAGTATTAACATTGCAATCTGGTCAACAGTTCTCTACACCAAAACTTAAACAGAAGAGTTACGTTAGCATATATTCTTTAACGGTCAATACCGTAACATTTTTGTCAAGTACCGTAACAGTGATATTTTTGGGAAAAAGTATATCAGACAGAGACAACATGTAGATCTTAAGTACCTGATCAATTCCTTTGGTTGATTACAATCATACCAAAGCATTGTAATTTTCTAGAAATGTGGGTTTTAAACAAAAAAATGAGAAAAAGTATACAAAATCACTTAAAAGATAAAAAAAAAATGCATTTTACGTTTGCTCATTGTCATAAATAATCATTTTGTTCAAATTTTACCTTTGACACAATTAAACACATGATTTATTGAACTTATCCAATGCAACAAAATAAATATCCATGACGAGATTTGAAGAAAAAACAGGAATTAAAGTTTGTTACGGTATTGACATTTTATCTGGTCATGTGATCTTTGAAACTTAATTATAAGGATCTGATTGGCTGTTAAAGTTTCTTTTCGCTTTTCATAGTATTTTCAGAAACAACTTGTTACTTTCATGAAAAAAGAGTGTCATTTTATTTAATTCATATTTTTCCTTTTACTTCTTTCAAAATTTGACGAATTTTGACATTGACTCATATGTTATTACCACATATACGACATATTTTTACACGGACTCGTTCAAGAAGTATTTCAAATTGAAATTACATATAAATGTCTGTCTGTATGAAAGAAAGAGATGTAAAATTTACCCAATTCTGGTAAAAGCAAACAAAATAATATAAGTGGTAAACTTTAATTTCTGTAGTGTCCGCAACGAAATAAGTAGAAAATTAAAAGCTGTATAACAGGGTTAAGAACATAAATATCAGCAAACAAGAAATGTTTGGTTGTTTCCCCTTTGCACATTGTCATTTTAAAATAGAAAACAAGTTACTGCTTGGTGAAATCACATTTTCAGAGAAAACCAAAGTAAGTAGGATGTTAAATAAAGAACCAAAATGTAAAGGATTTTTTTTTTTTTGCAAAATACAGGAAAATTTCTGACTGGAGAATATTTGCCATCATAATAGCTAGTATTTGGGCTCATATTTTCATAACAGATGGATAATGTGCTACGACACTGGCCAAATAACATATTTTTTTATAAAATTCTAAAGTTTGAACACATGGCTATACATTCTGGTCTATAATTTTGAAAAGACAAAATGATACTGGGAGATTTTTTAGGATTAGGTGCAACAAATACCATTCTTCAAAGAAATCATAGTGATTAACCATTATAACTAGTTTGAAAATTTGCCTATTTTGTTACACTTGGGGGAACTTTATTGTGAAACTCCCGCATGTGAAGAGCCATTACAGGAGTCTGGACCTGGCCTCAAGGTTATAAAACTTGAGTACAGGCTCAGGCTCAAAATAAAGCGCTATGATTGGCTGCTTGCGGACACGTGTCCGCAAGCAGCCAATCATGGCGCTTTATTTTGAGTCTGAGAATGAACTCGAGTTTTATAACCTCGAGGCCTGGATTTGATTTGATGTCCCAGGAATTGCCACACAGGATAACAAATGAATATTCAGTCATTTATGTATAGAATAAACAATAGCGGGCCCAACACAGATCCTTGAGGGACACCGCTAGTAACACAACTCCATTCAGACGCTATTCCATTAATCGGAGCCCTTTGTTTCCTGTCACATAAGAAACTTTTTATCCATTTTAAGGTATACTGGGATAATCAGTTTTCGCCAACATAAGCAGATATGGCTCTGAGGATAACAAAACAAAATACTAACTGACCAGAAAATGATTTAATCATGAAATTTCAACCTTTTATAATAATGTGTGATACCTTAGACCAGCAAAATAGGTTTTTTAACTTTCAAAAACTTTAATTTGTTTGTGCATCCGTTTTTCTGCCATCTTGAAACTAGTAATCTAAGTTCGACAACTCTTGTTGACCTGAAAAAGAGGCCTCATAAAGGGTTGGATAGATAAAAAAATCAATAGATGTTTTAAGACAAACCATTTTTTCATTTAATGAACATAAATTATTGTTTTTTTTTGTTTGATTTGATTCTTTACGTCCACTCAACAATCTTTCAGTTATGCGGGACGGTCTTCCTGGGTTGAACCAGTACTAAGCTAGGATAAATGTGTCTTGCTCAAGGACCACAACGCAGTGACGCCGGTGAGGCTCGAACCCGCGGCCCTTCGGTCTCGAGTCAAGCACTCTACCACTGAGCCACCGCTCTCCATAAATTATTGTGAATCTTCTATGATTTAAGTTATTTTATTCAAAAAATATTTCAGTCATGTTTCTTTTTCTATATTCAATTAAAATTGAGATTGATTTGACCCCTAGGGTCATTGGGGTGCTACCACATAGACAGTAAATGAAAAAGTAGACATAAAAGCTTTCTTTTATGTACTTTAGGTATACATCAAGCCATTGCAGGTGAAAGATTGATATAATTTATTAAAAAATCATTTTTAAATATATGGTCCGTACAGCTGCTTATTAGCCAGACCATTGTTTCTGAGCCTTAACATTAATAAGAACCCCCTTATGATAAAATCAATGATTTCCCCACTTTGGACCCCAATCATCACTGAGTTTTCTTACCTCCATCGTGAGGATGTCAACAGAAATGAAGATGGGGGAAGTGATGTATTTACTGAATAAAACATATCAGGATCATAGTTTAAAGATAGGGGTTAAAAAAAAATAGTGAAAATGGCGGGAAAAACATTGATGCAAGGAAGTGGCCATTATTTCACGGGTGGTAAACCTAGGAACTACCACGAAATAGTGTTAAGGTAATTTTGTTCCCAAGCCACATCCGGGACACGTCGTGGTAGTGTCTAGGCCGAAAATTGGATAAAGAAAGTTTGGTGTCACTTTCATTTTTGTTTTATTTAACAACTAAGAACGAACAATGGTGAAATCCGACAATGTGGTTCCGTGTAAATATGTCTCAGCGTTCCCTCTAGCCCAAAATTTTGTTTGAAAAGTTATTTTCTTTCTTTAGATTCGTGTTTCCCCACTGAGCATCGGACCAAATTTCCCCAAAGTTCGAAGAATTTTAGCCCATATCTGTCAAATTAAATGGAATTTGATATCAATTGACGATGGAAATGATGCAAAGACCCTGAATAAACATTCCTACACAGAAAAAAATCTGAACATTTACTCGTAACAGAATTCATGCCCTGTTCGTCCTGTGTGGTAGTTTCCAGCTCATCGTGGTAGTTAAAATGCTATCGTGGTAGTTTCCAAGACTTTGTAGGAAATAAATAGTAGTTCACATCAGCAGATGTTCACTATTCAGGGGCTACTTCATTTTTATAAAGACAGGGTGTGTGGGCCGAACCATGAATACCCCTCTTATTCATGCGAAGACCTTTTCAAACAACCTTTTTGTCATATAACAATTGTCGACTGCCTGAATTTTAATTTTAGTGGGCTATTGAAATGATGAGAAGAATGAAAAGAAGGGATATCAGGGGTTTTTTTGGCCTGTTTTGACGACCGATATTCGGTCGTGTTCCCAATGCCAAAAAGTATGTTTATTTCCCAATTTGAATAAGAAAATTCCCAATTCAAGGAACAAAAAAAAAGCGGGAGAAAAAATAACAAAATATCGCCATTTTACGATGTTTATGTTTGTGGTTGAAAAGGGCGGGTCCGAACAGTCCGAATGATACAAGGGAAATAACCAAATATTGCAAACTCCCAAACGGTAACGTCCCTTTGCGGCAATTCAGCAGAATTTATTCGAGAAGGTGCCGGGAGTTTGTAATAAACACACATGGTTTATTTTACTGGTACCCTACTCTGGCGTATTAATTTAGATTAAACGAGGCACCTTTCTCATAACAAAAAAAGAAAAAGCTTGTAACATATTTTCGCGATGTCGCACAATACGAAATATTACAGAAAGAAACTAAAAAAAACGGAGTCAAGTAAAAAAATAGATGTGCTTTTTCGTCAGCAAGCATTAGCATCGGAGAATTCTGCAAATATCACCCCCAAACAGACCGAAAAAGTAGAAGCATCGGCCGAAATTGAGCACCCACAACAAATGGTAAGGCAGATTTTAAAATTTGCTTATGAGTGACTTTCAATGAAGAAATGAACAAAAAAGTGACTGATGTGGATTGGCACAGACAGTACAAAATAAGCCAGTTGTGGTTTTAATTTGTTTAAATCATTAATGGTCATTAGCCTATATTATTAGGCCTATATTACGTTTATTATATTTAAGTTTAACCTTTCCAGGCCTCTAGATAAGAGTGCTGTTTAGAAAAAATATTCTTATATTTCTCAAGCAAAACATATGTTATGAGTACTCAAAAGAACCATCTTAATAAGAGGGTTCTTTTGAGCACCCACAACAAATGGTAAATCAGATTGTAAATCAGATTTCAGAATTTGCTTATGAGTCAGTGAAGAGTAAGAAGTTGAATAAACGAAATACTTGATATTTTTGTTTTTATTATAGGGTGTGTTTTTTCCCAATTTTGTATAAAACGACACGAAAATTCCCAATTCTAGGGGTCGGGTCATGTTCCCAAAATGCTGAGAAAAAACCCTGGATATTCACATATTTTGTTTTTTAATAAACATGCTTTTTTAATTATCAAATAACATGCCTTTCATCGTCGCACTCACATGTATATAAAAAAATGTCCCAACCCAAGGATATTTCCCTTTTTCTGAAGCGCAAGTACTAACGATACTTTGGGCCAGTAGTCTTAGCCTGCCATTTTATCTTAAAGTTGACTGAGCATGGAACAACGTAGCGAGTGACGCACTTTTTATATCATTTTTTTTGTCTGTTGCTTGGTCCACCACTGCTCAACTGATGACCTTCTTTTGCTTTAGATTTCCAAAGGTGTTGTTTGGCAGTCCAGGGCATGATCTCCACCTGTCAAGCATCGTATTGAATCTCTTGAGTCCTCAGCTTATCTTCTTCATGGTGTTGAAATGTGATTTATTTGTTTACCATGGTAATTGATTGACGATTTCAAGGGTTATCATGCGAAACAACAACAACTATAATTTTTTGTAACACTTCAGAAACGTATCCTACAAAGTCTTGGAAACTACCACGATAGCATTTTAACTACCACGATGAGCTGGAAACTACCACACAGGACGAACGGGGCATGAATTGTTCACAAGTAAATGTTAAGATTTTTTCTCTGTGTTAGAATGTTTATTCAGGGTCTTTTTATTATTTCCATCTTCAATTGATATCAAATTCCATTTAATTTGACAGATATGGGCTAAAATCCTTCGAACTTTGGGAAAATTTGGTCTGATGCTCAGTGGGGAAACACGAATTTAAAGAAAGAAAATAACTCTTTAAACAAAATTTTGGGCTAGAGGGGACGCTGAGACATATTTACACGGAACTACATTGTCGGATTAAGTTACTTCAGTAGGAATAGCCCAATTTTGCAAGTTTTCGCCCATCATATTCCAGACAAACTGGCTGTCTCTTTCAATTCGTCCTCATCTCTTTTATCTAGTTACAAGTGGTTTCTAACTATTGGTTCTAAATACAGATTCGTAAATATGCTGGGAAAAAAGCTGAAAATGTGCTCGAAAATTGGCCTATATAAGGCGGGTCACCAAATATTCATAAAGAACATTGCGATACTTATAGGGAGGACCAAATGTCTTTCACCAAGGTTTATAGATGGGTGACTAAATTTAAGGGGATTTGCGATGACGCCCTATCGACAGCCCGTTCTAGTCAAACTTAATTTATTTGTATACAATGCTGAATATGAATAGAGTATCGGTATGTATAGATGTACCACAACCTCTCACTAATTTCTATTTCAAAAGATTAATGTAGAATGCGTAAAAAGAGCCAGTCAGGATGGAATATCTGTGTTTGTCAAAGCTTTAATAGTGAATGTAAATAAATGCTTGAAACCCTTTTTTCTATAACAACATATCCATATTATAAACACAGTCACGCTTCAAAGCTTTTGGTTTATCTTATGAGATATCCATATCCATTAGAACCTCCAGATAAGCACTCTCTAAGGTGCTTGCAGGCCTAATATGAGGCATTGCGGATCCAAGAGAGAACAGAGGCTGGCATGTCCTCACATGACTGAACAAAAGGGTCGTTAAGGTCCCTGGATTGCTCGCCTGAATCCTGGCACATAAGGTGATGTTTTGGCCAATGACTAAAAGTAAACATATATCATTTAAAGTTATTTCTCCTTTTTTGGCTCTTTCAGAGCTAACCTGAGTGTTCTGAGCAATTCTAGTAGAGGGCATCAATAGGAGCATTTATGTGAAATTATTTTGAATTTGGATCAGTTGTACAGGAGATGTCGCTTTACTGAGCTTTTTTAGCGGGGCATGCCATTTGTACTATTTCAGTAGTGAGCAACATAAGGAACATTTATGTGAAATTATTTTGAATTTGGACCAGTGGTTCGGGAAATGATGTTTAAAAGAGTTCATATTGATAGCTCTGGCACCCGTCTTGTTCAGCGGAGTGGAACCATTTGTGCAATTTTGGAAGAAAGTATTATGTGGAACACTCCTGGGAAATATTTTTTTAATTTGGACCAGTGGTTCAACAGGAGTTGTCATTTAAACAAAAGTTTTGGACGGACAGATGCTGGATTTAAGACAAAACACAAGAGCTCACATTGAGCCTTTGGCTCAGGTTAGCTAAAATTGCTGACTGGGACGTAAAGAATCAAAACAATCTATTAAACCAGTCAATTGAGCTGTACATTAGCAATTGACAATTTTTGAATGAGCCAGTATGTATGGTACTGTAAAGGCTGAAATGGTGTGCACTCAGGTGCGAAGCTCTAGTTATGTTTTTTTATCATATGGGGATAATGTCAAAATATACATGCAGATGATGGATTTGGAATCTTATAAAAAGGTAAAAAAAATCTTAAAAAAACTAGATCTCCACGTTGTAAGCTTTTACGAATCTGTATTTAGAACCAATAGTTAGAAACCACTTGTACCTAGATAAAAGGGATGAGGACGAATTGAAAGAGACAGCCAGTTTGTCTGGAATATGATGGGCGAAAACTTGCAAAATTGGGCTAATCCTACTGAAGTACCTTAACCATTGTTCGTTCTTAGTTGTAAAATAAAACAAAAATGAAAGTGACACCAACCTTTCTTTATCCAATTTTCTGCCTGGACACTACCACGACATGTCCCGGATGTGGCTTGGGAACAAAATTACGTTAACACAATTTCTTGGTAGTTCCTAGGTTTACCACCCGTGTATTTTACCACTCAGGTATACATTTTTAACTGCTTAACAATTAAACAGACAGCTTTTCTTTTGCCCTTGGATATCCCCTTTTCAGAATGAGCCTGTGACGTCACACCAGTGAAAAAAACGGTAGGAATGTTCAATTGGCGAAATTACATTCTTGGCGAAATCAGCTTACTCCACTATATTTCCTGCTGATATTCCTATACTCTCCAGCTTCAGTAACAAACGATTATATGGGACGGTGTCAAACGCTTTTATACCTGGTCTTCGAAAGAAAATGACCTATTCATACTACTTGATTGAAACAATGTTTACACAGGTCGAATATCACATTGCTAAACCATCTGTTTCAGCTCGAAAGAAATTGCTTCGAGGTTTCAGCTTCCGTGTCGTGATTTGTTTTTCTTTTCTTAAATTTATTCAATATCCGGTATATGAAAAAGGTGCATTGCTACCGGGTTTCCGCGCTGCGCTGACTTCTTTCTGTCGTTAGGCTTAAGCCAGACTGGACATGGACTGAAGGGCTGAAAATGCACTTGACCAATCTATCTGATTTTCTTCTATCTTTCCTATCATATCTTTGTTGTTTTTTTTTCGCCTCCGAACTGTCCTATCAGCTACTACTTTCTCTTAAAAGACGCAACCCCCGCGCTATAATAGTCAAGTGTGACGGATGGCGTGTAAACCATAGATGTAGATGTAATACCCCAGGACACCCCAGGATACCCCAGGACACATAAAGACGCCCCAAGATATTTCAAAGGCAGAGTCTCGGGCAGATACAAGGGTTACCTGATAAAACTCCAAATGGTATTACAGGCTTCAGGTATTTATTCAAGACAAGACCCCTAGCCGGGGTATATGTCAAACAACAACATATACACATGTCAAAAATACATAAAACAGCAAAAACAATTAGAAGAAAGCTTCGTGGGTTACTAGATCAGACTGACGGCACTCTGGAGTACTCTGGTTAGTATATACCGCAAGGATCCGAACCCTCGGACAAATAGGTCAAAGCGAACAGCGCAGACCCGGATCAGACAGACCTCTGTGAACTGCCCGATCAGGGTCCACACTGTTTGCCGTTCCATGTGCATAATTTAACAAAGTACCCCGAGGTTTGATTTCAAGATAAATTACAGAAGGGACTCTACTCCTACTTCATTACCAAAACATATGTTGTGGGTGCCCAGAAGAACCGCCTAAATGAAACGTCTCCTCGGGGCACCCACACCACCTGTTCAAACTGATGGATAGGGTGTGTGTAACCAATAACTAAATTTTCATTTTCTCTACCAAAACATACCTTATTGTTGGTACTCAAAAGAACCGTCTCAATGAGAGGGTTTCCTTGAGCACCCACACTGTCTGCACAAACCGATGGATAGGGGATGTGTAACCAATAACTAGTTTTCCTATTTCTATACCAAAACATACATAGTGGGTATCCAAAAGAACCGTCCCAATGAGACAGTCCAACCGGGCACCCAAAACATCTGCTTAGATTGATGGATAAGAAAATATCAACAATTTTACACCAAAATTTTGTTTACCTGGAGGCCTGGTAATGACTGGTTCACTTCACCATACTGTGAATTACACATGTTTATATATCACCTTAAAAGTACTCAAAATCTCTTTACAGAGCTTACTTAGCTTAAATAATGTAGGAAGATCTTTAGTGTTCATAATTTCTCCAAAACCAATGGCATTCGGACGCCTCACCAAGTCCTTAGGAAGATATGCGTTTTGTTGATCAACAAAATAACTGCATTCTAACAGATAATGGTACTCGTCACCGAGCCTGTTTGAAAAACATAATTCACAGATCCTATCATCTCTATCTACACCCCAAAATCTGCCATGCTCAACCGGTAACTTATGGTTAAAGGTTCTAAAATGGCACAATGCAGACGCAAAATCATAAGGTAGCAGGTTCAAATATTGCTCCAAAACCAACTCAGTCTTAAAAATTCTATAATTAAGGCATTTCGAAGAATTAAACACTAAATCAAGCCATTCTTGTTTACAATTGTCTATAAGCTTCAATTTGACTGACTTTGCAATGTTTAAAGGAACATTTTCTTGTGATTGCCAAACATTACTGAAACCAGTCACGTTTAGGCAGTTCTCAACAGTTAACAATCATTTAGAATGAAACAAATCCCTTTCATGCATTAAAAGTAAAATTTTATACAATTTAAAGGCAATTTTATCCTGTATACCATTAATAATTCTGTGCCAAAACCTATCATTTTAGCTTTGACAAAAATATCTAAAGGATATCTCCTAAGCTCACCATATAAGATAATATTAGGTGTGGTCTTTTTGAGATTAAGAATAATCTTATAAAATTTAGTGCATAGCCTTTCAAGGCCATCAGATTTCTCAAAACCAGTTATTTCAGAACCATATAACAAAATTGGATCCACCATACTATTGAAAAGCTGCAGTTGTAAATCTATTGTTAGAAAACATTGCTTTACGAGCATGCTCAACCAGTCTTTGATTGTTTTTTTAAGAAACGACCATTATATGAAAACATTATTCCCAAGTAAACAAAGTTCTCATCAATATCTAGAACTTGATTATTATATGTAAATACATAATTATGTTGAAATTTTCTATTGCTAAAAATAGTAATTTTAGTTTTAGAGGGGTTAACTTCCAAATCCCAAGATTTACAGTAGAGATACATTGCATTCAAAGCTGCCTGTAACTCATCCTTACGTTCGGCAAGAATAACTGTGTCATCGGCATAGAGTAAAAGATACAGTTTAAAGAAAACTTCAATTTCATCATTTCCAAGTAAAAGTCTCGACATTTCAGATACATCAACTAACCCATTATAGGCATGTAAAATAAATTCTGTTAAATCATTTAAAAACAATGAAAACTAGAACACATTCGATGGCGCGCCATCGCAAATCCCCACGCTCTCGAAGAAATCTAATGGTAATTGACCCTTTGACCCCATCCTAAGGTCACCAGTTTCATCGTAGGTTAAAATTGTTCAGTGCATCTTGGTCTACTGCTCATCCCCTTTAAGTTGATAATCCACATGACCATGTTCAGAAAATTAAATTTTTGACCCCTCCCCAAGGCCACAGGGGGCGGGGACCCAAAAATTGTGCCGGTGCATGTGCCATTCATGTGAGTAACTAACACACCAAATCTGGTTGAATTTCAGAAAAAAAAATTTTTGACCCCCCACCCCCACGGTACCCCCAAGTCCCACGCCTGGGCATGACCCAGGTGGCCGAATGAAAATCCCGTCTGATATGTTATATATCTTTCATTTGTGAGAAGAATCACAAAGTTTGGTTTAAAAACCTTTGAAAATGACTTTGTAATTCAGGTTTAATGATATTTGACCTTTTGGCCCCTCCCCAAGGCCCCAGGGGGCGGGGACCCAAAAAATGGTGCTGGTGCATGCGCCATTCATGTGAGTAACTCACACACCAAGTCTGGTTGAAATTCAAAAAAAAAAATTTTTGACCCCCCCAAACCCCTCACGGTACCCCGAAGTCCGACCCCTGGGGCATGACCCAGACGGCTGAATGAAAATCCCGTCTGATATGTTTTATATCTTTCATGTGTGAGAAGACACACACAGTTTGGTTTAAAAATCTTTGAAATTGACTTTGTAAATGAAATTTAATGATATTTAATGATATTTGACCTTTTGGCCCCTCCCCAGGGCCCCAGGGGGCGGGGAAAAAAAATGCCGTTGCACACCCCATTCATGTGAGCAACTCACACACCAAATTTGGTTGGATTTCGTCCAATGGTTTAGGAGGAGATAGCGTGACAGACGGACAGACGGACGAACGGACGGAGGCGATTGCAATATCCCCGGCGCTTTTTTAAAAAAGCATGGGGATAACAATATAAGAGACAAATTCTCAACCTGCCGGACACCAATATTACTTATAAAAGGCTCTGATTTTTGATGACCCACTCTAACACAAGACTTTGTGTTATCATACAAATTATGAATAATTTTAAACATTTTACCATCTATATGATGATTAAGTAATTTATGCCACAAAAAATGAGTTCTATTAACAGAATCAAAAGCCTTCCTGTAGTCGATGAATGCACAGAAAAGTTTTTTGCCTCCAAACAAATACAAGTCTATAAGACATTTCAAGTTGAAAATGTGGGCAGTAGTTCCATAATTTTTACGGAACCCAGCCTGTTCTTCGCACAACAAGTTCATATTTTCTAAGTAATTATCTAATCTATTGTTTAACACAGCTGTAAAGAGCTTACCAAAGCAGCTCAAAATGGTAATGCCCCTATAATTGTCAGGATTTGCTTTATCTCCCTTGTTTTGGTATATGGGGGAAATGATACCCTGCGACCATTCATTAGGAATAAGGCCTGATGAGAAAACAAGATTAAAAAACTTGGTAAAGGCTGTTAACATTTTAGTTTTAGAAAACTTAAGAAATTCGTTCAAAATCATGTCTGAAGAACAAGCTTTGTTAAGCTTAAACTTACTCAAGCACTTCAACACCTCTTCTTCAGTGATTTCGGAATTTAACTCAAAGTTATGTTCACTTATTCTCGAAAGATCAATATCATGGTTGGAATCTTTATTGTTACCATAGTTACTAGCAGCACTATTCAGTTTCTCGAAATGCTCAGCAAAAGATTCAAGTCAGTGATGCTTTCTGCAAAGTTTCATGTCTAGTCTGGTCAGCTTTATTTAATAAATTCCAATAGAACTTTGGATCAGAATTCTTAAGAGCACGCAGTTTATGAATAAAATCTTGATTTAATTGTCTTATATGCCTATTAATGCATTTTTATAGTCTTTACTCGCATTATGTAAAAGCTGATGATTTACAGCAGAGTTAATTCTGTGTCGCAAATTCTTAGCTCTTTTGTATCGACACCTTAAAACATCACATTCATTATTAAACCATGGCCGTTTAATGGGTTTGTGTTTTATACTGGTTTTGACTTTAGTAGATTTTGTTTGAATTTGTTTGATGAATCGGATGTCCTTTGCAGCACCATTTAAAATCGATGAACATTCTGAAGTCAGTTCTTCAATGGCATTTACAGACACTTGGTCGGCATTCAAAGCAATTTTATCTATAAAAGAAGCAATTTTGTTTGTATCTAAACCTTGAATGAATGAGGCAGATTCTGCACTATCTTATGTAGATCGAGTGACTGAAACTGGCTGATCAAAAGAATCAGGTTGTTTAAGCACAATTTCGTTGCAAATCAAAGAAAAGTGAAGCCCACTATGAGCGTCACCAATCATAGGATCAAACTGCAAAACTTCAAATTCTGAAATATAGGGAAACAGGCTCGGCGACAAAATAACACAATCCACAACAGTAGTACACTTACAGGTTTTACCACCCAAAAACCTGTCGAGACCCAACCTTCCATAAGCAATAAAGAGGCCACATGACTTGCAAAGTTCTTAAAGTCTTCTACCAAAATTATCAATACGAGACTGATCAGCGTTATGCCTTTCTTTTGGAAAGCCAAGCTGCTCAATGGAGCAGTAATTGAAAGTAGAGTCAAGGTTACCCATATCAAGTGTATGTTGAATATCGGTATCAGCAGTAATAAAGTCATATTCGTCTTTAGTATGAGAGTTAAAATCTCCTAAGAGACAGAGTTTATAGTTCTCTGCTGAAGAATTTAAAATGGTATTACCTTAGGGGTGCCTAGACTTACCGAAACGAAACCGAAATACCGGAACGAAACCAAAATACCGGAACAAAACATTAAAATAATAGGGAAACATATACAGGTGCTTAAATGGCTTATGGATAATGCAAATGCTTTTCTTATTTGAGTTTTGTTTCATAATAATGTATTTATGATGAGTATTTTGAATTTATACGCACCTTTTAGAGGTTAATACTAATTACAGAAAGAAAATATATCAGTATTTAGGAAAGCTTTTAATTACGTACCAAAATGCAAATGTGCGTCAATTAAGGATGGATTGTTTTACTTTTTTAAAAAAATATAAGCTAATTGTGTATATGCATATTTGTTTTAAGAAGAAGCTGTTCATATTTGTACCAATTAAAGAAAGGAGATATGGCTGATCAGTTGAAAGCAGTTGAATTACCAAAATGCACTTTGAGATCCATTGAAAGTAGTTGTATTACCGAAAAGCACTTTGAGTAAATTACCAAAACGCACTTTGAGATCCATTGAAAGTAGTTGTATTACCAAAACGCACTTCGTATTAACGTTTTCTTGCGATTTGAGACTGTTTTGTTTGTATGGTTCACAGAAATGAACTCATCTCAGAATAAATTATATAAAAAAAAAGAAATATTAAAAGTCAACAGAAAGTTCTAAATGTCATAACGGAAAGCATTTGAATTACCGAAACAGAACTGTATGCTGAACATAAATAAATTGCTATTTATATTTATATTATTATATTTTTTTATTTTCATTAGCTAATTTTGTATATAAAATAAATCTTCGTTTAAAGAAGTAGCTGCCTTATGAAAGAAAATATAGATGACCCATTTGAATTACCAAAACGCATTTTGAGTGATTTACTGAAACCAATGACCTATATCTAGGTCACTGCCGAAACACACTTTTAAGACTCATTGCAAGTAGTTGAATAACCAAAACGCACATTGTATTTTAACCTATGATGAGACTGCTTTGGTTGTATAACTGGTTTAAATGAACTCGTCTGAAAGATATGAGTTGAAATATAATATTCCTGCGATACGCTAGATAATTGAGCAGTGTTGGGAAGTTTCACTCATATAAATAATAAAACTACTAACAAGATATTGCAGTCGACCTGTCACGTTAGCCTATGGACGTGAAATGCTACCCAAACATAACCATTCTGAGTGTTAACACAAATCACAATTGAAACGGACCAGAAGATGCAAGAAACTAAACGAATCTTCAATCACCATGCATACAGCGTCAGAGCCACGCGGTACCCACGATGATTCACAGTCGTTTGGTTTCGTGTACCCTCTGCAACATAACCATTCTGAGTGTTACCACCAATCACAAGTGAAATGGACCAGAAGATGCAAGAACATAACGAACCTCCAATCACCATGCATACAGCGTCAGAGCCACGCTGTACCCACGATGATTCAAAGTCGTTTGGTTTTGTGTACCCTCTGCAACATAACCATTCTGAGTTTTATCAGCAATTAGAATTAAAACGGACCAGAAGATGTAAGAAGCTAAACTAATCTTCAATCGTCATGCATACAGCGTCAGAGTCACGCTGTATCCACGACGATTCAAAGTCTTTTTAAGTCTCGTACCCTCTGCAAATTAACCTTTCTGAGTGTTATCAGCAATCACAGTTAAAACGGACCAGAAGATGTTAGAAGCTAAACGAATCTTTGTGGACGCTATCTGCAACTTAACCATTCTGACCAAGTCTGATTATCTTTATAAGAATTATTATAAGAATTTGAGTCCTTGACGTCCAAGTATTTCGCTGGTTCCTTGTTGGCTATGGAGGGCACAGAAGATGAGATCCGCACAACAAGGTAGTTTAAATCAATAAAATACATACATGCAAGCAGTCAAGGCTAAATCGAGCCTGTGCAAAATGCGCATTCTCGCAAGAGCGTTCACTGTTGGCGGCATGTACATGCATATGAAGAAAATATTTTGTGTCTAGCCCTATACTGACATACCATCTAACATCGTTAATTTCAATATTAATTATCATATCGCATGCGGGCGTGTACCCAATTAAAGTCCATCTACTCAAAATCAATTGGAATAAACAGATTATATTAGTCTACCACATTCTTTGACACATTGACAATAAACAGGGCCATTAACCTAACAAGGTAAGAGGTGAAAAGAGTGGCATAATTGGTTGTGTCAAACTGTGTGATCCAGATCAGGCCCAACACCTTTGCCTGGGCTCAAAAGTATTATAAATGCTATCAGCAGACGACATTAGTACAGGCCTTTAGTTAAGAGTGCGCAACGAAAAATATTTTTGTTATTGTGGGTACTCAAAAAAAACGTCTCAATGAGACCGTTCTTTTGAGTACCCAGAACATATGTTAAAGTTGATGGGTAAGAAAATATTAACAATTATGCGCTCAAAAATTGTGTTAATCTAAACCTATAATAAGACGCAGAGATTGTGGACTGAATAATGAAATATAACACATGCAGCGAAGTTCATATGAATCTGCGCATGGGCACATTCTCTCTAGAACCCTCACTGCTTTAAAACGGGATATAAAATGGGCGCTGAAATAAAATCTAACACTGAAAAATAGAAATATAACAATTTTCAGTAACCTAATAATCTACTCGAGCAGCGAAGGTTCATATGAATCTGCGCATGGGCACATTCACTGCTTTAAAAAGGGACATGCGCGGATCAATTTAGTTTTTTCAGAGAATATTAACAAATATACGCTCAAAAATGGTGTTTATCTAAACCTATAATAAGAAGCAGAGGATTGTGGACTGAATAACGAAATATAAGCCTAACACATGCAGCGAAAGTTCTAGATGAGTCTGCGAATGGGCACATTCTCGCTCGAACACTCACTGCTTTAAAACTGGACATGGGCGGATCCAGATAGTTTTTTCAGAGGGGGGCCAACTTTTTTACGTTTTTTATATTAGATTAGCTATATAGAAGAGAGAGGATATAAGCGGGCCATCATGGTACCCTAACTTATGTTTTCAATCATTCGTTTTGGTAATTCAACAAGCAATGGATGTTATTAGACTTGGCATATTTTATTTGACTTTTGCTGTATAAACCTTTATTATATAACCTATAAATAGACATCTTTTGATTGGCCCAGATGCTTATCCACTCGAGTCCATAAAACTACATATCACATGCTGGTTTTTCCCATTTAATATTAGTTACTAAAATAGACTGCTTCATAGAAACTTTCCATATCAGGTGCTTTCAGCATGAAACTTGCATGATTTGCTGTAAATACAATTCAGTGAGTGACAGCAGCACGAAATTCACAAGATTTGGTGTTTCATCATATACATGTAGTTCAGACTTTGCTGTTGAATATAGTAATTAGCAGAAATCTTAAATGAACTAATGAATTCTTCCTTCTGGATTGATGCAATTAACTTGGAATGGTCCATTGTATAATTCAAGGGGTCACAGGTTTTAATTTCTAAACAAAATTGCAGTTTTTCCCTAAAGATCACATTTGTCTTAGCAAACAGTGTAGACCGTGATGAAATGCCACATTATGTGGCATTTAATCTGGATTTTTTCTGTCAGCAGTTGTAATTACAAATAAATTATGCATTCATTCCTCTTTTAACTGAATGAAATCAGCTAGTCGTCATGTAAAAAAAAAGAAATTCAGGACTGTCCAAGACATAGTCCATAGCTAAGATTTTGTTGTTGTTGTTGCTTTTTTGTTTAGAGAAATTATATAATAAAACAATTGTTGACTATTGAGGCATTGGACATGATATGATATCGACCTGAGAATACCAATATTGACCTCGGCTCCGCCTTGCTCAATCTTGGTACTCTCAGGTAGATATCACATCATGTCCAATGCCTCAATAGTCAATAATTGTATAATATCTAATCCCTAATTTACAAAGACATCATAACAGTAATCATATAGACCTATAATGCCTTCAATGTTTACCGTCGTGAGTTGGCTCCCGGTACCGTTAGTTTAACAGGTGACAGGGCCCAGGGCGACGACAGTAAACATTGGGCTTACAGTAGCTAGTGTCAAGGGGAATATTTATCTATCTTCATATATTTCTATATATAAGGGTTCATATAAGCTTAAATTGCTCTTTATCAAGTACTTTTTTCAATTCATCCTATCCCAATCCCCAATTATTTATTATTCCAAAAGGTAATTATTATTATTAAGAGGCCATTTCGGTAAATAAACATCGCACCTGTATACCTGTATATGTTTCCCTATTATTTTAATGTTTTGTTCCGGTATTTCGGTTTCGTTCCGGTATTTCTGTTTCGTTTCGGTAAGTCAAGGTACCGTTACGTTAGCACTTCTTGGTATTGTCCCCCCCCCCCCCCCTTTTTTATCAAAGATGCCATCTCCTTCTTGGAGTCTACACTCGTATATTAATAACCAGACAAAAATATTAAAATAATTAATCAATAATCAGACAAAAATATTAAAAGAATTAAACAAAGAAATGGCTTGGTAATACATTATGGGTAGTATCTAAGTATGCCCATGTGCTGGTTGGAGGAGATTTCAATTGCGGCAATATAGATTGGAGTCATATGCAAGTACCTCATAGGGTACAAAAAAGACAGTCTCAGCAGCAACTTTTGGATATTATAGGAGAGCACTGTCTAACTCAAATTGTAAACATACCAACGCGAAATGATAAAACTCTTGACCTGCTTTTTACAACGCCCCATCCCCTGTGAATAGAGTCAAGGGGATGCCCCGATCGGCAAAGCTGATCACGACATTGTATATGTTGAGTATGACATTAAGGCTAAAAAAATAAAACAGGCATCACGCAAGATCTATCTTTATAAACGTGCAGACATGGTCGGCCTTAAAGACCACATGACCCAATTTAAGGACGCGTACCTTTCGGAAGACCACAGTCACAAGTCAGTTAATGACATGTGGGTCAAATTTAAAACAGGCTATGTAGAGGCTGTAGAAAGGTTTATCCCATCGAAAATGACCAAAACCAAATACTCAGTGTCATGGATTGATGTAACGATCAAATGGCTTGTTAAAAAAATAAGCTTTACCTTCGTGCTCGTAAATCAAAGGACCCTGATTTCAAGATTCATTACAAGTGGTTGAGAGCACATGTACAAAAGGTATTGAGAGACGCCTATTGGAAATACGTTTCCAATATATTTACGCTTGAGAACGACAGATCAGATCCCGACACTCCCAAGCCTGAAAAGATTAAAAAGTTTTGGTCATTTATCAAATCTCTTAATAAAGACGCGTTTGGGATCACATCACTCAGAGAAAACGTAATTCTTAAGACTGGTGCAAAGAAAAAACGCTGACATTTGTAATTTGCGATTCCAATCGGCCTTCACAGGCGAAGGCGACTCTGACCCGGCCTCAAAAGGGGCTAGTCCGTTCTCCTCCATGAGGGACAAAACAATTGACCCGAAAGGGTTCGCCAAGCTGTTGGACGGACTAAACATTCATAAAGCTCCTGGTCCGGATGGTCTGAACGCCAGAGTGCTAAAAGAGTGTAGCAATGAGATCTCTCCAATACTGGCACACTTATCTTTAATGAGTCTTTAGCTCGGTGCGATGTACCAGATGAGTGGCAACAAACAAATGTTTCCCTGGTCTTTAAAAATGGTGTAAAATATGATGCAGCTAACTATAGACCGGTGTCGCTCATATGCATCTGCTGCAAAACCTTAGAGCATATACTAGTCTGTAAGGTTTCTGGACATCTCGGCCCCTAACAAAGTAAGTAAGGGTGCAAAGATCAGGGATCGATACAATCAAGTACCACACCTGACCCAGGATACCAATGGGAAAGTGACAAACTCACAGTAGACACCACAAACGAGAGCCAAGAGGTCAGCCCTTTCCCAGCAGGTGACCACAAAGCACATATAAACAGACGCGCACAAAGACATAGCAAACACAAGACAGAACAAAAACATAAAAGATCCACTGACAAACTCTGACCCCTGACAAACTCAGCCCCTAACAAACTCGACCCCCGCAAACTCGGCCCCTGGCAAACTCGGCCCCTAACCAACTTGGCCCCTATATAATATGTTATGTATAACACATTTATATCTAATATCTATTTTCTCCCTGTAATTCGAGCTATCGATATTTCAAAATAAAATCTCTAGTCCCTATGTCTTCGAATTTTCGAGATTCAACTGTATATTAAAATGTCAAAAATTATCCAAGACGGTATCACCCATTCGATTTCCGCATATGTATGCTTTATTCACTGAACCACAATCGAAAGCTCTGTCGAGTCTATGCATTTGCGCAGGCTCGATTGAGCTTAAACCAGTGCAATAAATGACCGACGGTTGCTCTACATGAAAACAGTTAGGCAACCAGACCTAGTCATACCTCCACGAGTCACAAGATCGTTTCAGTCTTGTGCGGTGCCAGCTTGAAACCATGGATTACATATCATCTGTGGGCTAACATGACAGGTTGTATCAATTCACAAGAAATATTTCCTTTCGAGGTTAATCTTCCTTTTATAGGATAAAACAATCCTGTCCAAATCGGGCCTGCTCTGGGTCCAGGTTACAAGCTAATGAATTGTTTGGAGGTAACTCATATGCAAACAGTGCAGAACCAGTTCAAACGCCACAGAATGCTGTGTCTGACCAGGCTGTATAGTCTTTGTTTTCACAATGTACTTCTAAAGTTTCCTTCCGTAGGAATGTTGCTTTCGGATACGGTGTATAGCTATACCCTTTAATATTTCGGTTGGGGCTGAGTTTGTATGGGTCGAATTTGGTCCCCGAATATATGGGGGCCGAGTTTGTTAGGGGCCGAGTTTGTTAGGGGCTGAGATGTCCCGGAATCGTCAGTAACAACAAACACTTAGCCTTAGATAGCATACTTGCTGACTGTCAGCATGGTTTTCGAAGTAGGAGGTCCTGTGAAACCCAGTTGGTCCAGTTTGTGCATGACATCATCAGCAACCTGGATGGTGCTGTGAATCGTGGACACAAACAGACAAATTTGATCATAATGGATTTCGCAAAGGCCTTTGATAAGGTGCCACACAAGGGGCTATTACATAAATGAGACTGTTATGGGATAAGAGGGTCCACCCACAAGTGGATCAACTCGTGGCTCTCTGGGCGCATTCAACAAGTAGTTTTAGATGGTCAAAGTAAGTAAGGTTGCAAAGATCAGGAATCGATACAATCAAGTACCACACCTGACCCAGGATACCAATGGGAAAGTGACAAACTCACAGAAGACACCACAAACGAGAGCCAAGAGGTCAGCCCTTTCCCAGCAGGTGACCACGAAGCACATATAAACAGACGCGCACAAAACATAGCAAACACAAGACAGAACAAAAACATAAAAGATCCACAAAAGAAGTACCGCCTTGGAACGGTCAGTAAAATATTTTACTGGAGGGCTTAAACCGGTTTAACGGCGCCAACCTCACCCTTAATTCAGATGTGGATCAAGACACATAGATATTTGGTTTGCATGAAAGACCCCTAACTTATCAATGCATCATCTCCTAAAACATATAAATCAAGATATAACAAGGAGATAAAGCAAGGATAAGGACTCAACAGTAAATTAAACTGAATACCGGAGCAAAAGAAATCCAACAGGTAAACCCCGGTGGGCCCGACAAACAGCCAAAGCATCAGGCCCCTACCATCTCATCAATAGATAAGTCTTTAAGTCGGAACCATCATAGAGTCTGAAGTCCGACCCACCGGCGTGCAATTAAGCCTCAGATCCAGTCCCGTACCCCAGGGGTCGGTTTTAGGACCGATCCTGTTCCTTATTTCTAATAACAACTTGCCGAATAACATCAGGTCTTCTGTTTGCCTGTTCATGGACGACTGTGTCCTGTATAGGAACATATATTCAATTCAGGACTGTTTGACCCTGCAAGAAGACCTCACTAGCTTAGGACAATGGGAAGCCGATTGGCAAATGAAATTCAATGTGGCCAAATGTAACTCCATGAGAGTGACTCGGCATCAGCATCACAAACACATACTCTTTGACTATTCCATTCACAACCAAACCTTTGAAAACGTTCAGTGGGCAAATACTTTGGTGTAACTATCTCTGATAATATGGATTGGGGTCAGCACATTTCAGAAATTTCTTCTAAAGCAACTAAGACACTTGGTTTCATTCGCAGGAACTTGGCTTTTGCACCTAAGAGTACAAAGGAAATTGCATACAAAACTTTGATTCGGCCTAAACTAGAGTATGCAGCACCCATTTGGAGCCCTTACTCGAAACTTCAGATTAACCAGGTTGAGAAAGTTCAGAGGACAGCAGACGGCAGATGGCGAAATACACGTAGTGTCAGCGAGATGCTTGATGAGCTTGAGTGGCCATCTTTTGAGGCCAGTAGGGATCCATCCTCCCTGCTTCTCTTTTATAAGATACATTCTGGTGTTGTGTCTACAGAAAAAAGACAAGAACCTGACCCCTGCTCACAGTTTGAAATCCAACAGGGCATCACACAGTGCCCAATATTGTAAATATTAGACAAACAGTGATGCCCTGAACAACCCAATTTTTCCCCGAACTATTCAACAGTGGAATGGTCTCTTTCTCCTTCGGTGGTCAATTTCCAGACTACTGAGGAGTTTAGGGCACTCCCCATTTAGTCAAAACACAGCCGAAAGATTTTTTTTTAAATTCCAAATTCGCACTCCCCGGCGTAATTAATGATCGTATGCGATCGTGCCAGTAGAAAGAAACGAAAAAAAAGAGCGTGCCCTTATTTACTAGTGAATCCGTGAGTTTTTATAGCGAATTCAACTTAAAGTCGGTACCGTAAACCCGTTTTTCACCGGAGACCAACTTCTGGCACAGGTTCGGCATTCTCGCGAGACCTGACGATACCTCATCTAGATCTCTCGCATTTCGCCCTTTGCATCATGGGTAACTAGCGATATTTGGCTAGTCTCGTTCAATTCTCGCACTCCTGTAGTGACAGAATTTAGTGTTAAAAATAGCAAAAGGTTAAATTTTTGACAGTTTATCATTTCTCTATTAGTCAATATTTTCTGAATGTAAAGCCCTGAGTCATGCAAGCAGTAATCGCATAATATATTTTTAATAAAAATGGCGGTTCGATCCCAGTGTGCACCGAGCGAAAGGCGACAGGTTAGTTCGTGCTAGCGGACTTCCTGTGCGACAATGCAGGTTCGGTTCAGCACGGTACGGGTAGGGCTTTTACCGATAACCTGGGTTTACTCCGGTGTAGATTCTATTCTGTGATTATAATGTTGGGAAATCGAGTACACCTACACTATTTTTTTTTAGGTTTCATTAAAAAGGCGATTAAAATATTATTAAAATACAGGTGAGTTATAATATTTCTTTTAAAACAAATTTGATTTAATATAGGGTCATTGCAGGTACAATCGGACACTTCCGTGTTAAGGTGGAGCAGTTCTTTTAGGACAGTTTTGAACAGTTTTGACCCATCATATTGACAGACCTCTTTTTACTGTTTCTGTAAGGAAATGAGGGGGTCAGTGTATGAGGGTCTGGATGGGGGGATCTGGTATTCACTATTCATTAAAAATTTAGCCCATTATTCATCTCATTAAAATTTTGGGTTATTCATTAAAATAAGACCAATTATTCATTAACAGTAAAAAAGGTGGCAAAGAAATCTGATTATTCACTATTCATTAATTTGTTCTTCAATTCATTAAAAATATAGGATTATTCATTATTTTTTAGGCCCTCAATATTCACTATTCATGATTTTTTGGGCTCATTATTCACTAATCATTATAAAAAAGGGCCATTATTCACTAATCATTATACCCCATCTAGACCCTCGTGTATAGGAGCTTTTAGGAATTCCCAAAGTGATGTCATTTTCACGCATGCGCCTATCACTGGCTGTCAACGCATAGGCCAGCTGTATTGAATCTGTGTTAGATGTGTTAATTTTTTGAGAAAAATGGTCAAATAGGGGGAGAACTCATCTGTTATGCGGGTGAAAGAGAGTTCATGTTCCTCTGTGATCCCAGGTGAACTTAAATTAGGGGTTCTGGGGGTAGGTCGTACCTCCTTAGTGTACGTTCTTGAAGAATGAGTGGGCGAGTCCAAATTGTGTGAGGAGAGGGAGGAATCAGACTTATCCTCCCTCATCATGGTCCTTGGAATTCTTGGGGTGGGCGGTCCTTGTTTTTTCGGGGTATCCCCCCCTCCCGCCAATAATTTCTCCACATTACTTGTGGGGATTTCATTAAGAAGAAGATAGATAGATAAGAAGATAGATAGATAGATTAATTGATAAAGAAAGTGAAGAGGCCCCTAATTCTTCATTTGTTTTGTTTGGGAGGGGGGGGGCAACAGTAGCCCCTTTTTTCCTGTGGGTTCTTGGGGTGGGGGAGATGCAGTCTTCTTTTTCTTCCCCCAAACCCTTGCTCTTTCTAGACTCACTAGTATGGGCGAGTCCATCGTACTTAGCGCTCAATGCCGATTTCATTTAATTTCAATTACAAAGTCAATTTCAAAGATTTTTATACCAAACTTTGGTTGTATTCTAACAAATGAATGATACAAAACATATCAGATGGGATTATCATTTTGTCCCCTGGGTCATGCCCCAGGGGTGGGACTTTTGGGCCCTGGGGGTTCCCAGGGGGTAATTTTTTTTCAAACATGGTCATGTGGTATATCAAATCGATGGGGATGACAAGCAGAACAGAATGCAACTAAAATTTTCATCCTAGGGTCAAACTGGTGACCTTGGGGTGAGGTCAAAAGGTCAAATATCATTAAAGGGGGCGGCAACCCTGATGATTTCTCCGATTTATATAAAAGATCTTAATAAACCATGCATTTTGATACCAGTTTCGTCTAAATCTGTCGAAAAATGTGGAATTTGTGGGCGTTTGAATATTTTCAAATGGACTGTAAAGGAAGCGGCCATATTGTAGGCATAGTGACGTCACTCAGCCTAACTAAATATGCGTAATCAAAATAAAAGACAAACCAATGGATTATTTGCATTAATCTTTAATGAAACACTTTCCTTATGTATAAAGCTGCATATCTGCTGAAACACAGATGATGTGATAGTAGTGATAACTAAAAATTAAGCAGTTGAAAAAATTCTGAATACTAATTAAATATTCAAAATGGCGGCTAAATGTCAGCCGTATTGAATTCTTTAAATGCCCATAGCTTGCTCATTTTTCAACCGATTTTAATGATACTTGTATCAAAATTCATGGTTTATATAGCTCTTTCTGATAAAACATACTAATCGTTAGGGTTGCTGTCCCCTTTAACATGTCATTTTCAAAGATTTTTATACCAAACTTTGTGTGTGTTCTCACAAATAAAAGATAGAAAACATATTGAACAGAATTTTCATTCTGTTGCCAAGTTCATGCCCCAGGTGGGACTGCGGGGTGCTGGGGGAGTCAAAAACTTAAGTGCGGGGACTTGCGATGGCGCCCCATCGACTGCGCGCTCTAGTATCAATTTATGATACTAATTCTTATCATATTATGGCAATAAATTGACAATAAAATGGTGATTCCCTACGTTTTTCCTGGTGATTTCGGTTAATCGTCGCACCGCAAATCACTAATTGATAAATATATAGAGTTCATCGGGGTACCCATTGAAGATTCCATATTTTAAATTCAACATTAAAAGAGTTAATATTTAAAAGATTATTTGGGAGGGGAAAAATCATCAGAAAACAATTAATTAATTTTATTATTAATATTATTATTATTATCTTCTTATCTACAACATAGAAAAATCGTCAATTGAACAAATGATGAAATCAGCAAAATGTAATTATGCGATTTCAGGTGTTTGGTTACTAAGCGTCTTCTGCTGATACCCTTTGCAAACAGGTTGGACCCAAATCAGTTCCGACAAAATGTCTGGTGTGATCTGAATAAGAACTATTTGGACCAAGATCAGGCCTACCTGATCTACTCTGAAGGTATTCTTGAAAGAATTTTCCAAAAAGGTTGATTCTGAAAGAAAATCAGCAGACAACATTAAAAAACACACACTAAAAAAACCCCATCCAAAATTAGCCAGAAGGCCAATAGTGCCAAAAATAAATGATGTCACCTTAACCCTTGTCATGCTGAATATTTCCTAAATATATGTACTACGCTCCATCACGATTTTCATTCAATTATTTTTTATAAGTTGATTTGCGGATTTATTTTCAGATTTAGGGTCGGGGAGGGGGAGGAAAAAACAAAAACTCTGAAAATGACCAATTGACTTGTCATTTTCAGAGACTTTTTTTAAATCTCAAGAAAAAAAAACAGTAAAACTAGTAGGGTAAAGGTATTAAATCTTTAAATATCTCATCATTTTCCTAAAAATCTGGACAGGACAATCACTTTCAACAGTATCACTCTCAAAATTACACAGACAGAACCTCAAAAATACTTTTTTCAACGAAACAAATAATATTTAGAGTCGGCGGATAAAATAAAAAAAATTCATTTTAGATTTTTTTCTTCTACTTTCCGGAAAATTACAGAAGGAGGGTTTGTAAATCAACTAACAAAACAATCTGCCCTTAACCTGCCAGATTTGGGGTAAACATTAGCATATGACATTGTATCGTGCAAGTAAATGTTGAAAACAGCATTGACCAAGATCAGCTTGAGGAGCGCAGTGGCTCAGTGGTAGAGTGCTTGACTCAAGACCGAGAGGCCGCAGGTTCGAGCCTCAAGAGTGCTTGACTCAAGACCGAAAGGCCGCGGGTTAGAGCCTCACCGGTGTCACTGCGTTGTGGTCCTTAAACAAGACACATTTATCCTAGCTTAGTACTGGTTCAACCCACGAAGACCCGTCCTTGTTTAACTGAAAGATTGTTGATGGGACGTAAAGAATCAAATCAAACAAACAAAGATCAGCTGGCTTTTTAGGGCTGATCTGGATTAACACTGCTTTCAAAACAGTGTATATATCGTGTCCATATCATGTACCATATTTATTCTTATAAGTCCACAGTGTGCTAAGAATTCCTGCTTCAGTCATAGTTTGTCTTTCCTAGAATGTCACTTATTTAGCTCAAATTAGTAAGTAATTAATTAAGTAAATTTTTAATGAAAGTGCTCTGTGCATATACAATATTGTAAAACATATGATAACAGAGTTGCACCTGACCCAAAAAGATAGAAAACTATAAGTCACCACATATTAATATGCAATCGAATATCAGGATGATTAATACATATTCCATAATACATTGTACACTAGGAAAATCGACAAATGCAAATTCGGTTCACATCCATTTAAAGCAATGCTTATAGTGGAATCAGGCTATTTATTAAATTGTACTACAAATATGAAATGAGCAAACAGTGCAGTCCCATCTGAGATGCGATTACAGGTGGCATCTCATCGGGGTCTGTCCTGTTTACCTTCTTCTTATTTCAGTTATGATGTTGGCGTAGTTACACAATACAACTAATCAACCAAATTTCAGAATCCTAAATCTTTGACAGAAAAAATGTCTATATGTGTTATATAAGAGTGAAAGAAGGAAAAAATGAAAAATTGAAAGAAGAAGGCAAAATGAGGATTAGCATCTTAATTTCCAATTACACAGTACACTTAGCCTTCCTGAAGGTGTACACAAAATATGAAAACACTGGCTCCAATAGGAGCTGAGAAATCTGTAACAGAAATTTCCATTGGAGAGAAAGAAAAATGAACAAATAAAGGGACTGATAAGCAATATGTGGCTGTTCTTTTGTTACACTATACAACTCATCACTATCAAGCTTTGTACCAAATTTCAGAATCCTAACTCGAGTGATTACTGAGAAATCTTTGACAGAAAAAATGTCTATATGTAAATTATATAAGAGAGAAACAAGGAAAAACGAAAATTTGAAAAAAGAAGGCAAAAGTAGGATAAGCATCTTAATTTCCATTTACACAGTACACTTTGCCTACCTGAAGGTGTACACAAAATTTGAAAACACTGGCTCCAATAGGAGCTGAGAAATCTGTGACAGAAATTTCCATTGGAGAGAAAGAAAAATGAATAAATAAAGGGACTGATAAGCAATATGTGGCTGTTCTTTTATTACACAATACAACTCATCACTATCAAGCTTTGTACCAAATTTCAGAATCCTAACCCAAGTAGTTGCTGAGAAATCTTTGACGGAAAAAAAGTTTACAGACAGACAAACAGACAGACAGACAAACAAACATAATTACAATGTATTATATAAGAGTGAAAGAAGGAAAAAATGAAAAATTGAAAAAAGAAGGCAAAATGAGGATTAGCATCTTAATTTCCAATTACACAGTACACTTAGCCTTCCTGAAGGTGTACACAAAATTTGAAAACACTGGCTCCAATAGGAGCTGAGAAATTTGTGACAGAAATGTCCATTGGAGAGAAAGAAAAATGAACAAATAAAGGGACTGATAAGCAATATGTGGCTGTTCTTTTGTTACACAATACAACTCATCACTATCAAGCGTTGTACGAATTTCAGAATCCTAACTCAAGTGGTTGCTGAGAAATCTTTGACACAAAAAATGTCCATATGTAAATTATATAAGAGGGAAAGAAGGAAAAAATGAAAATTTGAAAAAAGAAGGCAAAATTAGGATAAGCATCTTAATTTCCATATACACAGTACACTTTGCCTACCTGAAGGTGTACACAAAATTTGAAAACACTGGCTCCAATAGGAGCTGAGAAATCTGTGACAGAAATTTCCATTGGAGAGAAAGAAAAATGAATAAATAAAGGGACTGATAAGCAATATGTGGCTGTTCTTTTGTTACACAATACAACTCATCACTATCAAGCGTTGTACGAATTTCAGAATCCTAAATCAAGTGGTTGGTGAGAAATTTTTGACAGAAAAAAATGTCTAAAGTATTATATAAGAGTGAAAGATGGAAAAAATGAAAAATTGAAAAAAGAAGGCAAAATGAGGATTAGCATCTTAATTTCCAATTACACAGTACACTTAGCCTTCCTGATGGTGTACACAAAATTTGAAAACACTGGCTCCAAAAGGAGTTGAGAAATCTGTGACAGAAATTTCCATTGGAAAGAAAGAAAAATGAACAAATAAATGTACTGATAAGCAATATGTGGCTGTTCTTTTGTTACACAATACAACTCATCACTATCAAGCTTTGTACCAAATTTCAGAATCCAAACCCAAGTAGTTGCTGAGAAATCTTTGATGGAAAAAAAAGTTTACAGACAGACAAACAGACAGACAGACAAACAAACATAATTACAATGTATTATATAAGAGTGAAAGAAGGTAAAAATGAAAAATTGAAAAAAGAAGGCAAAATAAGGATTAGCATCTTAATTTCCAATTACACAGTACACTTAGCCTTCCTGAAGGTGTACACAAAATTTGAAAACACTGGCTCCAAAAGGAGCTGAGAAATCTGTGACAGAAATTTCCATTGGAAAGAAAGAAAAATGAAAAAAATAAACGGACTGATAAGCAATATGTGGCTGTTCTGTTGTTACACAATACAAGTCATCACTATCAAGCTTTGTACCAAATTTCAGAATCCTTACCCAAGTAGTTGCTGAGAAATTTTTGACGGAAAAAAGTTTACAGACAGACAAACAGAATGACAGACAAACAAACATAATTACAGAAAAGGCAAAAACTATATACCCCCAATATACTTCGTACGGGGGGTATTATGAGAAGTTACTAGCTTCAAACGTTATAGCTAGGTGTTTTTAAACATTTTAACTTAAAGAGGGACAGTTACAATATATGTTGGTCGTATGCACTTGTAGGCATCGCACCAGCTCCTTTTATTTTCAAATTCCCCTCACATAAATGATATTACCGGAACATTGACGCAGTTAACTATGCGTTTCAAAATGGTGGAATATTAAATGGTTCCAATTTCTATGCTGTGATGTAGCTTTTTGTCTGTACTCAACAACTTAGAAATTGTTGGATGGATTTAACTAAACTTGCACAGATACTTATTAGGACAGCAAAATTGAACGATTATATTTGGTGACCTTGACCTAGTTTTCAAGGATACCAGGGACATATAACCTTGTCTGCACTCAAACTTCTTAACCAATGACAATGTCCTGAATTTGACCGCTGACCACAGTATGGCTACATTAAACAGTGTCTACCATGTAATGCGAGAATACAAGTATTGACTAATTACCCCTCGTACATCAAAGGATGATCACATTATTTTCAATTTTGCCAATTCTATTTCAAAGCAACCGGTTATGTCAAAGCAAAAGTGGCGGTGAGCTGTCTTCGTAAAAGCATATTATGCCTAAGAACTCTCTAGAAACCAGTGTACCTAAACAGCAGGGCAAATTCAACTCTATCTTTCTCTCCTTGCAAACACATTCTCTCTCTCTGTCTCATTCTCTGTCTGTCTCTCTCTCTCTCCGCCTGTCTCTGTCTGTCTGTATCTCTCTCTCTCTCTCTCTCTCTCTCTCTCTCATGTGACTCACCTTTACTGAAATATTGTTGTATTTTCATTTGAAACGCATCATATCCCAGGTTCGTTTGTAAAAAAATAATAATACTGATACTAGCTTGACAATATGTACGTTTTATTGCATTTTCTGACTGAAATCTAAAGTCTTTCCATGCTTTTCAATCCTCTCAGTGCTTTGATAATAGTGAATTGACAGTACATTTCAGGAAAAAAATTGACGATTTTTTTTTTACAGTATTTTCCACATGCAGAACCGACTTCCATATACCATTCTAAGGTGTACAATTATATGCAAAATAATGTGAAAAAGACTTTTATCCGGTTCCGCACGTGGACATGTATGTAATTGAGTCACGAAGTACACGAGGGTGTTTTGTTTTTACCATAGACTCAGTGTTAAGTGCGGTTGATAGGGCATAAGTTTAACCGCAAAATTAAGCATAAAAATACATTTTGTGAATAAGGGACATTAAACTAGAGACTCTTAGGTATCATTTGGTTTTTATCCCCACGCTTTTTTTAAAAAAGCATCAGGGATATTGCAAGCGCCTTCGTCCTTCCGTCCATCTGTCCGTCACGCTATCTCCTCCTAAACCATTGGACGAAATCCAACCAAATTTGGTGTGTGAGTTGCTCACATGAATGGGGTGTGCAACGGCACATTTTTTTTCCCCGCCCCCTGGGGCCCTGGGGAGGGACCAAAAGGTCAAATATCATGAAATATCATTAAATTTCAATTACAAAGTCAATTTCAAAGATTTTTTAACCTAACTTTGTGTGTCTTCTCACACATGAAAGATATAAAACATATCAGACGGGATTTTCATTTGGTCGCCTGGGTCATGCCCCAGGGGTCGGACTTAGGGGTACCGTGGGGGGTGTGGGGGCGTCAAATTTTTTTTTTTTTGAAATTCAACCAGATTTGGTGTGTGAGTTACTTACATGAATGGCACATGCACCGGCACCATGTTTTGGGTCCCCACCCCCTGGGGCCTTGGGGAGGGGCCAAAAGGTCAAATATCATTAAATCTGAATTACAAAGTCAATTTCAAAGTTTTTTAAACCAAACTTTGTGTATCTTCTCACAAATGAGAGATATATAACATATCAGACGGGATTTTCATTTGGCCGCCTGGGTCATGCCCAGGGGTGGGACTTAAGGGTGCCGTTGGGATTGGGGGTGAAAATTTTTTTTTTCCGAAATTCAACCAGATTTTGTGTGTGAGTTACTCACATGAATGGCACATGCGCCGGCACAATTTTTTGGGTCCCTACCCCCTGAGGCCTTGGGGAGGGGTCAAAAATTTAATTTTCTGAACATGGTCATGTGGCATATCAAATTAAAGGGGATGAGCAGTAGACCACGATACACTGAACAATTTTAACCTATGATAAAACTGGTGACCTTGGGATGGGGTCAAAGGGTCAATTAACATTAGATTTCTTTGAGAGCGTGGGGATTTGCGATGGCACGCCATGGAATGTGTTCTAGTATTTTGGTTGGATTTGTTTGCAGTTGATTTTTCCTGTTAAAGTAGGCATATTGTAATACAAAACCGTTACTCATCCTTTGCGACTTTCGTTTTTTGGAGTTTTCAACTCAAACTTCAATATTTTAAATACTCTTAGTTAGTTTTCTCTGAAAATAGCTGTGCATTACCGGAAACCATTGTTCTAATTTATTCCAAAATATATTTTAATTCAAAATTCTAGTTTTCAAGAAGACGTCAAAACAAAAGTGTATGCGTTAGAAGATTCCTTAGGTGTATGTCGAATGGGCCAAAAAAATGGTCCTGTGTAAATTTCGTGACGATTTTTGGCGACCTATATAAAATTAAACTTTGGGGTATTTGCAACAATTTCAACCAGTTCGCCCATTTGAATTCGGCGTCTGGCCCAAGTAATGACGTCATCAAAATGGCGACCATCGCACAATTATAATGCGTATGTATTTAAGAAAAATCAAAGTATGTTGGCAAAATAACGTTTTTTAATAGATTTAATGCCAGTACTGCTCTAGATTTTAAACAGAAACAATATTTACACATAATTCTACTTTGAAATGCAATGGGCCATCTCGTTCGTGAGCCTAGGGCATGTCAGCCATGCTATAGCCTATGTCGAAAAAGGACAAAATTTTGTCCCGTGTAAATTTCGTGACGATTTTCGACGACCTTTATGAAATTAAACTTTGAGGCATTAGCAACAATTTTATCCAGTTCACACATCTGAGATCCGCTTCTGGGGAAAATAGTGACGTATTCAAAATGATACGAATATACGTAGTATATATATATTTAAGTATGTTAGCCAGACAAAGTTTTTTGTATAGTTTAGTGCTCGTGCCGCTCCAGATTGTTAATAGAAACTACATTTACACAATATTGTACATGCCCAATGGTGTTCATATTTGGCACAGTAATTGGCTATGAGCATCAGTGTGACCTTGGAATTGAAGGTCAAAGTCAAATATACATAGAATCTATCTGTCTTATGGCTCGTAACAGTCCCCTTCTCTAGATTTGCCATGGAAAACCCTTGAAATCCGCGGATAAAATCTACGGAGTATTCGGACGGCGTTTTTAAGGTTTCCATGAATAAACCAACAACAAAAAATTGTGGAAGTTCATGAAATGCCATAGATTTTTGCTGTTGATTCCATGGAAGTTTGGTGGATTCCATGGAACAATGCCGTAAATTCTATGGAAATATGCCGTTAATTCCATGGAATGTTTCCATAGATTTTACGGAAATATGGTGTTGATTCCATGGAAAGTTTCCGTAGATTATATGGAAAATCTTCCATCAATTCCACAGAAAATTTCCACAAAACAGAGCAGAACAGTTTCTCACCAATGTACTCATTGGCTCAATATGACTGAAACATTGTTAATTGAAATCTTATTCACATTTGATAATACCATTAAATTTTAAGTGAATAAAAATTGAAAACATTGAGCAAATAAGATTATTGTACATAAGGCAGAAACATATTTTCGAAAAGCACACTAACAAAAACAACATTGAACAGATATACATTGTTTTGTGATGGGTGGAGTATAGGCTCCTAAGAGCCATTAAATGATTATTCAAAACAAAGTTGAGTATCACTCACGTGAATAAACCAGGCAATGCTATGGCAATATTGAAACCATAATACATTTATGGCATGGAAGAGATATCAAATTAGCCTTAAATAATATCAGAAATTGAAATAAACAACATACCAAACATGTGCTTCAAATGCTTCCCTCCAAATTGAATCAAAACAGGAAGTGATGTCACTTTTTTTTCCGTAGAAAATTGCTGTGATTCTTTTCCATGGAATCTATGGCTATCTATCTACTGCCTACACAATAGGTACTTGTGCCAACTGATATTGTCAACATTGGCTCTTAAACAAAGATGCTGATCTGAGTAGGCAGCTATACAGGCTGACCTGTGACTTTATTGTTTGCAAATATATTAGAGCGATTTCACTTAACCTTGCAGATTTCAGTTATAGTCTTAAATATCACATAGAAAGCACCAAAACAGGGTGGGTTGCTAGGTAAAGCCTGCGTTTTGTTTTAAAGTCTACTTTTGAATGTCATTGACAACACCCAATGTGCCTTATGTAAAAATGTACCTCTTTGGTATTGACCACTGCTAACAAATGAAATTAGAAAATCACCACTGAGTACAAAGATGTAGCTGAATGCAAGGCCTGTACTTAATAACAATAATTATTATCAATATCTCAAGGCACTCATTCACACTTTTTTGAAAGAAATTTAAAGTCATTTGTTCAATGCTCTCAGGTACCAGAATAAAACTAAGTCATTTTCCATTCCAAAAATTGACAAAGTTATTTTGCCGTTCATCTTTGGCTCTGAAAATTGGTTAAGTTCATTTTCCACGGCATAAAATATGAAATCCATGGCCAAAAACCAATTATCCATAGAAAAAAAGTGAAACCACGGAAAAAATGCCATTAATTCCGTGGAAAACAAATCCATAGAAAACGTTTTCTACGGAAAAGTAATTATTTCGTAGAATCTACGGCAGTTTTGATGATTTTCTGTGGAATCTGTAGAAAATTTGACAAATTCCATGGAAAACAACAAAATGCCATGGCAAATCTAGAGACGGGAAACTCCTCTTTTATGTTTTGACTAAGGGTGTTCATATTTGGCACAATGGTTGCCTGTGGCGTGTAGATTACAACAAAAGTTGAATATCACCGATATGACTTTGGAGTCAAAGGTCAAGGTCAAATATATTTAAATATACTATATGGTGCATACGAAACCACTGTATAGCAAATTTCTCGGAATTGCATAACGCCACTAGAGCTAATAAAGTATGGTAGCCCATGTGCGTCATATGCATGCATGCGTTTAATACAAACGCTATTATCTCAGCAACGTGTTATCAAATTGATCAGGAATGACAATGTTGTTTTAAAAGTTTTGAGTATTAGTTTCAATTTCAAAGAACTGTTGCTTTAGCATTATGCATGCAATGTTGTGTACCATAGGTAACCAGAGAAAAACGTAATGTTTTGTTTTCTCCCATCTGTATCTGCTACGACTCAATTCGATTGTTTTCACACAAGCACATCATAACTGTCCAAAGATTACATTGCTGCCTGTTTGAGTGAGATTTAATATCCAATATGGCTGCCGTCACCATAAGGTATGAAAACATATTTTTAGGGATCATTCCTTATCCTACTAACGGATCACGTTTAAAATGGTTGCGTATGTAGTGGGACATCGGTGTGCCTATTTCACAACACAAAATTTATTGTCACATAAGAATGGACACTTTAAGATGGCCTTGAATATGAGCACATAGGCTGTAAATTAGATTTGCTTTATTCAATGCATTGTTTTAGCGAACCCGAAGGGTAGATATGCAAAAACACATCGCAATGTAAAGTACATCACGAACAGTTACAAACTTTTTTAAGTGTGCGACAATAGCCTACATGTAAATAAAAGTTGATATAGGATGGCATCATTGTGTTTCAATACATATAGTAGAGCAGACGACTGGCCAAAAGTCCTCTCCTTAAGGACTTTACTGGTCAGATCGGTGCAACATCTAGTGACATATATCAAAATGTTTGTTTGTATGTCCAGCTTCAGAATCCGGTTGATGACATCGTCGCTGATTAGTACTAACAGAGTTACGGCCCTTGAACCGTACATACCCATTATAACAGATTATTAGAATTTTGCGTACAGTTGGCAGATAGCATTGCATTTATTTCTAATAAGCGTACATAATTGAAATATTTTTATGATTTATATGGTATTAGATTAGAAAACAACATTGAAATATAGTTTCATCACGTACGATACCTAAAGATGTGTTTGTCCGTTTGTCTTTTTGTAAATAGTGTCAATGTAAAAGGGCAATGCTAATATTTCATAAACACAATTTTTAACCATAACTTAGTTCAAAATGCAAGTTTCATTTTTTTTTTTTCATCAAGGTAAGCAACAGCATACACTTGTTTTAGGTCAAGCTTCAAATCAAGTTGTGACCTTTCTCAAGGTCAAAGGTCAAGGTCAAATAGGCATACCTCCCCAAAATCACAAAAAATGCGTATTTTATGTATAAGTTTATTAGTTAAAGTATAGTTTGTGCCTGTTTGAAGCTTAACTTATAAGTACTAGTCTTACATACTTAAATTCAACATATTCTTTGCCACCAAAGGGGAATAAATACCCCCAATCAAGCGAGGCGTGAGCTATTCCATAACGGCCTCACTTTGAATCACTTCAAGATGATAACCGCTTTATACTACCACATACGACTGGCCAGAATTCCCCTCCTTATGAACTTTGCTGGTAAGAGTGTGCTAACATCAAGCATCATATAGTTATACCAAAATATTTGTCTGTATGTAAGACTTCAGAATCCAGTTAATGACATCGTCGACGAAGAGTACTTACACAGTTAAGGCCCTTGAACCGTACACACACGTTATATATGATTATGCATACGCTGTATACAGTTGGTCTAGAGCATTGCATTTATGCATAAGGACACGTTAATACAATATTGTTATGACTTGTATGGTATTGGTTGGAAAACAACATTTAAAATACCAATGATACATGTACCAAAAGCTGTGTTTGTCCGTGTGTCTGTTTGCAAATAGTTTCAATGCAAAAGGAAAATGCAAACTTTTCTTAAAAAAATCTTTATCTCTATTGAAATAGTTCAATTGCCATATTTCGTCAATGTTTTTGCTACCAAAATAAGTAATAGTCTATACTCTTTGTACGTCAGAGTTAAAATTTGTGTTATGACCTTTTCAAATGTCAAGGGTCAAGGTCAAATAGACATTTTTAAAATCTCAATATTTAGTATATTTTATTAGCCCACCTGAGTCATAAGCTCAAAGTGAGCTATTGTGATCGTTGGATGTCTGTTGTCCGTCGTGCGTCATCAACAATTGCTTCAAACGATATCTCACCCTAAAATAATGGCTTGAATTTAATCAAATTTGGCTGACAGGAATAGTCCTTATATGGCCCTCTCAAATAATTGATGAAATAGTATATCTAGATCACATGGGTAAAAATAGATTTTCGAAAACTTTTAAAATCTTCTTGCCTGAAACCACAAGGCTGATAGCCTTGATATTTTGTGTAGGATTATCTAGTAGATATTTTTCTTTTTTGTTCAAATTATGCCCATTGGGCCACAAATTGTCCCGCATCTGGGTTCACATGTTTTACACAGGCCGTGGGTTGGTCTGCAGAGTGTGATTGTGGTATTTCCTGACCATACTCACTCGCTTTTTTTAAAATGGGAAACATGAAAAAATATTGTCTGAAACCATTTGAGCCTTGATATTAAATATGTAGCATCATCTAGTAGACCTCTACTAATTTTGTTAAAATTATGGTCCTAGGGCCAATTGTGGCCCGCTCCAGATTCACATGTTTTCCATAGGTTTATATAAGGTACACATAGCAAATCTTCTTGTCTGGAACCACTTGGCATACAGCCTTGATAATTGGTATTTGTATCATCTAGTAGACCCCTCCACCAGGTTTGTTAAAATTATGCCCATTTTGCCAAAATGGACCCATCCTCGGCGCCACGTGTTTTACATAGGCTTTAATAGGGAAAGCATAAAACAATATTCACAGAGTTATAGCGTCACCTAGTGCTACTTTACCAAGTTTGTTCAAATTATGACCCTTGGTTTTATATAGTTTTTACAGCAAATATGAAAAAAAAATTGTCTGAAACCACACGGCCCAACGCCATTATATTTAGTATGTAGCATCACAAAGTAGACCTCCACTGAGTCTGTTCAAATAATGGCCGAGCAGACAAAAACAAGCCACGAAGGCTTTAAAGGTTTATTTAAATATAGCACAAAACCCTTCTTGTTTGACCCACAAGGCCTGGAGCTGCCAAGTTTATTCAAAAATGGCTCCACCCAGGGGGGTCACATTTTTACATTGGCTTGTATAGTTAAAACATAAAAAAATCTTCTCTGGAACCACTTAAGTTCTAGAACAATGTAGTATCGTCCAGTGGTTCTCTTTTATTATGCTTTATTGTTGTCACCTTTTTGGAATACAAACGCGAATAGCATCAAAGTACTGTGAGGTTTCCATTATATAAACGTTGCCATTAGAGAAACATCATACATACTGTATATGCTAAATTTTCTGAGAACTGGACAGGCTCAACATAATTTTGATTGTACTGTCATCACTACCAAAGACTTGAGATTTAACACATACAATATTTTGTCTACATCTTGGTGTGTTATAATCTAGATCTGATAGATAAAATGTCAACTATTTGCAGGCCCTGTTTATTTGGTGTATTTTAGAAGCATGTTCTTGGAACAATATGATTAATTTATAACCTCAATTTGCAATAAGGTAATTGAAAGTGGTATGAAATTAAAGTATATTTATTTCTGAGTAAGAAAGACTAAAAACAACTCATTGTTAATTTATAGAGAGGACTTTTGACGAGAAAATGTGAGTTAGTAAGGTTATCATTTGAGGTAAATGAAATAATCTGTAGGTTACAGTATGTCTTGCAGGGTCGTCCTGAAAAGGATGTTTAGCAAATTAATTTGGTTTATCTAAAGTGTTAGGGTACCTAAAACTAACAAGATACAAAAAAGCATTAGTTTTCCAAAGCATAGACGAAAATCTAAGCAAAGCAGGAAAATGATACATAATATCTGTATATAGAAAACTTAAAAGCTACATACTGTTTAGATGTAGAATAGTCATCATTTCTGATGAAATGTGAAGCCATTAAGATTGTCAGTATATTCGTACCTCACCCACTTTGTCAATGATCATTTACTCTGATTTGATGAAAGAATAAAATGCAGATACACATGTATGTTGGGTGATACAGGAAGACAAATGTAAACGTCATCAAATTATATAAAATGAAGGAAATTTCAATATTTCACCAATATTTTGGGACCATTGATTCATTTATTTATAAGGCCTATTATATTGATTTTTAATCTTAAAACGACCCAAAATCAAGGGCAATAATGCATGTTCCATGCAGTATTTTTTATCGCTAAAGCAATACAAAAGATGCTGTAAAGATGTGTAAAACCAAATGTCTCATATATTTTATTTCAATCAGATCCTCAGTAAGCAAGTTATTGGAGGAAATTCGATTATAGATCCATTTTCTATGTGTGAGTCTTGCCATTAAGGGACAACAACTCGTGGTTCAAGAAATAGAAATATGTAGCAGAAACAAAGGGGTTCATGCATTAAGGGGCTTTTTGGCCCCCTCTAGAGCAAAAAACTGAAAGTTCCTGGGTCAGGTGTGGTACTTGATTGTATCGATTCCTGATCTTTGCACCCTTACTTACTTTCACCAATTTCATCCTAGTGTACTGTTAGAAGAATAGCCCAAGTGTTAAATTCTTGCCTTTATTTTCCTTTTACCGGTTGCTATGGTAACCAAAATGGCCAAAAAATAGGCTTAAAATAGAGAAATTGCTATTTTAGGCCAAATTTGAGGATTTTGGAGACCGATTTTTTAAGAATAAGATATCAGCACAAGCAAATACCAAAAAAAAACTTTTAATATATTATGTGCCGTGATAATTCTCATCATGTGTAAAAAAAAATATTGGTATTTGCTTGTGCTCTATATTAATTCCTCTGTTACATGTCTCAAGTTTGCTCCAAAATGGCCATTTTCCTATTTTCAGCCTATTTTGGCGGCCATTTTTGTTACCATAGCAACCGTAAAAGTCGAATTAATACGAGAACTTTACACTTTGGCTATTGTTCTAGTAAACTAATAAGAAGAAACTTGTGAAGAGCAAATTTTATTTTTTGACCTCATGGGGGGGGGGGGGGGGCCAAAATAGCCTCTTAATGCACGTACTCCTTTTGATCTGCAGTTTGGCATAGTGTTGGCTCAGGATAGATTTAATCCTATTTAGAAAATAAGTTTTCAAATTTAACTTATTGAGCTATTATCATTTACTGCATTTTTCCATACAAAACAATGGTAAAATAATCAAGTGCAGTAACTTTTCCTAGAATATTTAGATAGTTTAATGCATTATAATTGTGTTTGGTGTACTAAGTATATTAGCCCCAGTAAGTTTCAGGTATAAATGGTAACATATATTCAAGTTATAAGGTAAATTGTGTTTAGCCTTGCAAGAGTTATGGTTATTGGTGCCACTAGTGACCTAAAATGATTTTCTTGGGAGTGCTTGACAATCTTAAGAAAGATCGTGTAAATGCACATGCAATACAGTTACGCTGTCAGAAATTATTCTCTTTGTATTAAGGCTATAAAAAATTTGGGTGATTTAGTATTATAAGACTTTTATCAATGTTAGCGTTTTCACCTCATCTTGTAGATGGGTGGGGTATTTACATGCTAGTAGTTGTCCCAGAGCATTCTATTTGTAGAAATTAGAATCTAGAAACCCTGTTGACATAACTGAGGCACTGATCTTTAAATTATTATTCATTTTTAAAGACATAAATCTAGCGGGCAGTTTCTTTAATTGAAAGTTTCTAATATATGTTTATTCAAAGCAGCTGGGTTTTTAAATAGGATATAACTATAATATACGAAGAAAATAGTTCCAAACCCTTTTTCTCTGACTAAACTAAATTTATTTACTTCTTCAAGTGCTGTCATGAATAGTGATGGCTATATTTATTTCCTGAATGCACGATTTTGATTATATTGCAAAACTGACACCCATAATCTCTCATAATATGATCAAAATGGGTGGGAGTATATCAAAGGGACTTAACTCGGTCAGTACTCAAAATCAGCGGAGTCATCAACTGCTTCTATTTACTAGAGACTCTACATTTTTGTTTGGTACATGAACATGTATATGACACTAGATGTTAGCAAAATTTGACCAAGTTCATCCTCAAACAGCCCTGAGATCTGCAGTAGTAATAGGTGGGTGGGGTATTTACATGCTTAGTTTTGTCCCCAAAGCATATCCGTATACAGACATTGGAATCTAGAAACCCAGATAACATAGATGAAGAAGTGTTCTTTAAATTCTTAGTCATTTCTAAGGACATAACACTAATGGGCAGATTCTTAAATTGAAAGTTTCAAATATATTTTTATTCAGAGGAGTTTTGACACCAAATTTACTTTTAAAGACGAACAAAAAAGTTTGAAAGCCCATTTCTCTGACTAAAACTTAACTTTTCTACTTTTGCAAGTACCGTTATGAGCAATGATGGGCATATTTTTTCTTACTGGATGTTTCAACTCAATTATTTAACAAACTAATGATCATAGCCTCTTATAATATGATCAAAATGGGTGGGGTAATTCAAGGGGAGATAACTCGGTTAGTACTTAGAATCAGCTGTGTCATCAACTATTTCTATTTACTAGAGACTCTAAATTTTTGCTTGGTATATGTACATATATATAACACCAGATGTTAGCAAAATATGACCAAGGTCACCCTCAAACAGCCATGAGATCTGCAGTAGTAATAGGTGGGTGGGGTATTTACATGCTTATTATTGCTCCCAGAGCATTCTGTATACAGAAATTGGAATCTAGAAACCCTGATTAGATAGATAAATAAGTGTTCATTAAAATTTTTAGTCATTTCTAAGGACATACCACTAATGGGCAGATTCTTAAATTAAAAGTTTCAAATATACTTTTATTCAATGGAGTTTTAACACATAATTTAACTTTATAAGACCAACAAAACAGTTCAAAAGCCCATTTCTCTAATCAAATCTTAACTTTTTCTACTTTTTCAAGTACCGTTCTGAGTAATGATGGGTATATTTTTCTTCCTGGACGCTTCAACTCAATTATTTAACAAGTTAATGATCATAACCTCTTATAATATGATCAAAATGGGTGGGGTAATTCAAGGGGAGATAACTAGGTTAGTACTCAGAATCAGAGGTGTCATCAACTACTTTTAAAAACTAGAGACCCCACATTTTCATTTGGTATATAACACTAGATGTTGCAAAGATCTGACCAGTAGACCCCTCTGACAGCATTGAGATCTGCAGTACTAATAGTTATTGGGCGAAAAGAGTTATAATCGGCTGACAGATTTCAAAAAATCAACACACGTGGAGGACAGTGTAAGTGGCTTACCTGTTGGTCCTCTGTCTGTCCTATCACACTATACATCAATTAAATTCTATATATACATACAGTCTTTAATTTATTGTTAAGGATATACATAGGGAGCACAGTGGCTCAGTGGTAGAGTGCTTGAGTCGAGACCGAAGGGCCGCGGGTTCGAGCCTCACCGGCGTCACTGTGTTGTGGTCCTTGAGCAAGACACATTTATCCAAGCTTAGTTCTGGTTCAACCCAGGAAGATCCATCCCTTTTTAACTGAAAGATTGTTAATGGGACGTAAAGAATCAAATCAAACAAACAAACAAACAAACAAACAAACAAACAAACAAACAAACAAAGGATATACATGTACTAAATGTTATAATGAAGAATGCCAATATATTAAGTGTATTATAAGTGTTTAACAATCACAATAAATTGTTCAATAATGTACAAGGTCACATTTGCTATAAATATAGAGGTGGTCAATTTATTTATGAATTTTGTTTTTTCAATTCTCTTGAAATTAGCATTAACTCTGCTTAAGGATGTATTTCGTGATGTCAATTGTGTGAAATGTAAAAAGTGGATGGTATTATGCTTCATCTCAGTCAAATGACACATTAAAGTCCTCAAAGCGAATCTAAAGGCAAAAAATGAATGCTTATTTTCAACACCTTCTATATTATAAATCTGAAAGAAAAGACTTAAAACATTAGCAGTGATGATTGTTAGACACAACACTATAATCCCCTTCCTAAAAACTGGTCAGAAACTTTTACTCGCAATTAAAGACGGTTGAAACCTAGCACCATGACAAAATGGATTTATTTGCTATACCAGGTATTATAAAACAATCACCATGGCAACTAGACTTTCCATACTTGCATACTGTTATGGCATTACCTGAACGACATACTGATGTATCCATACATGGATTTTTTGAAATTTCTTCCAATACCAAAGTGTATCAAAAAATCATCATTTTATATTTTCAAAAATCAAAACAAGGGATAAACAGTTAAGTAAGTTTCAGAACTTCCACAGCAGCATTTGGATTCACAATATTAACTTTTCACACATATTTTACTTAAATACTAGAGATGCATACCTGACTGTCTATAGTATAGTTTGAAGTACATATATTACTTGTTTACATCTTAAAAGTCATGTCTGGCTCTCCAACACTCAAATTTTTGGAAGTTGGACTCATGAGAGATTCATTTAAATTTTCTTTTATGGAGTATGCAGTTTTGAAAGCTTGAGGGCTTTAATTTGGCATATTTGTATGTTTTACAGGTATTAACAAAACATTTGCAAGGTAACAAAACTGTTTACAAAGAAACAAGTTCATTAAAATCAATACAAAACTGAAAATGAATTAATTGTCAAAAAGGAACAAGACAACTGAAAATGAAAGAAAAAGTAGCAAAAGAAAAAGAAAGAAAATAGGAAAAGAAAAAGACTAAGACAAAAAATAGATAAGCACAATTAACACTATGGCGGGGGTATATAATGCAGCTGAAACTTTTGCCATGAGTTCGATCCCGGCCCGGTCCCATACTTTCGTGGAGATTGATCATGAAATAATTTCTACGGTCATTCTCCTCCCTTCCGCTGAATCATTCAAGAAGGGTTGTTGTCAGTTACAAGCGAAAGTATGTGCATGAATTACTGGTTACCCGCTTGTACAAGCTTGCCCAGGAAAAAGTGTGGTCAGGTGAACTGACCGTCCCGCAATGACCATAGCTGTTGACTTGGGACGTAAAGCAACAAAACAGACAAATGAAACTGGTTTAAGCCCTCCAGTAAAATATTTTTACTGACCGTTCGAAGTTGGTACTTCTTTCGTGGATCACTTGTGTTATTTATGTCTTGTGTTTGTCATGCTTTTGCGTCTGTTCATTGCTACCTTGTGGTCACCTGCTGGGAAAGGACTGACCTCTTGGGTCTTATTTGTGATGTTTAATTGTGTTTTTGTCACTTTCCCATGTGGTATCCTGTGCCATGTGTAGTACTTGATTGTATCGATTCCTTTCTCTTACTTTCATTCTTGCAGCTTACGACATCAGTAGTCCAAAGTTACATATATTTAGTATACCTTTAATTTCTGTTTTCTGTTCATGAAATCTTCCATAAATTCTTATCAGTGATTTGTGGTGTAAGTTTCTTTATTCCTGCCATGTGCATTGTGTACGTCTGTTCATTGCTTACCAGCAGCATAATCGCCTCGTTAGAAAATGATAGTTATATTGTTTCTTAACCATGTTTATTATACAAGTCATTTGGATATAGTTTCTTGTCCTCTTGTAGCAATGTATTGGATAATTGTCACGCTGCTGGTCTCCTCTTTTCTTTTTTTTCTTTTCTTTTTTGTTGACGGGGTACCTATGTTTGTTTTTTACACATGGTTTAACTAATGAGTATATTATTTCAATTTTTATTTTTTAATGTTGAAAGCATATTTGACTCTCGGCTAATAACAAAATTATTGTCATATTCCTTTTGGTCATGAAGATTACTTAACAAACACAAACATAAGGCAAATCAAAATAGGTTCCCCTCTCCTCATAACATACAATTGATAGTTCCCACTCAACCGATAGTTACTTCCCTTTGAAACATAGGTCAGCCATCTTGATGGTCAAAAATCAATAGGACAAATAGGCAAAAAATAGAAAATCTATTTTTTTTACTTAGCAAGACTATTTTTTCATGTTAAACCAAACATGTTTATATTTGAATTCCATTTTTGCATAAATCATTGCAACTGTCACAACACAAGTATGCGGAGGTTTTTAGAAAAATAGGTATTTCTATTTTTTTGCCTATTTGTCTTATTGATTTTTGACCATCAAGATGGCTGACCTATGTTTCAAAGGGAAGTAACTATCGGTTGAGTGGGAACTATCAATAGTATATATGTGACAGAATAGATACCATTTACAATCCCATTTGCTATGATAACATATTTACCAACGCGTTTAAATTATTATTACGACTTTTAAAGGAAAACGGCCTCCCATACAATGTCGCTTATTCGGGAATTCGCAATTCGCAACAAATTGCTATACAGTGGTTTTGTATTACCGAATGTTCAAATATTCTTTGTGCAAAAAAATCAGCTTAGCTACTTTTGGGGTAAGCATCGATGACTTTTTTACGAGATACGCTGGTCTGGGCTACAGCCTAATAGCCCCTTTACACCGGCACTTGTCAAAACTTTCAAATTCAAATTTTGTATCTGCATTGTGAAATGACACTGAAAGCAATACCACCAGAAGTAGTAAAAATCTGTAAAGAGTATAATAGGATGGGCATATTTTCTTTCTTAACCTTCATATTTTTACATCTAGAAACATGCACGGATCCAGAAAGTTTTTTCAGAGGGGGTCCAACTTCGACTACGTTTATTTTTTATTTTTTCAGTTGATGAAGGGAGAGAGGATTCAAATATCACTATAAGTGGGCCATCATCTGCCTGCCAGCAAAACGCCATTTATATGGTAGCTTTGTGGCTTTACTGGGGATCCGGACCAGTATTTCTATGAAACACTATTCAGATGGAGCGGTCCCGATCCCCTGCCTCCCTTTGGATCCGCGCATGAGAAATCAACTATTAAAATTAAGTTAACTTTTTATTGAGGTATACACGGAATACAGATGCACCAGTAATATCACCAGGAGAATAGCAGTATGGTGGTGACCACATGTTGTTCTAAGCATGTATGTTTGAATTAGCATATACTGCCAGAGAGGAAATACATGCTGTGCCTTTATAGCCACTTAATTATCTTTCAGGAACTGTATGGTTTTGGGGTCTCAAAGGAAAATGTGGCATTGTGGTTAAGAGTGTATTCTGTTTTTAGTATTCAATGTATTTGTATGTCAAAAGACAATCTGAATCATCCAGGAATCAAGATTAATCTGGATCATAATATCATGGAGAAAAAAATATGGTTAAGTCAAAATTGGCAAGATTTTTTTTTTCTGAGATATTTTTATTTTTTAAAAAATGGACGAAACAACATTTTTTCAATTTCATTCCCATTTCATTTAGAGAAATACAATGGGGTTGTTTTGCCAAATTACTTTACACCAAAATAAGCCCTGAAAAATTTAATCAAATAATTTGTTATATTAGCTTTCAATATTTTTATTTTACACAAATATTTTTGTTTTATATCCAGTAGCACCCGAAGGCTCAACCGGTGTAACGGTCAGTTTTTTCCCCAGTCAGTTTTTTCCCCGGGGAAAGAATGGGCCGGCCCATTCTTTCCCCGGGGAAAAAACTGACTGGGGAAAAAACTGACCGTTACTAACAGGCCAGAATTTCCCCCCAGTCAGTTTTTTCCCCGGGGAAAGAATGGGCCGGCCCATTCTTTCCCCGGGGAAAAAATAGGCCGGCCCATTCTTTCCCCACCAAGTCAGTTTTTCCCCCCCCCCCCCCCACTAATAATTTCAAAAATCATAATGGAATTATCATTTCTTTGTATAAATTTAAAAAGCCGCTATTAAATTAGCGATAGGACTCAAAAGTACTCATACTTATTGCTGTTTGGTTGTGATTTCTAGGGGTTCAGACCATTCACTTTTACTATCAGTCTTTTGGTTTATTGTACTCTTTCACTGTATCGAAATACTTTCAAATGACATGTCAAAGAGATCTTCGACTTTAAAACCCGTTTAGCTAACTGGTTCTTCTAAATAGGGGGTGGGGAAAGACTGGGCCGGCCCATTCTTTCCCCCTCTATTATTTTCTAACCTTTCTATTTATCTCTCAGTCTTTAGGTTTAACCTACTCTTGCACTGTATCTGAACACTCATGATTCTTGCACTGTATCTGAACTCTCATGATTGTCTTGTCCTAAGGTGAAATTCAAGTTAAGAAAGCATTTAGCTAACTGCATGTTCCTTCTCAAAAGTGGGGTGGGGAAAGACTGGGCCGGCCCATTCTTTCCCCCCCCTCCATTGGGTTCTAACCTTTCAATTTATCTGTCAGTCCTTGGTTTAAACTACTCTTACACTGAATCTGAACACTCATGATTGACATATCTCAAGGAGAAATTCAAGTTACAAGCATTCAGCCAAATGATTCTTCTAAATAAGGGTGGGGAAAGACTGGGCCGGCCCATTCTTTCCCCCCTCTATTATATTCTAACCTTTCTATTTATCTCTCAGTCTTAAGGTTTAACCTACTCTTGCACTGTATCTGAACACTCATGATTGACATATCTCAAGATAAAAATTCAAGTAACAAGCATTCAGCCAAATGATTCTTCTAAATAGGGGGTGGGGAAAGACTGGGCCCGCCCATTCTTTCCCCCCTCTATTATTTTCTAACCTTTCTATTTATCTCTCAGTCTTAAGGTTTAACCTACTCTTGCACGTATCCGAACACTCATGATTGTCTTGTCCTAAGGAAAAATTCAGGTTAAGAAAGCATTTAGCTAACTGCATGTTCCTTCTCAATAGTGGAATGGGGAAAGACTGGGCCGGCCCATTCTTCCCCCCCCCTCCATTGGGTTTTAACCTTTCAATTTATCTGTCAGTTCTTGGTTTAAACTACTCTTACACTGAATCTGAACACTCATGATTGACATATCTCTTGGAGAAATTCAAGTTACAAGCATTCAGCAAATGATTCTTCTAAATAGGGGGTGGGGAAAGACTGGGCCGGCCCATTCTTTCCCCCCTCTATTATTTTCTAACCTTTCTATTTATCTCTCAGTCTTAAGGTTTAACCTACTCTTGCACTGTATCTTAACACTCATGATTGTCTTGTCATAAGGAGAAATTCAGGTTAAGAAAGCATTTAGCTTACTGCATGTTCCTTCTCAATAGTGGGGTGGGGAAAGACTGGGCCAGCCCATTCTTTCCCCCCCCCTCCATTTGGTTTTAACCTTTCAATTTATCTGTCAGTTCTTGGTTTAAACTACTCTTACACTGAATCTGAACACTCATGATTGACATATCTCTTGGAGAAATTCAAGTTACAAGCATTCAGCCAAATGATTCTTCTAAATAGGGGGTGGGGAAAGACTGGGCCCGCCCATTCTTTCCCCCCTCTATTATTTTCTAACCTTTCTATTTATCTCTCAGTCTTAAGGTTTAACCTACTCTTGCACTGTATCTTAACACTCATGATTGTCTTGTCCTAAGGAGAAATTCAGGTTAAGAAAGCATTTAGCTAACTGCATGTTCCTTCTCAATAGTGGGGTGGGGAAAGACTGAGCCGGCCCATTCTTTCCCCCCCTCCATTGGGTTCTAACCTTTCAATTTATCTGTCAGTCCTTGGTTTAAACTACTCTTACACTGAATCTGAACACTCATGATTGACATATCTCAAGGAGAAATTCAAGTTACAAGCATTCAGCCAAATGATTCTTCTAAATAGGGGTGGGGAAAGACTGGGCCGGCCCATTCTTTCCCCCCTCTATTATATTCTAACCTTTCTATTTATCTCTCAGTCTTAAGGTTTAACCTACTCTTGCACTGTATCTGAACACTCATGATTGACATATCTCAAGGAGAAATTCAAGTAACAAGCATTCAGCCAAATGATTCTTCTAAATAGGGGGTGGGGAAAGACTGGGCCCGCCCATTCTTTCCCCCCTCTATTATTTTCTAACCTTTCTATTTATCTCTCAGTCTTAAGGTTTAACCTACTCTTGCACTGTATCCGAACACTCATGATTGTCTTGTCCTAAGGAGAAATATAGGTTAAGAAAGCATTTAGCTAACTGCATGTTCCTTCTCAATAGTGGGGTGGGGAAAGACTGGGCCGGCCCATTCTTTCCCCCCCCCCTCCATTGGGTTCTAACCTTTCAATTTATCTGTCAGTTCTTGGTTTAAACTACTCTTACACTGAATCTGAACACTCATGATTGACATATCTCTTGGAGAAATTCAAGTTACAAGCATTCAGCAAATGATTCTTCTAAATAGGGGGTGGGGAAAGACTGGGCCGGCCCATTCTTTCCCCCCTTTATTATTTTCTAACCTTTCTATTTATCTCTCAGTCTTAAGGTTTAACCTACTCTTGCACTGTATCTTAACACTCATGATTGTCTTGTCCTAAGGAGAAATTCAGGTTAAGAAAGCATTTAGCTAACTGCATGTTCCTTCTCAATAGTGGGGTAGGGAAAGACTGGGCCGGCCCATTCTTTCCCCCCCTCCATTGGGTTCTAACCTTTCAATTTATCTGTCAGTCCTTGGTTTAAACTACTCTTACACTGAATCTGAACACTCATGATTGACATATCTCAAGGAGAAATTCAAGTTACAAGCATTCAGCCAAATGATTCTTCTAAATAGGGGTGGGGAAAGACTGGGCCGGCCCATTCTTTCCCCCCTCTATTATATTCTAACCTTTCTATTTATCTCTCAGTCTTAAGGTTTAACCTACTCTTGCACTGTATCTGAACACTCATGATTGACATATCTCAAGATAAAAATTCAAGTAACAAGCATTCAGCCAAATGATTCTTCTAAATAGGGGGTGGGGAAAGACTGGGCCCGCCCATTCTTTCCCCCCTCTATTATTTTCTAACCTTTCTATTTATCTCTCAGTCTTAAGGTTTAACCTACTCTTGCACTGTATCCGAACACTCATGATTGTCTTGTCCTAAGGAGAAATTCAGGTTAAGAAAGCATTTAGCTAACTGCATGTTCCTTCTCAATAGTGGGGTGGGGAAAGACTGGGCCGGCCCATTCTTTCCCCCCTCCTTAATCTTTCGATCTTCTATTGATCGTTTTGCTTTCGGTTTATGTTACTCTTTCACTCTATTTTAACATTTATGAAAGACCTATACCAAAGTGAGAATCAAGTTTTCAATCCAACAAGATAATTGGTACTACATTGTTGGGTGGGGAAAGAGTGGGCCGGCCCATTCTTTCCCCCCCCCCCCCTCCATAATGCTTGGATCTTTCAATTTATTGTTTAGTCTTTCGGTTTATGTTATTCTTTGACTGTATCTGAACAATTTTGAATGACCTATTCCAAAGAGAGATCAAGTTTTTAAACCAACAAGTTAATTGGTACTTCTACATTGTGGGGTGGGGAAAAACTGGGCCGGCCCATTCTTTCCCCCCTCCAAAATGTTGGGATCTTTCTATTTATCCTCTAGATTTTTGGATTATGTTATTCTTTTGCTGTATCTGAACTCTCTTGACTTATACCAAGCAGAGAATCAAGTTTTCAAACCAACATTTTTATTTGTAATTGTCGGGTGGGGACAGACTGGGCTGGCCCATTCTTTCCCCACTCCTTAATCTTTCGATCTTCTATTGATCGTTTTGCTTTCGGTTTATGTTACTCTTTCACTCTATTTTAGCATTTATGAAAGACCTATACCAAAGTGAGAATCAAGTTTTCAATCCAACAAGATTATTGGTACTTCTACATTGTTGGGTGGGGAAAGACTGGGCCGGCCCATTCTTTCCCCCCCCCCCTCCATAATGCTTGGATCTTTCAATTTATTGGTTAGTCTTTCGGTTTATGTTACTCTTTGACTGTATCTGAACAATTTTGAATGACCTATTCCAAAGAGAGATCAAGTTTTTAAACCAACAAGTTAATTGGTACTTCTACATTGTGGGGTGGGGAAAAACTGGGCCGGCCCATTCTTTCCCCCCTTCCAAAATGTTAGGATCTTTCTATTCATCCTCTAGACTTTTGGATTATGTTATTCTTTTGCTGTATCTGAACTCTCTTGACTTATACCAAGTAGAGAATCAAGTTTTCAAACCAACATTTTTATTTGTAATTGTAGGGTGGGGAAAGACTGGGCTGGCCCATTCCTTCCCCCCTCCTTAATCTTTCGATCTTCTATTGATCGTTTCGTCTTTCGGTTTATGTTACTCTTTCACTCTATTTTAACATTTATGAAAGACCTATACCAAAGTGAGAATCAAGTTTTCAATCCAACAAGATTATTGGTACTTCTACATTGTTGGGTGGGGAAAGACTGGGCCGGCCCATTCTTTCCCCCCCCCTCCTCCATAATGCTTGGATCTTTCAATTTATTGTTTAGTCTTTCGGTTTATGTTACTCTTTGACTGAATCTGAACAATTTTGAATGACCTATTCCAAAGAGAGATCAAGTTTTTAAACCAACAAGTTAATTGGTACTTCTACATTGTGGGGTGGGGAAAAACTGGGCCGGCCCATTCTTCCCCCCCTCCAAAATGTTGGGATCTTTCTATTTATCCTCTAGACTTTTGGATTATGTTATTCTTTTGCTGTATCTGAACTCTCTTGACTTATACCAAGCAGAGAATCAAGTTTTCAAACCAACATTTTTATTCGTAATTGTAGGGTGGGGAAAGACTGGGCCGGCCCATTCCTTCCCCCCTCCTTAATCTTTCGATCTTCTATTGATCGTTTCGTCTTTCGGTTTATGTTACTCTTTCACTCTATTTTAACATTTATGAAAGACCTATACCAAAGTGAGAATCAAGTTTTCAATCCAACAAGATTATTGGTACTTCTACATTGTTGGGTGGGGAAAGACTGGGCCGGCCCATTCTTTCCCCCCTCCTTAATTATTCGATCTTCTATTGATCGTTTTGCTTTCGGTTTATGTTACTCTTTCACTCTATATTAACATTTATGAAAGACCTATACCAAAGTGAGAATCAAGTTTTCAATCCAACAAGATTATTGGTACTTCTACATTGTTGGGTGGGGAAAGACTAGGCCGGCCCATTCTTTCCCCCCCCCTCCCTCCATAATGCTTGGATCTTTCAATTTATTGTTTAGTCTTTCGGTTTATGTTACTCTTTGACTGTATCTGAACAATTTTGAATGACCTATTCCAAAAAGAGATCAAGTTTTTAAACCAACAAGTTAATTGGTACTTCTACATTGTGGGGTGGGGAAAAACTGGGCCGGCCCATTCTTTCCCCCCTCCAAAATGTTGGGATCTTTCTATTTATCCTCTAGACTTTTGGATTATGTTATTCTTTTGCTGTATCTGAACTCTCTTGACTTACACCATGCAGAGAATCAAGTTTTCAAACCAACACTTTTATTTGTAATTGTAGGGTGGGGAAAGACTGGGCCGGCCCATTCTTTCCCCCCTCCTTAATTTTTCGATCTTCTATTGATCGTTTCGTCTTTTGGTTTATGTTACTCTTTCACTCTATTTTAACATTTATGAAAGAACTATACCAAAGTGAGAATCAAGTTTTCAATCCATCAAGATTATTGGTACTTCTTCATTGTTGGGTGGGGAAAGACTGGGCCGGCCCATTCTTTCCCCCCTCCAAAAACTTCAGATCTTTCTATTGATCAGTTACAATTGTAGTCTTTCGGTTTATGTTACTCTTTCACTGTATCTTAACACTTATGAATGACAGATTCCAAAGAGAGAATCAAGTTTTCAAACCAAACATTTTATTTGTACTGCTACATTGTTGGGTGGGGAAAGACTGGGCCGGCCCATTCTTCCCCCCCCCCCCCCCCCCCCCCCCCCTCACCCCTCCTAAATGTTCTGATCTTTCTATTTATCTTTCAGTCTTTCAGTTAATGTTATTCTTTTAATGTATCTGAAGACTTATGAATGACTCATTCCAAAGAGATAATCAAATTTTCAAACCAAAAAGTTTATTGGTTATCTCCCTCCAGAGTGTTCCAACCTTTGTATTTTATCTTAGTGAATTGATTCTTCCAAACAGTGGGTTGGGGAAAGACTGGGTCGATTTTCCTTTAACCCATTCAAATAACCATTTTGAATTAAGAACATACTCATTTTGTTTTTTGAATAGGCTACCCATTTATAATCAAATCCTTCTACACCCTCTGCACTTTTGTGCTGTGTTGCGGGTGGTAGAGTTATAATACAGCTATTTCAGAATGATATTTAATTTGATTTAACTGCACAATGACACATATATCATTTTCAAGCCTTTTCCGAAAAAATAACATGGGGGGAAAAAACTGACTGGGTGGGGAAAAAACTGACTAGTCAAATCTTTCCCCGGGGGAAAAAACTGACCGGGACACCGGCAGTGGTTCTGGTTTTAAAGCGTCTCAGAAGATGGGGCTGTTGCTTAAAGTCTCATCCGAGAGACTGGGAGAAGCCGGGAATCGCACCTGCGACCCCTGGTTCAAAGCATAGGCTTATCCCCTACACCATGCCAAGCTTACTAATCCTGAATACAATATATGATTTGCAACCAACATGTGTGTTTATGAATATAGTAAATGTCAATTACGTTTTGGTAGTCTTAAGGGTGAATTTATAAATGAAATACATGTACGAGGATTGTCCCAGAAAGTCGTAGACTTTTGTTATAGTAAGTATAAAGTCTTTATTTAAAGAGGGTGACAACATTTAGTAGAACAACTAATCTTCCATGAGGCCCTCAAAATAAATAATATGTATACACACAAAATAGAACAAATTTAAACAAACTATCAAATTTAAATTGTTAAATCCTGTACTGCTGAGCAAATCAATCCCAAAGCTTAAAGCTAAATTCTGGCTAGACCATGAACTGTATGCACAAAAGTGGATCCTGGTCAGCTGATCAGTTTCCACACTAATTCCAAAAATGGGATATATCTAGGTTCAGCAGGACAAGGGTTAATTTGATATATATACAAGAATAATTCCTTCTTTAACACCTTAGAGAGTCAAACATTTTGGATCAAGATCTGGCTCAACATTTTGTCGGTCCTGATCTGGTTCCAAAACTGTTTTCAAAGGTTATCAACAGACAACAATAATTGCAGGCAAAGGGTTAGCTGCATCATGCCAGTCACAAAGTGCTGGTTAAACACGAGACTGTGTATCAGGAATTCTCTGTAAATATGTATGATATTTTTTCTATATATTTCATAAACATTTTGTACAAATATGGGTAGAATCACAGTTTAAATAACAAAGTCATGAACGTTTGCTTGACTGTGTGTCAGCGTGTGCGGAGCACGTCGCAAATTATTTTGCTTTATTTTCAGAGAAGGGTGGTCACATGTTTTGTCTATACTCCTTTTATATAAGCTCTATCTGTATCAACATTGTGATCTGTTTGTTAAGTAAGTCTTCCTAGTTCAAGTAATGACTTAATATTTAGTTTAGGTATGTTTAGCAAACAAACAAGTGTGATCTTTTAGAGTTCAAACGAGAAAACATATTTACTATTAAAATAACTGACAGCAAAATAACATATGTTCAGTTGAAATGATGAAAAGGAGTGTGTTTTTTTTGGTATTACTAAAATAGTTTTGCACGAAATCCATTTTACGATACTAGTGACTTCTCAGCCAATTAGTAAACATTAGAAGAACGTGATTTTGTGAGTTTAATTAGCCAAATTATATTTGAAAGTCTTTTTGCGCCGCACCGTTCTTATAACATTTGTATTTTCTGAAAAATAAAATGTATTAGGCATGAATCTTCTATAAAATCAATGCTAACAATAGGAAATATTCCAAATTTTCAACACTATACCTTGAGTAGTCACTAGTTGAAGAGGTAATACATTGTGTGTGATACAACTGCAAAATTTATTTGAATGTACACTAATATTTGGACTAGATGAATTTTATTACAAAAATTTCGACGTGCTCCGCACACGCTGACACACAGTCAATTAAAGGTTCATAAAGTTGTCATCTAAACTGTGATTCCACTTAAAAATTATGCAAAATGTTGATGTGATGTATAATAAAAAATATATAAATTTCATAGAATTCCTGATACACAGTCTCGTGTTATAACAAAAGTCTACGACTTTCTGGGACAACCCTCGTATACATAGACTTGATTTGATAATTTTAAAAAATCCCATGTTGTCAATTTAAAATAATAATAATAATAATAATAATAATAATAAATTGTTTTCTGATGATTTTTCCCTTTTCAAATAATACTAAGTGCTACAGCTGATAAATATCAACTCTTTAATTGCTGTATGATATGGAATCTTCAATGGGTGTATACCCCTGATGAACTATAGTTACATGTGTATATGAGTCATTGTCAAAATTCGTCAAAATTCTTGTCCGTTTCATATCTTATGAAAACCGCTGATGTGATCATGAATTTTTCTTCTTCACACAATACTACTGATCATACTTAATAAGGCTAGCTGATAAAACTGAAAAATATTGGTGTGTAAATATATTTTTTATTGGATTAAAACCCCATTTTCTGGCATTTTTGCCCGTCCAACGGAAAAAATTGAACTTTCGACAAGAATTATTAAAAAATACTGTTATTTTCTCAGGAATTTTTACTGGCTGTATTGATAAAAGCATTATCAAAGTAAATGTAGGAGGTTTCAATATGTGATTTTTCATTACGTTTTTTGCATTTTTTTGCCAAAAAAACTCTGTCCCAAGCGTTTATGTCAATACCGTAACACTTGATTAATTGCAAAAATAATACTGGATCCCTAATGGTGCTGAATCTGGTTTTCTGTCATACTAATTTGACACTTCCTGTTTACTAAGAATACATGTGTTCTGTAAAGCATCTACAGAACTGGCAAAAGAAAATACTGTTTTGGTGAGTGAAATTGTTATAGTATATTTTTTTTGTGTCAAATGACAGTAACACAAAAATGGACAATGGAATTTGATAACAAATTTCTGGTTTTAACATCTTGACCAAATAAAATTTCCCAACAAAAAATCACTCTTGTTGCAATGTTTTAGGGAGTAATCATTATTTTAGGTAAAAAAATATGTAGAATATATCAATACCGTAACAGTCAATACTTTAACGATGAAAATGTTGCGGTATTGACACATCTTGTTACGGTTTTGACATATGCTGTCAAAAAAGTACAGTTTGGAATGCAAAGATATTAGTTTTTAGTCAAGTTTATTAGTGAATTTATGATAAGAATGCTTTATCAAATTTAAACAGAAGCATAAAACACAAATTGAATGATGAATTTGAGTAAACAGTTTGTTACGGTATTGACATATTGTTTTGTTTTCAGGTAGGGTTTGTCAATACCGTAACGGTTTTGTCAAGCCCGTAACAATATTTTGAAATAAATACAATCTACCATATATTCCAAAATTCTTTCTGTGCACATGTGTCAAGAGTATTAACATTGCAATCTGGTCAACAGTGCTCTACACCAAATCTTAAACAGAAGAATTACGCTAGCATATATTCTTTAAAGGTCAATACCGTAACATTTTTGTCAAGTACCGTAACAGTGATATTTTTGGGAAAAAAGTATATCAGACAGAGACAACATGTAGATTTTAAGTACCTGATCAATTCCTTTGGTTGATTACAATCATACCAAAGCATTGTAATTTTCTAGAAATGTGGTTTTAAACAAAATACTGAGAAAATAGTATGCAAAATTACTTAAAAGATAAAAAAATGTATTTTACGTTTGCTCATAGTCATAAATAATCATTTTGTTCAAATTTTACCTTTGACACAATTAAACACATGATTTATTGAACTTATCCAATGCAACAAAATAAATATCCATGACGAGATTTGAAGAAAAAACAGGAATTAAAGTTTGTTACGGTATTGACATTTTATCTGGTCATGTGATCTTTGAAACTTAATTAGAAGGATCTGATTGGCTGTTAAGGTTTCTTTTCCCTTTTCATAGTATTTTCAGAAACAACTTGTTACTTTCATGAAAAAAGAGTATCATTTTATGTAATTCATATTTTTCCTTTTACTTCTTTCAAAATTTGACGAATTTTGACATTGACTCATTAATGAATAATTTGCTTATGAAAGAATGCAACCAATAGTCTAAGAGCAGTCTGATCTGGGACTATGTGTTTGCACATGCTTGTTCTGTCTTGGTTCTTGCAAATACATGTAAAGAGTTAGTATTTCATAATATCATGCTAATTAGGATAATGATCTTCACCAGCTTGACTGGTAATAAAACTGGTCCAACTGATATTTGGCCCAAGTAATACAACCCATCTGGTCAAACAAGTAATTACTTGGACCGGTCCAAGGTCCAATGGTCCAAGTGAATTGGTCCAAGGAATACACTCACCCGAAATGAGGAGCCCTGGCGTCTCATGTTTCCCCCTCTGTATTCTTCTCAAAAACTCTGTGACTTCCGGTGTGATATTAAAAGTCAATATGAGTTTATTTGGATGCAAATTATTATCTACATGTGTTAGTAGATCTCAAAAGTGTCCAAACGTTAATTCACAAGCCTTTAAATGGAGTAAGCATTCGCAAAAACGTAAGTTGTGGGTCTTTTTACAATACGAAGGCAGAGAAATGTACTACTCTTATTCGTTCCAGTTGTTCATATTTCACATAATTTCAGATTTCATGCACGTCAAGAAAAATTCCAATCAATAAATGAGTGCATGCGTACGTCTAACATGTCTATTTACTACTGATTTGGTACCCCTTGTCCACCCCTCACCTGTCACGGTTGCGTTTTCGAGGGTTCTAAGAAACTAAAAATCTACATGCTTTTACCTGAACCATGACCCAAAACGAAAGCTGCGATATATGTCAGCTTTGCGTTGTAGAGCTAGTCGTCGGTAGTGAATAGAAGTTGTATTTTTTGTGTGTTATAATTCCTCATAGAACGAGTCCGACGTGTATGACCACAACGAAACACCCTTCCGTAATGTATAACCGGGTTATATCGCCGGGTATATCGCACGTCGCACTTGAGTCTTTAATAGCTGAAAACGGCACAGTAGGTGATTATCGCGACTTTTATGCATGCTATTAAGAATGTTAGTTTAATTAAAAATACTAATCAGACATTCAATCTGTGATGAGGCTTAAAGGATGCACAGAAATTCCTCCCTCTTTGGCAATTTTCGCATGTTTTGGCCCCGTTTTATCGATCTTCAGAATTTCATTTTATTAGTTCGTACAGTGCCTTTTTCAGAAAAATGTTTTTTTATTAGTTCGTCAAGAGAGAACAATAATTATTTTTTACTTTACAAACTAATACAAGATTTACCGTATTCATTAGATTGGTCACTTGACCAAAATGGCTGCAACCCCCATAAAACAAAATATGTTTCATTATAAGCCGTAGTTGATCTTGACATATTTTAACATTATTAAGGAGATCAGGTGAGCGCTTCAGGACCGTCAGGTCCTATAGTTTTTATCCTTGTAGGTTATCAGGACATACATTTAAGTATGGATCGGTCAGATCCCATTACTGACTACGGTGTTAGCTGCCATTGAGCATCTGAAAAATATATTTTCACCATTTTTATTCAGATCTTTTTAATACTTGCAGATAACCAGAACTGACATAATATCTTATGTTTTTGAATTAGTTCCTGGTCACTGTTTTAAGTTCAGAGTTACCTACCTTTGAGCATCATAAATTATGGTATCTGCAACCGGGGATGTAGGGGATAGCACGGGAGGCCACGTCTTCTTGGTAGTGTAGATGTAGGCTGCTACCCAAAGGGGAGATAACTCATTAACGTGATGTCCATCTGAGTCCCCTAGGCAACAGCGTACCGTACCGTCAGATGAGTGCAGAGTACCAGTGCTGATATGTTGGGGAATTAGCTTGGTACCCTGCACAGTCCTCTTCCCTTCGGTCACGGGGTCCGGTCTGATCAAGTGTATTGTTTGATCAGACACGTAAAATTGGTCTATATAATATAGTCCAACAACATGAAGATTCTAATAAATTTAATAGTTTATATCTTGAATAAACAATCAAATGATAAATACTCTATCTCCTTTATCGTAATGTTCTACAATAGTTTATAAAAGGTGAGCAAAGATAACTATTAGAGAATGTCACTTCCTTGACATCAGAATTCACTTGTATCTTGAATTAATTGATCAGTATCTAAGTTCTTGGCTTTAAATGATAAGTATATAAGTTCTTCTTGATCCAAAGTATATAAGTTCTTCTTGAATAAAAGTATAAAGTTTTCTTGAAATAAAATTATAAAGTTTTCTTAAATAAAATGATAAGTTGATAAGCTCCTAAGTTCGAAGTTAATACTAAAGTTACTTTCCTTAAATGTTGACACTTATTCCAATAATCCAATAAATCCGATTCAGGTTCACAATTTGTTTATGCAGGCCCAACTGCAGGGTACTGCAGAGTCTAATCTGATTACATGTGCACAGAAGTGACTCCAATGGAAGACTCAAGAATGAAGTTTTGGATGAGTTTATATATGTTTTCGTGAAAGATAGAATCATGCTCAAAAGGGAAGTCGTAAAAACAGACTGTCAAAAATCTATCAAAAAATTGATAATTAATAGGTAACATAAAAACAAGATCAAAGGAAGGAAATACCAAAACTAACACACAAATTTTATGACCCACTGGTCAGTGTCATATGCCATCAGTTAACAAGTAATGACATCCTGCATTAGGTGCCTGCAGGACTAATCAGGCAGGTAGTAAATTTCTAATCAGTTTTAATCTAAAGAAGAAGTTTGCAGTGACCATTAAGACCAATTAAACTGTCCACTGTTCTTAAAATATATGCAATATTGATTTTATCCTTAACTAACCAAGATCGAAATAAAGATATTATTTATTGCTCAATTAATGTTCAAGGAAGTGACTGATATTGAATTTTGTCTTTGTAGGAAAACCTAATCTGCATGGAAGATTAAGCATTTTGATTTTGCTTTAACATTTAACATTTTTTAAACTATAAGCCTTACTTAATTCACACACACTTTCTCACATACAATAAACCCAACACCTATATGTCAATAATCATGAAATTCATTTTTCCCAATATAATATTATTTACATTATTATTTTTATTATTTATTATTGTTATTATTTTTATTTTTATTATTTTCTGGGTCAGAATTATCACACGGTGACAGATTCCCCCCTCCTAAACAAAGTTCGTCCTCGAACTTAACAATACACAAGACAATATTTACATAATATATACATCTCCAGAGTCTCTAGCTGTGTCATTGTGTAATATACGTGTTATTTCAGGAACCAAAGCAAGCAGACTGAATTAAAGTAAAACCATAAACTCTAAAAGCAATAAAAGATTTTCAATAATGATATTAAATGGCAGACTTGGACCTTACCTGTAACCAAGCCAAAGTACAGCCAAGTTCTCACAGACCAAATCATATCGCCAAATCATATGTGACCAGTCAAATAATATGTGACCATTCTACAAGAAATTAAAGAAACATGGTACAATTAACATTGACATAATTGTTTGAAATTAAGGGAAAAAATACCTGTGCAGATTTTATCTGCATAAAAAACTATCTATTGAATACTGAACAAAATTAAATGTTGATATAATTAATTACACTTATTATTTTGTTTTAGATAAGAGGTTGTATAGCATAAAGAATGAATCAAAGTCTGTGAAAAAAAATATTTGCATAGATAAATCTATGATCTTCTGATAGTGTTTATAATTTTTTTATTTTTTTAATTTAGTTTAATTTACCACTGTCTAATATTCCAAGGGCAGGGGTTGAAAAATATGACGGCCGTACATATTATTCATAGCACTAATATGACACCTGAGACTGGCTCGAGGCAGAGAAAATATGCCCTTGCAATATCAGAGGCTGGCCCACCTCATATTTTAATATTTGAATCTTCTACCAATTGCTGCATAGTAATCTTGTTTCAGAAATTTTATCAGAAGATTTAAACTACTTTCTGGTATGCGCTTTAGACTTAACCACTCTGGTGCCAAGTCTTTACACCAATAAGAGACCAAGAACTCCCATGTGTCATTTTCAGTTCTTCTTATCTCATACACGGTGTCAAAGAGTATGGCTGACAAAGGAGAAGGGTCCATAGCAGGAAAACGTCTTTTTCTGTCTTCAAACGATCTTTGTTGTTGCATATCTATAAGATATGTGATGAACTCTCGGGCCTGCTGGTGAGCCATTCTTGTTGGTTGCAATTCCTGTGATGAATTTCCATTTTGAGTCACATAAAATGATCTTCCATTTATAAGTTTCACTCCCTTAAGGCTAGTTACATTCTGTTTTTCTGTGGGAATGTTGTTTTGTACCTCAGTAACAGGTTGAGCAGAATTTATTGTTTGTTTAGCCTCAGTGAAGAATTTATGACTGGTCTGTTGAAGTGGCTTTTTGCGTCTTTTTCCTGACATGGTTCTGTTAGCATGATATTCCCTTATGAGATGATTTTGTATTTTACATGGAAAGTACCAGTCAGATGTACCATTTTGCCATTTGATTTTATAGTATAATGCTCCATTGCTTCTCTGTGATGCAATTATAGCCTTAATGTCGTTGGAGTTAAATGGTGTACATTTGTCAAATTTGCAGTCTTTACATGATGGCACTTTATTCTTCTTTCCATGTACTGCATCTTTAGATTTGTTTGCATGTGAGATTTTTGATCTTTCCTTTTCAGAGTTTGCTTTGGATTTCAGAACTTTTGAGTTATCACCGCTTTTGGATTGTATTTGTGCTGTCTGCTTTCTTAGTTCTTCTGCTTTTTGCTTTGGAATTGTGTTTGCATGGGCAGAACTTTTGTTTGTGAATGGTGGTGCGTCCTTACTTTGAATTGCTTTCTTTGTTTTATTTGCTTCTGATTTTTGACCAGCGTCATCATTTCTAGTGCTTTTATCTGGCACTGTTTTCTCTTTCTTACTTCTGTACATTTCATTTGATCCACTGCCCTGTTTGCAATGATTTGTACTGTTGCTACCGTTTTGTATGCTCTTCTGATTAATAGACTGTTTTGAACTTATTTTCTTCCTCTTCGCTTCATTTGTTTTTCTGTCTTTTACTTGATCCTCATTGTTTAAATTCACTTTCTTGGTAGTCTGATTTTCTTGTCTTTCATTTATATTTACATCTTTTTGATCCATCTTATCCTCATTTTCTGGATTCTGGTTGTTTTCTAATTCCTCTGGATTGAGCTCTTCTTCATTCCCTACAAGTTGTTCAGGTGGATTAGTAGGTCGATCTGCAGGGTCATAATAAGGCTTCAGGCGCATTGCATTGACAAGAGACCGTACTTCTTTATTTGTTTTAGCATTGCGCAGTCTGTAGGTATGATTTGGACCTAACATCGTGATATAGTAAGGTCCAACCCATTTCCGGTGCAGCTTTGGTGCCTTCCCTATTGGCACTTTCGTACAGTAAAGCCAGACTCGTTGTGCAGGATGATAATCAGGGACCTTAGTTCTCTTGTCATAATAATGCTTATATTTGTCCTGAGCAGCCTTAATATTTTCCCCAGCAAGCTTTCTGCAAACTTCTAGGTTCTGAAGAATTCGACTGAGATAAACTCTAGCATCTTGTGGAAGGTGGTCTTTTGGTTGCAGGACAGTATCTATTGGAAGTCTCATTTCCCTGCCATATAACATAAAAAATGGACTAAACTGTGTAGACTGTGTGCAGGGAGTAGAGCGATATGCCATCATAATTCCTGGTAGAATTTCAGGCCAGTCATCTTGTTGCCCCTTACAATAAGCTCGCAGTGCTTGCAATATGTAAGAATTTTTGCATTCTGTCATTCCATTGGTCATTGGGTGATATGGGCTAGTGTAGTGTCTCTTAATTTCAAAAAGTTCGGATAAAGCTTTCACAAGTTTTGACATAAAATTCCTTCCACGATCACTGAGTATTGCCCTAGGTGCCCCATATCTAGAAATTATTTCCGTGAACAACACAGAAGCAACCTCAGTCGCCTCCTGTGTACGTAAGGGAAACAATTCCACCCATTTGGAATAACTGTCTACCAGTACCAAGATGTGCTTAAATTTATCCTTTGTTGTTGGTAGACCACTAAGAATGTCCATTTGCCACCTACCAAAGACATCGTCAACAGGCTGCGGTTGCAAGGGAGGAGGTTTGGCATTGAAGGCTCTTTTTGACTGCTGGCATACCTCACAAGTCTTAACATATAGCCTTATGTTTTCATACATAGAGGGCCAGTAATACTTGTTGCGGAGTGCCTCGTAAGTTCGTTCAAAGCCTTGATGCCCACCTCCTGCTATGCAGTCATGGTATGACTTGAGGAGTTCATCTCTTAGGCATCTAGGAACAGCGGTCTGTTTCACCAGCCGCTCTTCCAGTGGTATTTGTCTGCTCCTTCTGGCATAAAAGTGCTTTAATACACCATCTTCTAACTCATAGTTATACGACTCAGCTACTACAGTCCTTGCCAACTGTGCATCATCTGGCACCTGACGACTAACAAGATATCTATATATGTCTTTGAAGTCAGGACATTCCTGTTGATAGATTGCTATTCCAATGGAAATATCTCTATCATCAAGAGCATGCCTGTCCTCACCAGTCATTGTATTTGCTAGCAAAACTTCAGTATCATCATCACCAGGATAAACCAGTGTCAGCTGAGTGTACTCCTTTTGAGTTTCAAGAGAATAAATATGATCGGCCAAATCATGTGAACCAGAAGGACTAGATTCATCATACCTTTGCCTAGACAGGAAATCTGCCGTGCAGTTTTGTGAACCGGATCGGTGCCTGATGTCAAAGGTGTAGCCCTGCAGAAGGATACCCCAGCGTCCTAGCCTACCCTGGCAATCTTTAATCTTTTGTATATATTTTACTGACACATTGTCAGTGTACACAACAAATTTGTTGTTTGCCAGGTAGTGCCTGAAATGCTGGATTCCCTCAACTAAGGCCAATCCTTCTTTATCAGTTATGTGCCATTTTAATTCATTATCACGGAGTGCTCTTCCACCAAAGCATATAGGATGTAGTTTCCCATCATGCTCTTGGCTTAGCACATAGCCTATGGAATAATCAGAGCTGTCAACTGCTAACACAAATTCTTCATCAAATTGTGGATATCTTAATATTGGAGCTTCAACTAGTTTGGTCTTCAGCGTATTGAAAGCAACTTCACATTCTTTTGTCCATTCAAATTTAGTGTTCTTTTTAAGTAAGTTGTTTAGAGGTTGAGCAATCTTAGCATAATCTTTAACAAATTTTCTATAGTACCCCATCATGCCTAGAGCACTTCTAACCTGTTTAACATTGGTTGGGCTTTTGCAGTTTCTTATTTTTGAGGTGTTTTCTGGATTAACCCTTAGGCCGTCACTTGATACAATATGCCCAAGGTATCTACACTGCCTAGCTGCAAAATTACATTTATTTGGATGCAGAGTCAAGTTTGCAGACCTAAGATTGTAGAAAACCAAATCCAGATGGTGTAAGTGCTGATTAAAATCTCTAGAAAAGATAAGAAGGTCATCAATATAAACCAAAGCGATTTTGAAATTCAGATTTTTCAAAACCTTTGTCATCAAACTTTGAAAAGTCATGGGTGCGTTAACCATTCCAAAACTCAATCTATTGAATTCAAATATGCCTTGATGTGTTATAAAGGCTGACTTTGCCTTTGTAGCCTTGTCAAGAGGGACTTGCCAAAACCCTGAACGCAAATCAAGGGTAGAGAAGATTTCTGCTTTGGACTGAGCCAGAGTGTCAAACACGTCGGACATGTGTGGTATTGGAAAGCTCATTAGCTCTGTAACAGCATTTAGCTTTCTGTAGTCAACGCAAAATCGCCACTCGTTGTTTGGCTTTCTTACCATGACCACAGGAGAGTGCCAACAACTGTTACTTTCCTCAATTATGCCATGCTTTTGCATTTCTTCAAGTTGACGCTCAAGCTCAGCCCGCATTTTTGGGGTCTGACGATAAGGTGCCGAATTGATGGGTTGAGCATCACCAGTATGAATGGTGTGTGAATGTAGGTTAGTTACACCTAGCTCAGACATGTCTTTTGCAAATATGTCTCTGTTTCTAGCCAAGAAGTCATAAAGTTTACCCTTTTGCTCAAAACTTAGATCTGACTCATCTAAATTTATACCTAAGTCTTTCACTATGGTCTCAGAATCCCAAGTTTTTGAGTTGCCATCCGTACTGATACCCATGACATGAGTAGAATTTGGTTCTTTGAGATCAAAAACAGATTTAGGATCAACTAAGTTAGCCTTTGCCAATCTTTGGCCCTTTCCAAGAAAAACAGGAAGATTTGTAGGGTTCATAAGCCTATACAATGCTTTTGAATCTGTGACTGTGCATATAGTCTTTCCACCAGCCAGATTCAAATCACTCAAGTTCAATTTTGGTTCAAGAACTATTAGAGAATTATCAGCAAAACCTGAAACCCTTACAGGAATAATAACTTCATTGTGTGGTGGAACCACCACTTCTTTTGTTGTCCGTGCAAAGCAAGTTTGATCATTTGCCACAGGCAATGCTTCCACTTTGATTGTTGAAACAGAATTTGATTGACTGGATGGTACCATAATTTCTACCTCTCCAAAGCTAATTGTTACCTTATAAGTTCTCATAAAATCAAGCCCAACCAATATTGCAACATGTAAATGTTCGAAAACTTGAAATCTTTGTTCAAATTGTGTATCTTCACATTCAAACTGAAGATTCACTTGCCCTAAAACTCTGTGAACCTCGCCACATACACCAATAATATTTGATAAAGATGATGGTTCAATTTCTGCAGTTGGGGCAACTTGATCTAATAAGTGTTTGCTAATTGCTGAAATTTCTGCCCCTGAATCAACCAAACAATAAACAGATTGTTTTCCAAACTTAATTTTCATTCTATTTTTGTTGAGCTTAGGTGTAAAATTCATTATCTCGTGTTCTTGGTCTACACTCTTTTCACCTTTGCATGTTTTCCTGGAGCAAAGCCATTTATTTCTCTTTGAGTGTCTAGGAGCCATTTTGTAATTATTGTTGTTGTTCAAATCAAGATTTCAATGATAAAGTATTCAAATTTCTTTGAAGAAAAAAAAATGAATATTCTTTGTTCACCTTTCTTTTCTCTTTCTATTTATTCTTTATTTTGATTTTAACTGGTGAATTTGTTTGAAAATGTTTACAAAAAATATTTTGATTTTATTTGCTATTTCTGAAATAATTAATTTTGTGAATTATAAAGTTTTATGTATTTGGCCAAATGCTATTTTGCTTAAGGCTATATATACAAAAACAAAAGAAAAAAAAACATTTGTAAATTTGGAATTTTTTTTTTTTTTGTCAAAGTCCACTTTTGCTAATGCAAAGTAAAGAAATAATCTCTATTTTTTTTTTGTTGATAGTTTTGAAATTTTGTTTCTTTTTTTTATTTTACTTTTGTTACCAATATATTAAATCTTCAATACACAAATGAAAGCAAATATGATGAGCTTCTGAATTATAAGTGGAAAATAAGTTACTGAGACAAAAATAGAACTTTTATTTAATCTTGCCAAAATTTGAATCGTCAAAATTTTTTAATTAAACTCAGATGTTTGAGATGCTAGAAAGTTAAATTCTTCCAATATAAAAATGTAAAAATTCTCTAAGTTTTAATCAGACATTTATTACACTTTATGAACAAGTTTTTTTTTGTTTTTTTTTTTTATCTTTAATGGCGTATGTGTAATATTGCTCCTCCGAAAGTTAGTTTTATTTACTATACTTTTTATTTAGGGGAAAAAAACATTTATGTCTAAGGGTATGTTTGAGTTCAAAATAATTACTCAATTTCCTCAGTGGTCACATATAAACAGCATATGAAAAGGCATGCAAACAAAAGACTGCACTAACCAAACTGTGGGGCCTGACTACAGGTTCCTTCGTCGCTTAATCCTCTATTTCAGTCTGCTACTCTGTGTCCACTGATCTGTGTCCATAAATTTGAACTAGTCACTGAATTTCCACAAACTTTATCACTTTTTACACTAAGTCGCTTTTTGTTCACTATTTAACGCATTTCCAGAATTTGTAAAACACAAGTAAAACTTCTTAAACCTTAGCATGCATAGAATATTAGCAGATAAGACATAAAACACTTATATTTTATAATTGCATGTTGTTTTCTGTTCCAAAACAGTCTTGTCATCTCAGCAAATTATCTGAAGATAAGCTGAATTGTCAGTGCACTATTAAGGATACAAGAAATTATCTGCTAGTACTCTTCAGCATGCTAATGGTTACACTTCTTATTTGAAACGCTTCAATCCACTTTCAGTTTGAATGTAATTGAAATTATTAAAACACACTAGTAGCAAAAATGTAATTTAGAAATTGTGTATTTCTTCTTGATAAATCTTCAAAGTTCTAATAAGACTGTAACATCAGGATCTGAACTACCCGGATTCTCCACCATCTGCAACCGGGGATGTAGGGGATAGCACGGGAGGCCACGTCTTCTTGGTAGTGTAGATGTAGGCTGCTACCCAAAGGGGAGATAACTCATTAACGTGATGTCCATCTGAGTCCCCTAGGCAACAGCGTACCGTACCGTCAGATGAGTGCAGAGTACCAGTGCTGATATGTTGGGGAATTAGCTTGGTACCCTGCACAGTCCTCTTCCCTTCGGTCACGGGGTCCGGTCTGATCAAGTGTATTGTTTGATCAGACACGTAAAATTGGTCTATATAATATAGTCCAACAACATGAAGATTCTAATAAATTTAATAGTTTATATCTTGAATAAACAATCAAATGATAAATACTCTATCTCCTTTATCGTAATGTTCTACAATAGTTTATAAAAGGTGAGCAAAGATAACTATTAGAGAATGTCACTTCCTTGACATCAGAATTCACTTGTATCTTGAATTAATTGATCAGTATCTAAGTTCTTGGCTTTAAATGATAAGTATATAAGTTCTTCTTGATCCAAAGTATATAAGTTCTTCTTGAATAAAAGTATAAAGTTTTCTTGAAATAAAATTATAAAGTTTTCTTAAATAAAATGATAAGTTGATAAGCTCCTAAGTTCGAAGTTAATACTAAAGTTACTTTCCTTAAATGTTGACACTTATTCCAATAATCCAATAAATCCGATTCAGGTTCACAATTTGTTTATGCAGGCCCAACTGCAGGGTACTGCAGAGTCTAATCTGATTACATGTGCACAGAAGTGACTCCAATGGAAGACTCAAGAATGAAGTTTTGGATGAGTTTATATATGTTTTCGTGAAAGATAGAATCATGCTCAAAAGGGAAGTCGTAAAAACAGACTGTCAAAAATCTATCAAAAAATTGATAATTAATAGGTAACATAAAAACAAGATCAAAGGAAGGAAATACCAAAACTAACACACAAATTTTATGACCCACTGGTCAGTGTCATATGCCATCAGTTAACAAGTAATGACATCCTGCATTAGGTGCCTGCAGGACTAATCAGGCAGGTAGTAAATTTCTAATCAGTTTTAATCTAAAGAAGAAGTTTGCAGTGACCATTAAGACCAATTAAACTGTCCACTGTTCTTAAAATATATGCAATATTGATTTTATCCTTAACTAACCAAAATCGAAATAAAGATATTATTTATTGCTCAATTAATGTTCAAGGAAGTGACTGATATTGAATTTTGTCTTTGTAGGAAAACCTAATCTGCATGGAAGATTAAGCATTTTGATTTTGCTTTAACATTTAACATTTTTTAAACTATAAGCCTTACTTAATTCACACACACTTTCTCACATACAATAAACCCAACACCTATATGTCAATAATCATGAAATTCATTTTTCCCAATATAATATTATTTACATTATTATTTTTATTATTTATTATTGTTATTATTTTTATTTTTATTATTTTCTGGGTCAGAATTATCACACGGTGACATATCTCCAAACACTATGCTGGCTCCCAGGTGAGCAATCCTAGCCCTTTGGGCTACTTATTTAAATACTGTGGAAGCCAAAGTCATTATTCTCACTTGATATGTTTAATCTAATGAGACTTTGGCTATAAATAAGTTTCAAAGGTCAAAGTTGACCTTTCAGCCAAGATAGCTCATATTGGAGTCCCATCAACATATTAACCCTTAATGCGCCAATGGCAACAAAAGTTGTCTGCTTTTCTGGTCTGCTGAAATGTTTAAGAAGCCTCTATGGCAAGCAGTGTGGACCCAGATCAGACTGCTCCTATAGGATCAGTCTGTTCTGGGTCCACGCTGTTTGCTTCTATACTTAATTCGTCAGCAATGTTAGGCAATTATTTGCAGCAGACGACTTCAGCAGACAACATTTTCAGTAAGGGTTAAAACATAGTTTTCTCAGAAACCACCAGGCCAATTGAACTCAAGTCCTTATGATTGATTAGCCGAAATTTACACGAATTGTTTTGGTCTCATGACTAAGATGGCCACAAACGCCATATATGGTAAAACTCCTTAAATATCTTCTTCTCTGGAACCAAAGGCCAATGGCCTTGGGACTTGGTATGTAGCATTGGGGTTGTGGGCCCTATCAGGTTTGCACAAATGATGAATATAGGTTGACCTTGACCTACTTAATGGCAAGGTTAAATTTGATTACTGATGCATGTGGTTGTGAGAAATGTTTAACCTAATTAGACCAGGGTTTTATGTAAGTACCAAATGTCAAGGTGACCTGTGACCTTTTATCCAAGGCCACTCATTTGGACTGCCACATATATATATCTAAACATCTTTTCACAGAAAATTCATTAGATTGCTAAAACCGGGCAGCGTAGCGCAGTCGGTAACATGTCTGGCTACAGATGCAAAGCAGACTGCAGATCCAGGGGTCGTGAGTTTGATCCCGGCCCGGTCCCATACTTTCGTGGAGATTGATCATGAAAAAATTTCTACGGTCATTCTCCTCCCTTCCGCTGAATCATTCATGAAGGGTTGTTGTCAGTTACATGCGAAAGTATGTGCACGAATTACTGGTTACCCGCTTGTTCAAGCTTGCCCAGGAAAAAAGTGTGGTTAGGTGAACTGACCGTCCCGCAATGACCATAGCTGTTGACTTGGGACGTAAAGCAACAAAACAAACAAAACAAAATTAGATTGCTAAGGTCACTTGACCAAAATGGCTTCAACCCCCATAAATGGTAAAACGAAATATGTTTCATTAAAAGCTGTAGCTGACCTTGACCTATTTTAACGGGTGCAAGTCAAAACGTCCCCTAGTCAAAACGCCCCCTAGTCAAAACGTCCCCGAATTGGTCAAAACGTCCCAAAACACGAAAAAAAGATTGGTCAAAACGTCCCCATAAAACGTCCCCATTTTTAAAAGGAGATTTTTCAAAGAAATATGGGATTCTAACAAAGGAAAAACTTGTTCTTATGTATGAAAGTTTGAAATGATGTTTTGATAGGGTATTTATGTTCATGCTGCTATAGATCAATGTTAAAGCATAATATTTTTTCGCGTGTTTTGTTGTCCGCTTTTCTTTTTCAAAATAATGTTTTTAAAGGACTGTTTCGGGAATACCATCATAATGTCCAGATAATCCAGCACTATGTCAGGTCTGATCTGGGTATAAGCCACTTGCAAATGTTATCAGCATAAGACACCAGCATGCAAAGAGTGAATACTATACAGGACTTTGGTTCCATATGACCGATTAATAAAGTGCAAAAGCAATTAGTCATGGTAGACCCAACATCACTAGGACGACATGAACTGACATAACAACACAAGTATATCATGTATATATTATCTTTTAAATTTCACTTTTTTATCAGATACACATTAATAACCATATATACATTTACTCATAACAGAGCATAGTGCGAGAAAACCTGACTTAATTGCATGCAAACAACAAAGGCGCAGACCAGGCTGCGCATTCATGCAGTCTGGTCCTCACCGTTGTAATTCGTTCTATACAAAGTATATAATATCCAAATTGGCTTCATAAAAAAGTGTAGGAACGCCCTGATTAAACTGCGCATCCGTGCAATCTGATAGGTGCAGTTATTAATCACTTTATGATAAAATTGTTCCACACAGAAAATGTTCAATTGCATTTAATGTGCTTGTTTAATTAAAAATGTCGATTAAAATTTTGATGATAAGTATCTATGTAGTGTGCAGACGAGTAGCGTCGTGCAGACACTTCACATGTGACTCACTACAGCATTATAGTTTGTACAGTACATATGGATCAAAGCGAGCATAAGGTCACGCCACTTGGACGGTGATCTTCGGGGAAGGGATGAGATATCCACTTTAAATTTGTTTAAATACATCTTTATCAAACATGACATTGTAAAAATTAGCCCCACATATCAGAACCTAATTTAACGTTTTTCTTTTTTTCTTATCAAACAAATTTATGTATTCATAAAATTGACGGTTTACCAGGCAATCGTATTGTGATATACTGTACTGTGCAGATTAATACAAGATACTACACCAAAAACCCTTGTATGCAAACAGAAAGACATACATATGCATGCGTACGTACGAACATAATAAATAACGGTTTATAGACTTTTATCCATCGATAAGTAAATGCATGCCTCCACCCATGCGATGTATGGACGGACGACTGCAAGATAACACTGGTGCACAATGCACAACAATACACAACAGATACATAATGTTTCCTTGAATGGGAAATGTGTATACATGTACATCCGATGTATCGGATATCCCTTAAGGAAGTTTCTTAATTATGTTTCCTAATTATGGAGTCACTGTCATCATTTCTGAGCTGCAGGTTTTTCACATGTCTTTATCAAACAGTTCAATTATACATGTATTAGACACCTGTTTTAATAGAGTTAATCACCTTTTATCAATTTTGTTATTTCTCCAAAAGCATTTCCCCTAGGCAAATTTTGCGCCTGTTGGAAAGGAGATTTTAATACTGCGTAGACCTAGAAACACTTTATACCTAAAACAGTTTTATTCAAACATCCCAGATTATGCCTAAAATTACATGAAATATAGAATAAAAAATCATTTTGGGGACGTTTTGACCAACATTTTTTACCATGGGGACGTTTTGACCAATTTTTGGGGACGTTTTGACCAATTCCGGGACGTTTTGACTAGGAGACGTTTTGACTTGGGAACGTTTTGACTGTAATCCATTTTAACATAATTAAAAAGATCAGGTGAGCGCCTCAGGACCTGAAGGTCCTCTTGTTAAGGATAAGTCACTGTACCTCACTGAAGTAATTGATATCAGATTATTTTCCAATTGAAAATGGAATCTTTGTTGGTAAGTAAAAGTGACCCAATATTGGCTGTGATTCGTTATTGGCAGGTTGAATGTATTATACTTCGTTTCAAATGACATGTTAATGCTAAAATTATTCAAGATACGTTTTAAAACATTTTTTTGCCATGAAAATATGATAAGACCTTTGGAAAATTCTCGCTATTCTGGGCTGTGACTAAATGTCTGTACTGTACTGTACTGTACCGGGTAAAATACAGTACCGTAATTTCCGATGCACATCGGAAAACTACAATAATTGATGGTCCTTTAAAGTTGCCAATATCTACCCTAGTTTGGGAGCAGGGTTTACAGCCATCCCAAGGTCTAAATAGTTATATCAGCTTAAAAATGTATTTTATTTTCAGAAAAAAATGAAGATTTTTGTGATCAGTTTGCTATTGATGCTGTATGTGAAAGGTAAATGTTTTCTTGACTTTAACAAAATTATATGGTTAACATTTAATGTGAAACAGTAACAAGATTTAATCTTAGAAACTCTATTCCATTTAAAGAAACTATACTGACTGACAAAAGAAACGCTACATCTGAGTTCAAAGTCATGTTATATAGATGCTATACATGAGGTAAATATGGATTATTTATAATTTTAATGGCATGTGTTTGTTGTACCTCAAAATGTTCTATCTGAGAAAATGTAATGATGGAAATAAAAACGTTGAACATTGACATAGTTTTTTTCTTATTTTTTGTTAAGAATTCAAAAATACATGCACGTTATATGGTATTCTGGAAGAGAACAATAATAATGATAAAGACATATGATCATGAATCCTGAGTTTTGATACATATTTGCATCGCCTACATGTTGATTTCGATATACAGCTGATATGCAAAGTTTGATGTTAACGTCTTCAATAACATCAAAAGGAATGTCGCCATTTTACAGTACAAGGCAGATATTGCTTACACATGTTGCAAACAATTAACATGTACAGTATTATCCAGTTACCCTTTGCCATTTTGAGGTATACTTGAAAAATAAAGAAACATCAGTTTCGGTAAGTTTTGAAATTGTTGTAGACATGAGTTGACAGAATTCCATGTAATGATAGGGTGTTTTTCTTAAACTTTATGCCAATCACTAAGCCTGCAACAATGGTTTTACCACCATAATGGTTAACTGTTAGGTCGGGTGGCTGTAAACCCACTAGTTACAAACTTCACTTATAAATATAGCGTATATCTAGCTTTTCATAAGTGCTACAAGATCAGGAAGTATGTAGCGTTTCCTTTGTCAGTCAGTATAGATTGTGAAGTCGATGGCACACCATCGTCAATCTCCCGGCTTTCCATCATACCTCAAGGTCACCAGTTTAACCCTAGGGTGAAAATAATTCTTGTATTGTGTTCTACTCATCATCCTCTTCAATTTGATATGCCACCTGACCATGGTCGGAAAAAATCAATTTGATAATAATAATAATAATAAAAGACTTTATTTAAAGAGGGTAACATATTTAGTAACAAAACTTATCTTCCATGAGGCCCTCTAATAAATACACACACACACATATATATATATATATATATATATATATATATATATATATATATATATATATATATATATATATATATATATATATATATATATATATATATATATATATATATACAGTTTTACAGTGTCTTAAGGTGGTAAAGCAAAAGAATGTTCCAAAATAGTTTTGAAAATAGGGTGCTCCTTAAGAGCATTGAATGGTTGTAGAAATTAGTATGCTTTGGGAATGGAAAATATTAACAAGTCTACTACAACTGATATTTCTGAGGGAGAACAATAGCAATATTTTGTTAAAAGATTACTTTCAGAGTTACAATGGTAAAGTTCACTCAACTCTCTGAGGAACATATGAATGTATTTTTGACTTATCCAAACATGACAGATCAATCTGATATGCAAGGACAAGCTTTTATTTCGATGCAAATTGAGATGCTAACTCTCTCAGACTCTGAGGTCTTACTTTGCTTAACCACACAACAGATATTTAATGATTTTATATTGTAGATTCAAAGTTAAGTGAGAACTGATAGCAACAGTACATTTAACTCCTATACTTTGTAAGCTACATGTACATAGTCAATATGGTAAATGTTCTAAAATTTCGAACACTCTAAAATTACGAACACCTAAAATTATCGCCGAAAATAATTTTCAAAACATCCTAAAAAATCGAACACTGACCTTTTTCGGAAAAGTGAATTTCTAAAATTACGAACACACTTGTTATTTTCGGCGGAAAATCGATATCCGTTTATGTTCGGTTTACTTATACCGTACAGCGAAATTTGGAAGGTTCCATTCTACTAAAATGGGTAATCTGGCACGTGACGTTCTTTTTCGCATGCCGAGCGCAAGACCTTTTTGTCTGCTAATTGTGCGATGCATGCTTTCAGATAAGATCAAAGGCAAGAGGGCATTAAAAGCACGGACTTTTCTACATGAACGTGACAAAGTTTTTTAGGCTGTCATCGACGGAAAACAGTGCAGGCTCAAATATTTTTAAGAAATGTTTATCCAATGCATGAGACTTAATTTATTTATCAAATCCATAAAGGTATAATCCAGAAAGTTACTTTGGCTAATCTCACTTATCTTTGAATTGACAATAGAACAAACAATGCAATTTACATATTACATACATGAAAAAAGGCTAATATCTACATATCAAAGTATAATCAGGGATTTTTCATCCATTTGATGAAATTTGAATGAAATGTGTCAGTGTTATCTATCGATTTCAAACCTGAAGGTAAGCTGTTCCAAATAATGGGTCCAGAGTATGTTATGGTTTGCTTAAAGATTTCTTTGTACGGCCTTGGGGAATAAATGAATGTCCAGTGTAGGAATGTTTTCATTAGGTACACGCTCTTGAAATAATTCACTGATATAAGGTGGGCATTCTCCTAGATAAACCTTGTGCATAAACTTTGCTTTTGGTAGATACAGCTAGTATTTTAAGATCTTCCATACTTTCTACTTCAGTGACAACATTATAGTCCAAAATTATTTTACAAGCTCGCTTTTGTAGATGAAAAATTCTATTTAAATTTACTTGAGATGTTCCCCCCCATACAGTATTACAATAATCTATGTGGGGCTGAATGTATGTTTTATAGAATTGAATTCTTTGAGAAGTAGTTAGGTAATCTTTGATTCTAGATAAAAGTCACAGGTTTGTTGTAATCTTTTTTGCATACCTTATCAACATGTTGCGACCAAGTTAAATTATTATCTATTATAATACCAAGAACTTTGTCATTCATTATCATATTTAGCTCGTCATTATTAAGATGCAAGGAAAGCTGGTCATTCGTCAAACTTGTTCCTTTTTGATGTGTTGTTATCAGCATTGCTTTTGTTTATGTGGTATTAATGAGCAAGCCATTACATTTGCACCACTTAGCTAAACAATGTAAGGCAACTTGTAAATTTCTTTGAATAGTTTCACGTGATTTGCCTATAACATAAAGTGTTGTGTCGTCGGCATAAAAATCCGTATTAGCAGAATCAGTATACATGGGCAAGTCATTAATTAACATGAGAAAAAGTGGAGGGCCCAAAATGGAGCCCTGTGGGACACCATCAGTTCAGAAAATACATCGTTTAAAGAAACTTTTTGCTTTCTTTTACTTAAGTATGATGCAAACCATGTCAGTGCTTCATCAGACAACTTGTAATGTATTAACTATTTGAGCGTTATGATCTACAAGGTCAATGGCTTTTTTGAAATCAATCATCACAGTCCCAATTAGGGATCCTTTATTTATACTTTCTAGCCATTTAGAGATCATGCCTATAAGTGCTGTTTCACAGGAATGGCTGGGTCTAAAACCAGACTGATTTTTATGCAATAAATTAAACTTAACAAGGTATGTCATTGATGAATCATGTATATGCTTTTCTAAAAACTTGGACATGACAGGTAGAATAGAGATAGGTCTATAGTTATTTAAGTCATCTTTGGGACCTCCTTTATGCAGTGGGGTAACTTTTGCTTTTTTCCATTTTTCAGGGAACTGTGAGGTTTTAATACTTTGATTGCAAATATATGTGACAGATTCAGCAATATATGAGCAGCAATTTTTAAAGCTGCATACTCTGTAACTTTTGATCTTGTAATTTTAGAACTAATGTTTCTATTTTTCAAGAACACAGTAAAATAACTAAAATTCAGGTAAACATTTTACCAATATCGTAAATCTTAACAAATTATCAGTATCAAAACAACAGCATTTATGTTAAAATTAACTGTCTATAATTATTGGAGGGACGCAAATAATTACCAACAAGAGAAAAACACACCTGTTTTATAAGATAATTCACTTTTCCGTGCCGTTTTCAGCTATAGTGAACAGATTTATTGTGAAAACATAACTTAATTCTACTTTTACAAATGATTTAAAAAGAAAATAAAAAATTTCGAAAAATATCAAAAGTTACAGACTGTGCAGCTTTAAGAGACGGGGTCCAATATTATCACACCCTGTAGCTTTTGACACATCAATATTTTTTAAGAATTTTTCAACAGTTTCTTCTGAAACTTCTGGAATAGTGAATACTGTACCATCAGGAATTTTGTTGTTACAGAATGTTTTAAGCTTGAAATTTGAATTTTCAATAGGTTCTATTAGATTTGATGCAACTGAGACAAAAAAAAATTTGAAAGCATTTGCAATCTTATTATGGTCCTCAGTTTCTTGACCATTTATTTTGACTGTTGAAATGGAAGCATTTGACTTTTGCTAATTAATGCCTTTTTCTTTGAAAAGTTTCCATATACATGTACTACCTGGGTTGTTATTATTTTAATAGCGCTACTACCATATATTTATCTTATAGCTACAACCCTGTTGCCTCCAATACAAACTTATGAGCCGTGACCTTGGTGTGTCCCTGTTCAGGACTAAATATAGACTCGAATGACGTCAGGGATTCACCAGAAGTGAAGCACGGAAGTGCACGTGACTTCATAAAATTTGTATTGGTGGAAGGAAGAAGAAGCCATTTTTGAAACGGAAGAATTTTTTGTTTAAAATTCATCGTTCTTGGTTGTAATTCCCCTTGTATTTTCACCATTTTGCCGCCAATACTTTCTTTATATACCGCGAGTCTTCTTCTGTGAACGTTGTTCACTTCTCTCACATTTATATTCGATTTTTTTGCGACGGGGTGGACTTGGTCCATTTCGTTTTGAATTATTTATTTGGCAGAATTTGTCCTTTTTTCTTTCATTGAGAGGTGTTCTCTCTTACGTCCTCCATTTAGTATCCAATGAATAGCTATTGGTTTTTTCTGAGCGATAAATTCATATTATTTTGCTTTGTTTATTTATTGCTAGTTTTCTCCTCGAGGCCTTTATGTCCCAAACTAAAGGTTTTTGCAGACATTTTAAGGCCTTGTGGGAAAACCATCCTTCTTGTGCTAATTGTTTTTAATGTTCCAGGCAAAACACCTGCGAAATTTATTAGCTGAACAGGGACGTTCGAAGCCAGGATGGAAAGAAAGAGTACTGAAGAGAAGGAGCAGTTTGTTTTTTCTGCTAGACCGGTCAAGCCAAAGAAGAAATCTGCACCCGCTGAGATGTTCGATATTGATGATCTTTCTGATCATGGCGGATCAACAATTGTTCACCTAACGAACAATCCGGGCGGCCTATCATCTTTGGATGATATCCTACCGCGCAACACTGACCAACCGGACTGGCCTAGGGCCAAAGGAAGGGGAAGTCAGTGCGGTACGCCTCAATGGGGATCCAGTATTTCTGACCGGAAAGTTCGATCCCATTCTTCACCTGACAGATTCACCGGTCAGCAATCATTGGACCAATCTAACTTTATACCGGACAAAGGACTTTAGATAAGTCTACCGGTCATCTCAAACTGTCTTCAGTACAACATGGTAGAATTCCAATGGGACAAAGGTCATCTACTGCACAGTCTACTCCAATTTGGTTTATGGGACATAGTTCCCACAGAGGTTCAACTGTTCCCGGTAGAAACAGATATATTCTACCGGACTGGATCAGACAAACAGTTCTGATTACTGCAAAATAGGTTATAGAACTGATAATATACCAGACCGAACCGGACAAAGGCAATCAGTGGTCTCTAAGGATCCTCCTAGATCGGCTGATCACCCAAGCAGACTTGATGGACAAGGTTTCAGAATAACTTTAAGAAATAGATCACCGAATAACCGGTCACCTTCTTTAAGTTCTCCATCTAGGAGGAAACTTAGATCGGAGAAGAAAAATGCATCAGGCATTCTTCTTCATCGGTCTCTTCAATATCTAGTAGCTCTTCATCTTCTAGATCTAGGTCGAGAAGATATAAGAAGAGACATCATAGATTGAGGTCCGTCTCATGGCATTGTGGCCATAGCCGTAAGAGACAGAGATCACCATCATCTTCTTCTTCTGATAGAAGAAGCAAGAAGTCTTATAATGAAAGGGCTGGTGTGAAGTCAGTTTCTCCAATTAGACACTCTTTGTAACCTAGCCCTTCAAGGTCCACTGTTACACATGAAATTAGTCTGACAGTGAGACCTCAGGATGATGATTTTTAATCTCCATCAAAATCAAATTTCAAGAAACCCCATATTACAGACTCCCAGTTTCATTCTAATGTAGATCCATCAGATTTCAGGATTCAGGACGTAGATAAAATTCAGCTTCGTACAGGTCATTGATGAAATTTTCAATATTTTACATAAGGAAATTTCCAAGGAAAGAAACTGGGACTGAGGATAATTCTCGACCCAAGTCTAGTATTGAGGCTGAGATTGTCATAAAAAAGGAAATCTTAGTCACAAGAAACTACATCTAATGTTGCAGAGAGAGCTGGATGCTTTACATAATATGTCTTCCTGGTGTCTCGTGATGAATGAGCGGCGTTTCCTCGTGGTACCAGGGGGTTGTCTGCAGTTTGTGATTGTGGTATTTCCTGATCATACTCACTATATTTCATGTTACCTTCCAACGTAGATCCATTGGATTTACAAGAGGAAGATGAAATTGCACATGTTATTGATGGAATTTTCCTTATTCAACAGATGGAAAATTTCTCATTTATCAAACTGGGGTTGAAGATAATCATTGTCCAAAGTTCAGCATTGAGTCTGAGATGGTCAAAGAGGAGAGGAAATCAATTCCTCTTCCTCAATCTACATTAATTATGGACAGCATTAACATCATTCAAATTCAGTTAAAGCTTCATTAACAATTAATCCTGCACTGAAGTTGGCTTCCGATAACTAAAGACATCTCTAAAGACATTTGGGCTCTTGCCAACTTGAAATATTTTCAGGCTGATGCAGTGAAGTATATGACCTGAACTACTTCACCTGACAGTGATTCTAGAAAACTTAATCTGTCTTTAATCTATCAAGTATACCTAGGTCAAGTGTGGTACTTGATTGTATCGTTTTCTGATCTTTGCCGTCTTTATTACTTTAAATGGCAATTGTCAGATTCACGTCAAAAGACTAGATTTATTAATATAATTGTACTTAAAACAACTAAGAGACATAAGATCTGAATGTTACCTCATATAGTTATATGAGAATAAGTCCGATCTAAGAACCCAGTATTTCATAAGAATTCTAATCCTGGTAATAAAGATTCTTGACCAGTAAATTGTAAACCTAGACCCAGAGGTTGACATTCTGGTTGGGGTTATTTAGGAAGGACGGAGTGGCCCCCTCTAATAGAGGGACCTTCTCTGGCTGTAAATTTTGTAAACCTACTCCACTGTCTCTTTCAACCACAAATCATGTTGGTAGAAAAGTTGGCACACTTCGTCAAAATTGAAAAATATTGTGACAACCAATGGGTCCTCTCTTTGACTAATTTGGTTATCAATCCTGTTCATAGAATGTTCTCCTTTATCTAGAGAACTTATTTTCCTTCAACAATCACTAAGTACAGGTTGGAGGAAGAAGTCACAAGGGACAGTGGAGGAAATTCAACTGGAAACCCCAGGTTTTTACTGGTCTGATCACAGATCTATCTACTCTCAACTTATATGTTTTCATCCAGAATTTCAGGATTCAAAACATAGAGATAAGTGAGGAATGCCATTCAGCATAATGTTTCGGCATTTTTCCTTGCGTTTTGAATTTTCGTATGGTGTCTCGGGTCAGGTGTGGTACTTGATTTTATCAATTCCTGATCTTAGCCTTCTTCTTTACTTTCTTTGGATCTGACAGACCTAAGGAGAAGAGCTATAATTCTACACTTCAATCTAGACAATTGATTATCGAGAATTCTAATTTTCGATCTCTTTTGGAACACAGGCACTTTAATATTCAGGGCAGTGGCTCAATGGTAGAGATCTAGACTTGAGACCAAGGGTCCTCTGGTTCGAGCCTCACTGGCGTCACTGCATTGTATCTTTGAGCAAGAACATTAATCTCAGCTTAGTACTGGTTCAACCCAGGGACAGGTCCCTTTATAACTGAAAGATTGTTGATGGGACATAAAGTATCAAATCAAACAAAAACAAAATCAAATCTTTGGGACTGGTCATCAATGAAGAAAGTCCGACCCGATTTCTTTGAATTGTTCACTCTTATAGGAATAGAATTTACAACTCGTATGATTAGAGTGTGGTACTTGATTGTATCGATTCCTGATCTTTGCACCCTTACTTACTTTACTTTACTTTTACTTTACTTTACTCAAGTCCGAGTTCAAACTCTTTTAGAAATGTCACGAAATTTCTCAGGGAACATATGTTTCAACTCAAGAATTCCTTTTTCTTTTGGGACAATTCAATACAGCAGCAGACGTTGTAGTGTTAGGCAGATTGCGTCTCAGACCATTACAATATGTCCCTGCTAACTCTATGGAGGTCTCAAGCATTACAGCTTCAACTTCAAAATAAGTTGTCACTGGATGTTTTACATCTACTTGATTGGTGGAAACAACATCCTTTTTTCTTTCAGGGTATTGCCATGAGGGCAAATCCTCCCTTTCATCTGTTTTACACAGATTCCAGCTTATTGGGCTGGGATTCATATTTACATCTAACAATGATGGTCATTTCATTGGCATTGAGGAATGCTCATCAGTTCATAAAGAACTTGACGGTTCTCATATCAAAAGACAAACAACAGTAGTAGCATATTTCAACCGTCAAAAGGGTGGGGAAACATTCACCAGATTGTTGTATGGAAGTTTGCAAGCTTTGTCAAATACATCTTCTGATAAAGCACATTCCTTGGAAGTTCATTTACAATTTGTCTAAATCTCAGACTTCCACTGGATGTATCTCAGATGACAGACAAAAGGCGCTATCAGTAGACACGCTAACTTCGGTTGGAATCACATACACAGTTATGCATTTCCATCTCATTTCTACAGTTATTATTTAAGTAGGAACAGGTCTGTACTAGTGGTACTGATGGCTTTTTTGTGGCCTAACAGATTGTGATTCCCATAAATATTCAATCTGTAGATACCATTGCAAATTACCCTTCCAGTAAACCAAATCTAATGGAACAGCTTTACAGAAGGCTTATCTTGTATCAAAATTCCAGTCTTCTGCAACTACACACAGGGTAAATTCAACAATCCATCAGAGATAAAAATTTCAAGTAATTGCAGATCATGTCCCTAAGGCTTGTAGAGAGTTTACAAGGAAAGTCTATGATGTAAAATTTGCAAGTCTTTGTTTAGTGGGCAAGTCAGAACCAAATTGATCCTATCTAGGCATCTCCAGATGTAATTGCTGATTTCTTGATATAATGGTCATAGAAAAGCAATGTCTAGTTAACACAAGTAAAGGCCTAGATCATTTATTTCCTCTATTTTGAAATTCGAATCCGGATATACCATAGGATCACATATTATTTTTGAACTGGTTAAATCTTACGAAACTCAGAAACCAGAAAATCTCTAGCTCCTAAAGGGGATTTGTTCTTTGTTCGTTCACATATATGTGAGGCCACTTGCTTTATATATAAATGAAACTGTACTACTACTCACCATGGCTACTGCTAGAAGAGTGAGTGTCAGAGGTACATGCATTGTTATACATGTACATTAAAATCATCTTAGATTTAACTATATAGATGGTTAACTTAATATTAGGATAAGTAGAATCTGCATTCCTTCATGGCTCATGATTCTATTAATATTCCAACCTTTCTGTCCTATAAAAATAGTAGAAGACTTCTTTCTACAAGGGAAGATCATGATATAAACAATATATGATCTCCAAGTGGGTTCAGAATACTATCAAACATGCTTAAATTACAAGCAAAGTTCTAACAGTCAGACTAAGCTTCTTAAAATTAAACCACACAAGCTAAGATCTCTATCTGTGAAATCATTACAGCAGCTGTATGGTAAACACCTCGGTCTTTGCCTCACACTATCTCTACTACATTTGTGGGCAACATTCAACTTACACGACATCAGTCTTGTTGTGGTTATCCAAAAAGGAGGTAGGGGGCCCAACAAGCAGGCTCGCTTGGGTTAAGATATCTAGATAATTAACATCTACTAACCAATGGAGACAGCTTGCTGAATAATACTTTTTAGATATATGACTAAGGGCTGCACCCAGAGATAAACTGAGGTTGCTGGAAGATTATATCTACTCATTTCGACTCAGTTTTATGGGATCTTGTACTTCGATTATTTCAAATTACTTCTAAGATCCTCTGGATTATCTCTGGAAGCTTATACTGAGCTGACCTTGGTGTAAAGACTCCTCCCACCATTTTTGGTGATTCTGGGTAGCTATAAGATAAATATATGGTAGTAGCGCTATCAAAATTAAATTTTTCAAAAGTAAAATTTATTTTAATAAGCATACCTACCATAAATTTATCTAGAAAATTCCCACCTCCTGGGAAATACCCCTCAGTCTTGTTTGTATATTATTATTAATAATATTTACAAATTTTATGAAGTCACGTGCACTTCCGTGCTTCACTTCTGGTGAATCCGTGACGTCATTCGAGTCTATATTTATTCCGTAACAGGGACACACCAAGGTCACGGCTCATAAGTTTGTATTGGTGGCAACAGGGTTGTAGCTATAAGATAAATATATGGAAGTCTGCTTATTAAAATAAATTTTACTTTTAAAAATTAAATTTTCATGTTTTCAGTGACATTAGTAGCGATGGGAAACAAGCCTCACTAGGTTGTGGGGTTGTTTCTGAGATATCTATTGTTTGTGACATTAGATGTGGTGGGGAACCAGCCTTACAAGGTTGTGAGGTTGTTTCTGAGATATCTTCTGTTTGTGACATTAGTAGTGATGGGGAACCAGCCTCACTAGGTTGTGGGGTTGTTTCTGAGATATCTGCTGTTTGTGACATTAGTAGTGATGGGAAACAAGCCTCACTAGGTTGTGGGGTTGTTTCTGAGATATTTGCTGTTTGTGACATTAGTAGTGATGGGGAACCAGCCTCACTAGGTTGTGGGGTTGTTTCTGAGATATTTGCTGTTTGTGACATTAGTAGTGATGGGGAACCAGCCTCACTAGGTTGTGGGGTTGTTTCTGAGATATTTGCTGTTTGTGACATTGGTAGTGGTGGGGAACCAGCCTCACTAGGTTGTAAGTTGTTTCTGAGATATCTGCTGTTTGTGACATAAGTAGTGATGGGGAACCAGCCTCACTAGGTTGAGGGGTTGTTTCTGAGATATCTGCTGTTTGTGACATTAGATGTGGTGGGGAACCAGCCTTACAAGGTTGTGAGGTTGTTTCTGAGATATCTTCTGTTTGTGACATTAGTAGTGATGGGGAACCAGCCTCACTAGGTTGAGGGGTTGTTTCTGAGATATCTGCTGTTTGTGACATTAGATGTGGTGGGGAACCAGCCTCACTAGGTTGTGAGGTTGTTTCTGAGATATCTTCTGTTTGTGACATTAGTAGTGATGAGGAACCAGCCTCACTAGGTTGTGGGGTTGTTTCTGAGATATCTGCTGTTTGTGACATTAGTAGTGATGGGGAACCAGCCTCACTAGGTTGAGGGGTTGTTTCTGAGATATCTGCTATTTGTGACATTAGTAGTGATGGGAAACCAGCCTCACTAGGTTGAGGGTTTGTTTCTGAGATATCTGCTGTTTGTGACATTAGTTGTGATGGGAAACCAGCCTCACTAGGTTGAGGGGATGTTTCTGAGTTATCTGCTGTTTGTGACATTTGTAGTGATGGGGAACCATTCTCACTAGGTTGAGGGGTTGTTTCTGAGATATCTGCTGTTTGTGACATTAGTAGTTATGGGGAACCATCCTCACTAGGTTGAGGGGTTGTTTCTGAGATATCTGCTGTTTGTGACATTAGTAGTGATGGGGAACCAGCCTCACTAGGTTGAGGGGTTGTTTCTGAGATATCTGCTGTTTGTGACATTAGTAGTGATGGGGAACCAGCCTCACTAGGTTGAGGGGTTGTTTCTGAGATATATGCTGTTTGTGACATTAGTTGTGATGGGGAACCAGCCTCACTAGGTTGAGGGGTTGTTTCTGAGATATCTGCTGTTTGTGACATTAGTAGTGATGGGGAACCAGCCTCACTAGGTTGAGGGGTTGTTTCTGAGATATCTATTGTTTGTGACATTAGAAGTGGTGGGGAACCGGCCTTACAAGGTTGTGGGGTTGTTTCTGAGATATCTGCTGTTTGTGACATTAGTAGTGATGGGGAACCAGCCTCACTAGGTTGTGGGGTTGTTTCTGAGATATCTGCTGTTTGTGACAGTAGTGATGGGGAACCAGCCTCACTAGGTTGTGGGGTTGTTTCTGAGATATCTGCTGTTTGTGACATCAGTAGTGATGGGGAACCAGCCTCACTAGGTTCTGAGGTTGTTTCTGAGATATCTGCTGTTTGTGACATTAGTAGTGATGGGGAACCAGCCTCACTAGGTTGTGGGGTTGTTTCTGAGATATCTGCTGTTTGTGACATTAGTAGTGATGGGGAACCAGCCTCACTAGGTTGTGGGATTGTTTCTGAGATATCTGCTGTTTGTGACATTAGTAGTGATGGGGAACCAGCCTCACTAGGTTGTGGGATTGTTTCTGAGATATCTGCTGTTTGTGACATTAGTAGTGTTTGGGAACCAGCCTCACTAGGTTGAGGGGTCGTTTCTTAGATATCTGCTGTTTGTGACATTAGTAGTGGTGATGGGGAACCAGCCTCACTAGGTTGTGGGGTTGTTTCAGAGATATCTGCTGTTTCTGACATTAGTAGTGATGGGGAACAAGCCTCACTAGGTTGTGGGGTTGTTTCTAAGATATCTGCTGTTTGTGACATTGGTGGTGATGGGGAACCAGCCTCACTAGCTTGTGGGATCATTGCTGAGATATCTGCTGTTTGTGACATTAGTGGTAATGGGGAACCAGCCTCACTAGGTTGTGGGGTCGTTTCTGAGATATCTGCTGTTTGTGACATTAGTTGTGATGGGTAACCAGCCTCACTAGGTTGAGGGGTTGTTCTGAGATATCTGCTGTTTGTGACATTAGTAGTGATGGGGAACCAGCCTCACTAGGTTGAGGGGTTGTTTCTGAGATATCTGCTGTTTGTGACATTAGTAGTGATGGGAAACCAGCCTCACTAGGTTGAGGAGTTGTTTCTGAGATATCTGCTGTTTGTGACATAAGTAGTAATGGGGAGCCAGCCTCACTAGGTTGTGGGGTTGTTTCTGAGATATCTGCTGTTTGTGACATTAGTAGTGATGGGGAACCAGCCTCACTAGGTTGTGGGGTTGTTTCTGAGATATCTGCTGTTTGTGACATAAGTAGTGATGGGGAACAAGCCTCACTAGGTTGTGGGGTTGTTTCTGAGATATCTGCTGTTTGTGACATTAGTAGTGATGGGGAACCAGCCTTACTAGGTTGTTTCTGAGATATCTGCTGTTTGTGACATTAGTAGTGATGGGGAACCAGCCTCACTAGGTTGATGGGTTGTTTCTGAGATATCTGCTGTTTGTGACATTAGTAGTGATGGGGAACCAGCCTCACTAGGTTGTGGGGTTGTTTCTGAGATATCTGCTGTTTGTGACATTAGAAGTGATGGGGAACCAGCCTCACTAAGTTGTGGGGTTGTTTCTGAGATATCTGCTGTTTGTGACATTAGTAGTGATGGGGAACCAGCCTCACTACGTTGTGGGGTTGTTTCTGAGATATCTGCTGTTTGTGACATAAGTAGTGATGGGGAACCAGCCTCGCTAGGTTGAGGGGTTGTTTCTGAGATAGCTGCTGTTTGTGACATTAGCAGTGATGGGGAACCAGCCTCACTAGGTTGTGGGGTTGTTTCTGAGATATCTGCTGTTTGTGACATTAGTAGTGATGGGAGACCAGCCTCACTAGGTTGTGGGGTTGTTTCTGAGATATCTGCTGTTTGTGACATTAGTAGTGATGGGGAACCAGCCTCACTAGGTTGTGGGGTTGTTTCTGAGATATCTGCTGTTTGTGACATTAGTAGTATTGGGGAACCAGCCTCACTAGGTTGAGGGGTTGTTTCTGAGATATCTGCTGTTTGTGACATTAGTAGTGATGGGGAACCAGCCTCACTAGGTTGAGGGGTTGTTTCTGAGATATCTGCTGTTTGTAACATTAGTAGTGATGGGGAACCAGCCTCACTAGGTTGTGGGGTTGTTTCTGAGATATCTGCTGTTTGTGACATTAGTAGTGATGGGGAACCAGCCTCACTAGGTTGTGGGGTTGTTTCTGAGATATCTGCTGTTTGTGACATTAGTAGTGATGGGGAACCAGCCTCACTAGGTTGTGGGGTTGTTTCTGAGATATCTGCTGTTTGTGACATTAGTAGTGATGGGGAACCAGCCTCACTAGGTTGAAGGGTTGTTTCTGAGATATATGCTGTTTGTGACATTAGTAGTGATGGGGAACCAGCCTCACTAGGTTGTGGGGTTGTTTCTGAGATATTTGCTGTTTGTGACATTAGTGGTGATAGGGAACCAGCCTCACTAGGTTGAGGGGTTGTTTCTGAGATATCTAATGTTTGTGACATTAGTAGTGATGGGGAACCAGCCTCACTAGGTTTTGGGGTTGTTTCTGAGATATCTGCTGTTCGTGACATTAGTAGTGGTGGGGAACCAGCCTCACTAGGTTGTGGGGTTGTTTCTGAGATATCTGCTGTTCGTGACATTAGTAGTGATGGGGAACCAGCCTCACTAGGTTTTGGGGTTGTTTCTGAGATATCTGCTGTTTGTGACATTAGTAGTGATGGGGAACCAGCCTCACTATGTTGATGGGTTGTTTCTGAGATATTTGCTGTTTGTGACATTAGTGGTGATGGGGAACCAGCCTCACTAGGTTGAGGGGTTGTTTCTGAGATATCTGCTGTTTGTGACATTAGTAGTGATGGGGAACCAGCCTCACTAGGTTGTGGGGTTGTTTCTGAGATATTTGCTGTTTGTGACATAAGTGTTGATGGGGAACCAGCCTCACTAGGTTGAGGGGTTGTTTCTGAGATATCTGCTGTTTGTGACATTAGTGGTGATGGGGAACCATCCTCACTAGGTTGAGGGGTTGTTTCTGAGATATTTGCTGTTTGTGACATAAGTTGTGATGGGGAACCAGCCTCACAAGGTTGAGGGGTTGTTTCTGAGATATCTGCTGTTTGTGACATTAGTAGTGGTGGGGAACCAGCCTCACTAGGTTGTGGGGTTGTTTCTGAGATATCTGCTGTTTGTGACAGTAGTGATGGGGAACCAGTCTGAGATATCTGCTGTTTGTGATATTAGTGGTGATGGGGAACCATCCTCACTAGGTTGTGGGGTTGTTTCTGAGATATCTGCTGTTTTTGACATTAGTAGTGGTGAGGAACCAGCCTCACTAGGTTGAGGGGTTGTTTCTGAGATATCTGCTGTTTGTGACATTAGTAGTGATGGGGAACCAGCCTCACTAGCTTGTGGGGTTGTTTCTGAGATATCTGCTGTTTGTGAAAGTAGTGATGGGGAACCAGCCTCACTAGGTTGTGGGGTTGTTTCTGAGATATCTGCCGTTTGTGATATAAGTAGTGATGGGGAACCAGCCTCACTAGGTTGTGGGGTTGTTTCTGAGATATCTGCTGTTTGTGACATAAGTAGTGATGGGGAACCAGCATCACTAGGTTGTAGGGTTGTTTCTGAGATATCTGCTGTTTGTGACATAAGTAGTGATGGGGAACCAGCCTCACTAGGTTGTGGGGTCATTGCTGAGATATCTGCTGTTTGTGACATTAGTAGTGATGGGGAACCAGCCTCACTATGTTGTGGGGTCTTTTTTGAGATATCTGCTGTTTGTGACATTAGTAGTGATGGGGAACCAGCCTCACTAGGTTGAGGGGTTGTTTCTGAGTTCTCTGCTGTTTGTGACATGAGTAGTGACGGGGAACCAGCCTCACTAGGTTGAGGGGTTGTTTCTGAGATATCTGCTGCTTGTGACATTAGTTGTGATGGGAAACCAGCCTCACTAGGTTGAGGGGTTGTTTCTGAGATATCTGCTGTTTGTGACATTAGAAGTGTTAGGGAGCCAGCCTCACTAGGTTGTGGGGTTGTTTCTGAGATATCTGCTGTTTGTGACATTAGAAGTGATGGGGAACCAGCCTCATTAGGTTGTGGGGTTGTTTCTGAGATATTTGCTGTTTGTGACATTAGTAGTTATGGGGAACCAGCCTCACTAGTTTGTTGGGTTGTTTCTGAGATATCTGCTGTTTGTGACATTAGCAGTGATGGGGAACCAGCCTCACTAGGTTGTGGGGTTGTTTCTGAGATATCTGCTGTTTAGTACATTAGTAGTGATGGGGAACCAGCCTCACTCGGTTGTGGGGTTGTTTCTGAGATATCTGCTGTTTGTGACATTAGTAGTGATTGTGAACCATCCTCACTAGGTTGAGGGGTTGTTTCTGAGATATTTGCTGTTTGTGACATTAGAAGTGATGGGGAACCAGCCTCACTAGGTTGTGTAGTTGTTTCTGAGATATCTGCTGTTTGTGACATTAGTAGTGATGGGGAACCAGCCTCACTAGGTTGTGGGGTTGTTTCTGAGATATCTGCTGTTTGTGACATTAGTAGTGATGGGGAACCAGCCTCACTAGGTTGTGGGGTTGTTTCTGAGATATCTGCTGTTTGTGACATTAGTAGTGATGGGGAACCAGCCTCACTAGGTTGAAGGGTTGTTTCTGAGATATATGCTGTTTGTGACATTAGTAGTGATGGGGAACCAGCCTCACTAGGTTGTGGGGTTGTTTCTGAGATATTTGCTGTTTGTGACATTAGTGGTGATGGGGAACCAGCCTCACTAGGTTGAGGGGTTGTTTCTGAGATATCTAATGTTTGTGACATTAGTAGTGATGGGGAACCAGCCTCACTAGGTTTTGGGGTTGTTTCTGAGATATCTGCTGTTCGTGACATTAGTAGTGGTGGGGAACCAGCCTCACTAGGTTGTGGGGTTGTTTCTGAGATATCTGCTGTTCGTGACATTAGTAGTGATGGGGAACCAGCCTCACTAGGTTTTGGGGTTGTTTCTGAGATATCTGCTGTTTGTGACATTAGTAGTGGTGGGGAACCAGCCTCACTATGTTGATGGGTTGTTTCTGAGATATTTGCTGTTTGTGACATTATTGGTGATGGGGAACCAGCCTCACTAGGTTGTGGGGTTGTTTCTGAGATATCTGCTGTTTGTGACTTTAGTAGTGATGGGGAACCAGCCTCACTAGGTTGAGGGGTTGTTTCTGAGATATATGCTGTTTGTGACATTAGTTGTGATGGGGAACCAGCCTCACTAGGTTGAGGGGTTGTTTCTGAGATATCTGCTGTTTGTGACATTAGTAGTGATGGGGAACCAGCCTCACTAGGTTGAGGGGTTGTTTCTGAGATATATGCTGTTTGTGACATTAGTTGTGATGGGGAACCAGCCTCACTAGGTTGAGGGGTTGTTTCTGAGATATCTGCTGTTAATGACATTAGTAGTGATGGGGAACCAGCCTCACTAGGTTGAGGGGTTGTTTCTGAGATATCTATTGTTTGTGACATTAGAAGTGGTGGGGAACCGGCCTTACAAGGTTGTGGGGTTGTTTCTGAGATATCTGCTGTTTGTGACATAAGTAGTGATGGGGAACCAGCCTCACTAGGTTGTGGGGTTGTTTCTGAGATATCTGCTGTTTGTGACAGTAGTGATGGGGAACCAGCCTCACTAGGTTGTGGGGTTGTTTCTGAGATATCTGCTGTTTGTGACATCAGTAGTGATGGGGAACCAGCCTCACTAGGTTGTGGGGTTGTTTCTGAGATATCTGCTGTTTGTGACATTAGTAGTGATGGGGAACCAGCCTCACTAGGTTGTGGGGTTGTTTCTGAGATATCTGCTGTTTGTGACATTAGTAGTGATGGGGAACCAGCCTCACTAGGTTGTGGGATTGTTTCTGAGATATCTGCTGTTTGTGACATTAGTAGTGTTTGGGAACCAGCCTCACTAGGTTGAGGGGTCGTTTCTTAGATATCTGCTGTTTGTGACATTAGTAGTGGTGATGGGGAACCAGCCTCACTAGGTTGTGGGGTTGTTTCAGAGATATCTGCTGTTTCTGACATTAGTAGTGATGGGGAACCAGCCTCACTAGGTTGTGGGGTTGTTTCTTAGATATCTGCTGTTTGTGACATTGGTGGTGATGGGGAACCAGCCTCACTAGCTTGTGGGATCATTGCTGAGATATCTGCTGTTTGTGACATTAGTGGTAATGGGGAACCAGCCTCACTAGGTTGTGGGGTCGTTTCTGAGATATCTGCTGTTTGTGACATTAGTTGTGATGGGTAACCAGCCTCACTATGTTGAGGGGTTGTTCTGAGATATCTGCTGTTTGTGACATTAGTAGTGATGGGGAACCAGCCTCACTAGGTTGAGGGTTTTTTTCTGAGATATCTGCTGTTTGTGACATTAGTAGTGATGGGAAACCAGCCTCACTAGGTTGAGGGGTTGTTTCTGAGATATCTGCTGTTTGTGACATAAGTAGTGATGGGGAGCCAGCCTCACTAGGTTGTGGGGTTGTTTCTGAGATATCTGCTGTTTGTGACATTAGTAGTGATGGGGAACCAGCCTCACTAGGTTGTGGGGTTGTTTCTGAGATATCTGCTGTTTGTGACATAAGTAGTGATGGGGAACAAGCCTCACTAGGTTGTGGGGTTGTTTCTGAGATATCTGCTGTTTGTGACATTAGTAGTGATGGGGAACCAGCCTTACTAGGTTGTTTCTGAGATATCTGCTGTTTGTGACATTAGTAGTGATGGGGAACCAGCCTAAATAGGTTGATGGGTTGTTTCTGAGATATCTGCTGTTTGTGACATTAGTAGTGATGGGGAACCAGCCTCACTAGGTTGTGGGGTTGTTTCTGAGATATCTGCTGTTTGTGACATTAGTAGTGATGGGGAACCAGCCTCACTAAGTTGTGGGGTTGTTTCTGAGATATCTGCTGTTTGTGACATTAGTAGTGATGGGGAACCAGCCTCGCTAGGTTGAGGGGTTGTTTCTGAGATATCTGCTGTTTGTGACATTAGCAGTGATGGGGAACCAGCCTCACTAGGTTGTGGGGTTGTTTCTGAGATATCTGCTGTTTGTGACATTAGTAGTGATGGGGAACCAGCCTCACTAGGTTGTGGGGTTGTTTCTGAGATATCTGCTGTTTGTGACATTGGTAGTGGTGGGGAACCAGCCTCACTAGGTTGTGGGGTTGTTTCTGAGATATTTGCTGTTTGTGACATAAGTAGTTATGGGGAACCAGCCTCACTAGTTTGTTGGGTTGTTTCTGAGATATCTGCTGTTTGTGACATTAGTAGTGATGGGGAACCAGCCTCACTAGGTTGAGGGGTTGTTTCTGAGATATCTGCTGTTTGAAACATTAGTAGTGATGGGGAACCAGCCTCACTAGGTTGTGGGGTTGTTTCTGAGATATCTGCTGTTTGTGACATTAGTAGTGATGGGGAACCAGCCTCACTAGGTTGTGGGGTTGTTTCTGAGATATCGGCTGTTTGTGACATAAGTAGTGATGGGGAACCAGCCTCACTAGGTTGTAAGTTGTTTCTGAGATATCTGCTGTTTGTGACATTAGTAGTGATGAGGAACCAGCCTCACTAGGTTGTGGGGTTGTTTCTGAGATATTTGCTGTTTGTGACATTAGTAGTGATGGGGAACCAGCCTCACTACGTTGTGGGGTTGTTTCTGAAATATCTGCTGTTTGTGACATTATTAGTGATGGGGAACCAGCCTCACTAGGTTGAGGGGTTGTTTCTGAGATATCTGCTGTTTGTGACATTAGAAGTGATGGGGAACCAGCCTCACTAGGTTGTGGGGTCGTTGCTGCGATATCTGCTGTTTGTGACATTAGTGGTGGGGAACCAGCCTCACTAGGTTGTGGGGTTGTTTCTGAGATATCTTCTGTTTGTGACATTATTAGTGATGGGGAACCAGCCTCACTAGGTTGAGGGGTTGTTTCTGAGATATCTGCTATTAATTACATTAGTAGTGGTGGGGAACCAGCCTCACTAGGTTGTGGGGTTGTTTCTGAGATATCTGCTGTTTGTGACAGTAGTGATGGGGAACCAGCCTCACTAGGTTTAGGGGTCGTTTCTGAAATATCTGCTGTTTGTGACATTGGTGGTGATGGGGAACCAGCCTCACTAGCTTGTGGGATCATTGCTGAGATATCTGCTGTTTGTGACATTAGTTGTGATGGGGAACCAGCCTCACTAGGTTGAGGGGTTGTTTCTGAGATATCTGCTGTTTGTGACATTAGTAGTGATGGGGAACCAGCCTCACTAGGTTGAGGGGTTGTTTCTGAGATATCTATTGTTTGTGACATTAGAAGTGGTCGGGAACCGGCCTTACAAGGTTGTGGGGTTGTTTCTGAGATATCTGCTGTTTGTGACATTAGTAGTGATGGGGAAGCAGCCTCACTAGGTTGTGGGGTTGTTTCTGAGATATCTGCTGTTCGTGACATTAGTAGTGATGGGGAACCAGCCTCACTAGGTTGAGGGGTTGTTTCTGAGATATCTGCTGTTTGTGACATTAGTAGTGATGGGAACCAGCCTCACTAGGTTGAAGGGTTGTTTCTGAGATATATGCTGTTTGTGACATTAGTAGTGATGGTTTATGGGGAACCAGCCTCACTAGGTTGAGGGGTTGTTTCTGAGATATCTGCTGATTGTGACATTAGTAGTGATGGGGAACCAGCCTTACTAGGTTGTGGGGTTGTTTCTGAGATATTTGCTGTTTATGACATTACTTGTAATAGGGAACCAGCCTCACTAGGTTGAGGGGTTGTTTCTGAGATATCTGCTGTTTGTGACATTAGTAGTGATTGGGAATCAGCCTCACTAGGTTGTGGGGTTGTTTCTGAGATAACTGCTGTTTGTTACATTAGTAGTGATTTGGAACCAGCCTCACTAGGTTGAGGGGTTGTTTCTGAGATATCTGCTGTTTGAGACATTAGTAGTGTTGGAAAACCAGCCTCACTAGGTTGTGGGGTTGTTTCTGAGATATCTGCTGTTTGTGACATTAATAGTGATGGGGAAACAGCCTCACTACATTGTGGGGTTGTTTCTGAAATATCTGCTGTTTGTGACATTAGTAGTGATGGGGAACCAGCCTCACTAGGTTGAGGGGTTGTTTCTGAGATATCTGCTGTTTGTGACATTAGAAGTGATGGGGAACCAGCCTCACTAGGTTGTGGGGTCGTTGCTGCGATATCTGCTGTTTGTGACATCAGTAGTGATGGGGAACCAGCCTCACTAGGTTGTTGTGTCGTTTCTGAGATATCTGCTGTTTGTGACATTAGTAGTGATGGGGAACCAGCCTCACTAGGTTGAGGGGTTGTTTCTGAGATATCTGCTGTTTGTGACATTAGTAGTGATGGGGAACCAGCCTCACTAGGTTGAGGGGTTGTTTCTGAGATATCTGCTGTTTGTGACATTAGTAGTGTTGGGGAACCAGCCTCACTAGGTTGATGGTTTTTTTCTGAGATATCTGCTGTTTGTGACATAAGTAGTGATGGGGAACCATCCTCACTAGGTTTAGGGGTTGTTTCTGGGATATCTGCTGTTTGTGACATAAGTAGTTATGGGGAACCAGCCTCACTAGGTTGTGGGGTTGTTTCTGAGATATCTGCTGTTTGTGACATAAGTAGTGATGGGGAACCAGCCTCACTAGGTTGAGGGGTGGTTTCTGAGATATCTGCTGTTTGTGACATAAGTAGTGATGGGGAACCAGCCTCACTAGTTTGTGGGGTTGTTTCTGAGATATCTGCTGTTTGTGACATTAGCAGTGATGGGGAACCAGCCTCACTAGGTTGAGGGGTTGTTTCTGAGATATCTGCTGTTTGTGACATTAGTTGTGATGGGGAACCAGCCTCACTAGGTTGAGGGGTTGTTTCTGAGATATCTGCTGTTTGTGACATTAGTAGTGATGGGGAACCAGCCTCACTAGGTTGTGGGGTCGTTGCTGAGATATCTGCTGTTTGTGACATCAGTAGTGATGGGGAACCAGCCTCACTAGGTTGTGGTGTCGTTTCTGAGATATCTGCTAATTGTGACATTAGTAGTGATGGGGAACCAGCCTCACTAGGTTGTGGGGTCGTTTCTGAGATATCTGCTGTTTGTGACATTAGTAGTGATGGGGAACCAGCCTCACTAGGTTGATGGTTTTTTCTGAGATATTTGCTGTTTGTGACATTAGTAGTGATGGGGAACCAGCTTCACTAGGTTGTGGGGTTGTTTCTGAGATATTTGCTGTTTGAGACATTAGTGGTGATGGGGAACCAGCCTCACTAGGTTGAGGGGTTGTTTCTGAGATATCTGCTGTTTGTGACATTAGTAGTGATGGGGAACCAGCCTCACTAGGTTGAGGGGTTGTTTCTGAGATATCTGCTGTTTGTGACATTAGTAGTGGTGGGGAACCAGCCTCACTAGGTTGGAGGGTTGTTTCTGAGATATCTGCTGTTTGTGACATTAGTAGTGATGGGGAACCAGCCTCACTAGGTTGTGGGGTTGTTTCTGAGATATCTGCTGTTTAGTACATTAGTAGTGATGGGGAACCAGCCTCACTAGGTTGTGGGGTTGTTTCTGAGATATTTGCTGTTTGTGACATTAGATACCTGCTGTTAATTACATTAGTAGTGGTGGGGAACCATCCTCACTAGGTTGTGGGGTTGTTTCTGAGATATCTGCTGTTTGTGACAGTAGTGATGGGGAACCAGCCTCACTAGGTTGAGGGGTCGTTTCTGAGATATCTGCTGTTTGTGACATTAGTGGTTATTGGGAACCATCCTCACTAGGTTGTGGGGTTGTTTCTGAGATATCTGCTGTTTGTGACATAAGTAGTGGTGGGGAACCAGCCTCACTAGGTTGAGGGGTTGTTTCTGAGATATCTGCTGTTTGTGACATTAGTAGTGGTGAGGAACCAGCCTCACTAGGTTGTGGGGTTGTTTCTGAGATATCTGCTGTTTGTGACATTAGTAGTGGTGAGGAACCAGCCTCACTAGGTTGTGGGGTTGTTTCTGAGATATCTGCTGTTTGTGACATTAGTAGTGATCGGGAAGCAGCCTCACTAGGTTGTGGGGTTGTTTCTGAGATATCTGCTGTTTGTGACATTAGCAGTGATGGGGAACCAGCCTCACTAGGTTGAGGGGTTGTTTCTGAGATATCTGCTGTTTGTGACATTAGTAGTGATGGGGAACCAGCCTCACTAGGTTGTGGGGTCGTTGCTGAGATATTTGCTGTTTGTGACATCAGTAGTGATGGGGAACCAGCTTCACTAGGTTGTGGTGTCGTTTCTGAGATATCTGCTGCTTGTGACATTAGTAGTGATGGGGAACCAGCCTCACTAGGTTGTTGGGTCGTTTCTGAGATATCTGCTGTTTGTGACATTAGTAGTGATGGGGAACCAGCCTCACTAGGTTGATGTTTTTTTCTGAGATATTTGCTGTTTGTGACATTAGTAGTGATGGGGAACCAGCCTCACTAGGTTGTGGGGTTGTTTCTGAGATATTTGCTGTTTGTGACATTAGTGGTGATGGGGAACCAGCCTCACTAGGTTGAGGGGTTGTTTCTGAGATATCTGCTGTTTGTGACATTAGTAGTGATGGGCCACCAGCCTCACTAGGTTGAGGGGTTGTTTCTGAGATATCTGCTGTTTGTGACATTAGTAGTGGTGGGGAACCAGCCTCACTAGGTTGGAGGAATGTTTCTGAGATATCTGCTGTTTGTGACATAAGTAGTGATGGGGAACCAGCCTCACTAGGTTGTGGGGTTGTTTCTGAGATATCTGCTGTTTAGTGCATTAGTAGTGATGGGGAACCAGCCTCACTAGGTTGTGGGGTTGTTTCTGAGATATTTGCTGTTTGTGACATCAGTGGTGATGGGGAACCAGCCTCACTAGGTTGAGGGGTTGTTTCTGAGATAGCTGCTGTTTGTGACATTAGTAGTGATTGTGAACCATCCTCACTAGGTTGGAGGAATGTTTCTGAGATATCTGCTGTTTGTGACATTAGTAGTGATGGGGAACCAGCCTCACTAGGTTGTGGGGTTGTTTCTGAGATATCTGCTGTTTAGTACATTAGTAGTGATGGGGAACCAGCCTCACTAGGTTGTGGGGTTGTTTCTGAGATATTTGCTGTTTGTGACATCAGTGGTGATGGGGAACCAGCCTCACTAGGTTGAGGGGTTGTTTCTGAGATAGCTGCTGTTTGTGACATTAGTAGTGATTGTGAACCATCCTCACTAGGTTGAGGGGTTGTTTCTGAGATATTTGCTGTTTGTGACATTAGAAGTGATTGGGAAGCAGCCTCACTAGGTTGAGGGGTTGTTTCTGAGATATCTGCTGTTAATTACATTAGTAGTGGTGGGGAACCATCCTCACTAGGTTGTGGGGTTGTTTCTGAGATATCTGCTGTTTGTGACAGTAGTGATGGGGAACCAGCCTCACTAGGTTGAGGGGTCGTTTCTGAGATATCTGCTGTTTGTGACATTAGTGGTTATGGGGAACCATCCTCACTAGGTTGTGGGGTTGTTTCTGAGATATTTGCTGTTTGAGACATAAGTGGTGATGGGGAACCAGCCTCACTAGGTTGAGGGGTTGTTTCTGAGATATCTGCTGTTTGTGACATTAGTAGTGATGGGGAACCAGCCTCACTAGGTTGAGGGGTTGTTTCTGAGATATCTGCTGTTTGTGACATTAGTAGTGGTGGGGAACCAGCCTCACTAGGTTGTGGGGTTGTTTCTGAGATATCTGCTGTTTGTGACAGTAGTGATGGGGAACCAGCCTCACTAGGTTGAGGGGTCGTTTCTGAGATATCTGCTGTTTAGTACATTAGTAGTGATGGGGAACCAGCCTCACTAGGTTGTGGGGTTGTTTCTGAGATATTTGCTGTTTGTGACATTAGATACCTGCTGTTAATTACATTAGTAGTGGTGGGGAACCATCCTCACTAGGTTGTGGGGTTGTTTCTGAGATATCTGCTGTTTGTGACAGTAGTGATGGGGAACCAGCCTCACTAGGTTGAGGGGTCGTTTCTGAGATATCTGCTGTTTGTGACATTAGTGGTTATTGGGAACCATCCTCACTAGGTTGTGGGGTCGTTTCTGAGATATCTGCTGTTTGTGACATAAGTAGTGGTGAGGAACCAGCCTCACTAGGTTGTGGGGTTGTTTCTGAGACATCTGCTGTTTGTGACATTAGTAGTGGTGAGGAACCAGCCTCACTAGGTTGTGGGGTTGTTTCTGAGATATCTGCTGTTTGTGACATTAGTAGTGATGGGGAAGCAGCCTCACTAGGTTGTGGGGTTGTTTCTGAGATATCTGCTGTTTGTGACATTAGCAGTGATGGGGAACCAGCCTCACTAGGTTGAGGGGTTGTTTCTGAGATATCTGCTGTTTATGACATTAGTAGTGATGGGGAACCAGCCTCACTAGGTTGTGGGGTCGTTGCTGAGATATTTGCTGTTTGTGACATCAGTAGTGATGGGGAACCAGCCTCACTAGGTTGTGGTGTCGTTTCTGAGATATCTGCTGCGTGTGACATTAGTAGTGATGGGGAACCAGCCTCACTAGGTTGTGGGGTCGTTTCTGAGATATCTGCTGTTTGTGACATTAGTAATGATGGGGAACCAGCCTCACTAGGTTGATGTTTTTTTCTGAGATATTTGCTGTTTGTGACATTAGTAGTGATGGGGAACCAGCCTCACTAGGTTGTGGGGTTGTTTCTGAGATATTTGCTGTTTGTGACATTAGTGGTGATGGGGAACCAGCCTCACTAGGTTGAGGGGTTGTTTCTGAGATATCTGCTGTTTGTGACATTAGTAGTGATGGGGAACCAGCCTCACTAGGTTGAGGGGTTGTTTCTGAGATATCTGCTGTTTGTGACATTAGTAGTGGTGGGGAACCAGCCTCACTAGGTTGGAGGAATGTTTCTGAGATATCTGCTGTTTGTGACATTAGTAGTGATGGGGAACCAGCCTCACTAGGTTGTGGGGTTGTTTCTGAGATATCTGCTGTTTAGTACATTAGTAGTGATGGGGAACAAGCCTCACTAGGTTGTGGGGTTGTTTTTGAGATATTTGCTGTTTGTGACATCAGTGGTGATAGGGAACCAGCCTCACTAGGTTGAGGGGTTGTTTCTGAGATAGCTGCTGTTTGTGACATTAGTAGTGATTGTGAACCATCCTCACTAGGTTGGAGGAATGTTTCTGAGATATCTGCTGTTTGTGACATTAGTAGTGATGGGGAACCAGCCTCACTAGGTTGTGGGGTTGTTTCTGAGATATCTGCTGTTTAGTACATTAGTAGTGATGGGGAACAAGCCTCACTAGGTTGTGGGGTTGTTTTTGAGATATTTGCTGTTTGTGACATCAGTGGTGATGGGGAACCAGCCTCACTAGGTTGAGGGGTTGTTTCTGAGATAGCTGCTGTTTGTGACATTAGTAGTGATTGTGAACCAGCCTCACTAGGTTGGAGGAATGTTTCTGAGATATCTGCTGTTTGTGACATTAGTAGTGATGGGGAACCAGCCTCACTAGGTTGTGGGGTTGTTTCTGAGATATCTGCTGTTTAGTACATTAGTAGTGATGGGGAACCAGCCTCACTAGGTTGTGGGGTTGTTTCTGAGATATTTGCTGTTTGTGACATCAGTGGGGATGGGGAACCAGCCTCACTAGGTTGTGGGGTTGTTTCTGAGATAGCTGCTGTTTGTGACATTAGTAGTGATTGTGAACCATCCTCACTAGGTTGAGGGGTTGTTTCTGAGATATTTGCTGTTTGTGACATTAGAAGTGATGGGGAAGCAGCCTCACTAGGTTGAGGGGTTGTTTCTGAGATATCTGCTGTTAATTACATTAGTAGTGGTGGGGAACCATCCTCACTAGGTTGTGGGGTTGTTTCTGAGATATCTGCTGTTTGTGACAGTAGTGATGGGGAACCAGCCTCACTAGGTTGAGGGGTCGTTTCTGAGATATCTGCTGTTTGTGACATTAGTGGTTATGGGGAACCATCCTCACTAGGTTGTGGGGTTGTTTCTGAGATACCTCTGTTTGTGACATTAGTAGTGGTGGGGAACCAGCCTCACTAGGTTGAGGGGTTGTTTCTGAGATATCTGCTGTTTTTGACATTAGTAGTGGTGAGGAACCAGCCTCACTAGGTTGTGGGGTTGTTTCTGAGATATCTGCTGTTTGTGACATTAGTTGTGGTAAGGAACCAGTTTCACTAGGTTGTGGGGTTGTTTCTGAGATATCTGCTGTTTGTGACATTAGTAGTGATGGGGAAGCAGCCTCACTAGGTTGTGGGGTTGTTTCTGAGATATCTGCTGTTTGTGACATTAGCAGTGATGGGGAACCAGCCTCACTAGGTTGAGGGGTTGTTTCTGAGATATCTGCTGTTTATGACATTAGTAGTGATTGGGAACCAGCCTCACTAGGTTGTGGGGTCGTTGCTGAGATATTTGCTGTTTGTGACATCAGTAGTGATGGGGAACCAGCCTCACTAGGTTGTGGTGTCGTTTCTGAGATATCTGCTGCGTGTGACATTAGTAGTGATGGGGAACCAGCCGCACTAGGTTGTGGGGTCGTTTCTGAGATATCTGCTGTTTGTGACATTAGTAGTGATGGGGAACCAGCCTCACTAGGTTGATGTTTTTTTCTGAGATATTTGCTGTTTGTGACATTAGTAGTGATGGGGAACCAGCCTCACTAGGTTGTGGGGTTGTTTCTGAGATATTTGCTGTTTGTGACATTAGTGGTGATGGGGAACCAGCCTCACTAGGTTGAGGGGTTGTTTCTGAGATATCTGCTGTTTGTGACATTAGTAGTGATGGGGAACCAGCCTCACTAGGTTGAGGGGTTGTTTCTGAGATATCTGCTGTTTGTGACATTAGTAGTGGTGGGGAACCAGCCTCACTAGGTTGGAGGAATGTTTCTGAGATATCTGCTGTTTGTGACATTAGTAGTGATGGGGAACCAGCCTCACTAGGTTGTGGGGTTGTTTCTGAGATATCTGCTGTTTAGTACATTAGTAGTGATGGGGAACAAGCCTCACTAGGTTGTGGGGTTGTTTTTGAGATATTTGCTGTTTGTGACATCAGTGGTGATAGGGAACCAGCCTCACTAGGTTGAGGGGTTGTTTCTGAGATAGCTGCTGTTTGTGACATTAGTAGTGATTGTGAACCATCCTCACTAGGTTGGAGGAATGTTTCTGAGATATCTGCTGTTTGTGACATTAGTAGTGATGGGGAACCAGCCTCACTAGGTTGTGGGGTTGTTTCTGAGATATCTGCTGTTTAGTACATTAGTAGTGATGGGGAACAAGCCTCACTAGGTTGTGGGGTTGTTTTTGAGATATTTGCTGTTTGTGACATCAGTGGTGATGGGGAACCAGCCTCACTAGGTTGAGGGGTTGTTTCTGAGATAGCTGCTGTTTGTGACATTAGTAGTGATTGTGAACCAGCCTCACTAGGTTGGAGGAATGTTTCTGAGATATCAGCTGTTTGTGACATTAGTAGTGATGGGGAACCAGCCTCACTAGGTTGTGGGGTTGTTTCTGAGATATCTGCTGTTTAGTACATTAGTAGTGATGGGGAACCAGCCTCACTAGGTTGTGGGGTTGTTTCTGAGATATTTGCTGTTTGTGACATCAGTGGGGATGGGGAACCAGCCTCACTAGGTTGTGGGGTTGCTTCTGAGATAGCTGCTGTTTGTGACATTAGTAGTGATTGTGAACCATCCTCACTAGGTTGAGGGGTTGTTTCTGAGATATTTGCTGTTTGTGACATTAGAAGTGATGGGGAAGCAGCCTCACTAGGTTGAGGGGTTGTTTCTGAGATATCTGCTGTTAATTACATTAGTAGTGGTGGGGAACCATCCTCACTAGGTTGTGGGGTTGTTTCTGAGATATCTGCTGTTTGTGACAGTAGTGATGGGGAACCAGCCTCACTAGGTTGAGGGGTCGTTTCTGAGATATCTGCTGTTTGTGACATTAGTGGTTATGGGGAACCATCCTCACTAGGTTGTGGGGTTGTTTCTGAGATACCTCTGTTTGTGACATTAGTAGTGGTGGGGAACCAGCCTCACTAGGTTGAGGGGTTGTTTCTGAGATATCTGCTGTTTTTGACATTAGTAGTGGTGAGGAACCAGCCTCACTAGGTTGTGGGGTTGTTTCTGAGATATCTGCTGTTTGTGACATTAGTTGTGGTAAGGAACCAGTTTCACTAGGTTGTGGGGTTGTTTCTGAGATATCTGCTGTTTGTGACATTAGTAGTGATGGGGAAGCAGCCTCACTAGGTTGTGGGGTTGATTCTGAGATATCTGCTGTTCGTGACATTAGTAGTGATGGGGAACCAGCCTCACTAGGTTGAGGTGTTGTATTTGAGATATCTGCTGTTTGTGACATTAGTAGTGATGGAAACCAGCCTCACTAGGTTGAAGGGTTGTTTCTGAGATATATGCTGTTTGTGACATTAGTAGTGATTGTTTATGGGGAACCAGCCTCACTAGGTTGAGGGGTTGTTTCTGAGATATCTGCTGATTGTGACATTAGTAGTGATGGGGAACCAGCCTCACTAGGTTGAGGGGTTGTTTCTGAGATATTTGCTGTTTATGACATTAGTTGTAATAGGGAACCAGCCTCACTAGGTTTAGGGGCTGTTTCTGAGATATCTGCTGTTTGTGACATTAGTAGTGATTGGGAAACAGCCTCACTAGGTTGTGGGGTTGTTTCTGAGATATCTGCTGTTTGTTACATTAGTAGTGATGGGGAACCAGCCTCACTAGGTTGAGGGGTTGTTTCTGAGATATCTGCTGTTTGAGACATTAGTAGTGTTGGGGAACCAGCCTCACTAGGTTGTGGGTTTTTTTCTGAGATATCTGCTGTTTGTGACATAAGTAGTGATGGGGAACCAGCCTCACTACGTTGTGGGGTTGTTTCTGAAATATCTGCTGTATGTGACATTAGTAGTGATGGGGAACCAGCCTCACTAGGTTGAGGTTTTGTTTCTGAGATATCTGCTGTTTGTGACATTAGAAGTGATGGGGAACCAGCCTCACTAGGTTGTGGGGTCGTTGCTGCGATATCTGCTGTTTGTGACATTAGTGGTGGGGAACCAGCCTCACTAGGTTGTGGGGTTGTTTCTGAGATATCTGCTGTTTGTGACATTATTAGTGATGGGGAACCAGCCTCACTAGGTTGAGGGGTTGTTTCTGAGATATCTGCTGATTGTGACATTAGTAGTGATGGGGAACCAGCCTTACTAGGTTGAGGGGTTGTTTCTGAGATATTTGCTGTTTATGACATTAGTTGTAATAGGGAACCAGCCTCACTAGGTTGAGGGTGTCGCGTAAATACCGCGATTTGAATTCAAATGTGTGTTTTGGTGCTCAAAACAATTGTCTCATTGAGACGGTTCTTTTGAGTACCCCAAATTTATTATATAAGCTTTACCTTGTACGTACATTGTGTGTTTTAATTCCGTTTTCTTTGCATAATTTCTCTCATTTACTACACATTTGAATATTATAGGGAACATTAGGTTCAATTCATACCGGACGTAACGTCATCGCAACGTTACGCCGTTGTTAGGGACAATTGACGTTGAACTGAATCTGAGAACAGGAGAAGTTCAATCTGCAAAACAATTTGACGTCGAGTTATATCAGAGAACAGAAGTTCGATCTGCATTCAGCCTATAATCAGCGAAACGTCAGCTAAGTCTTCATTTGTATAGAGTAACAGATATTGTATTTATTTTTCTGTTAATCGTACAACTTGAACAGTAATTCTTAAGTGCTTCTTATTATTTTAACTATTACATAATAAATTAATGTGAAAAAACTGAATTGTTTTATGTGATTCACCACATAAATTGGTGCCGAAACCCGGGACTTTTGAATAACAGGGACCTGAAAAACTTTTATTCTAGTATGCTCAACATAATTTAGAATGTCACTACAAATTCTTCAGGATAAACATGACAAAATACGAGAGGATCTGGAAGAGGAACTGGTGAGATGCAGAAATTTATTAGCACAGAAAATTGGAGAAAATGGCCCAAGGGAATATGCAAAATCGTGCAGTCATTGTTTGTCTCGTTTAGAAATTTTGTCTAATGATTTGGAAACGGCTCTTGCGATTTTGTCGCTTAAAGTAGAAGGGGCAGAAGCAGAACATAATTTTGACTACGAGACGAATAGGGATTTTGCTTTGCTCGACAGTGCGATGGAACTCAGTGACGAACTAACTTATTTGAAAAGTCATGTGACTGAAAAAATTAAACAAAATGAAATTTGTAAAGTAAAGTCAGGCGAGGATCGTTTTTCTGAGCTTATAAGTAAACAATAAGAACAATTACAACTACTGATAGCCATGACATCAACACAGATTATAGACCCGCTGCCAGGGGATTAGAGCTAACTAAATACCAAGCCAAAACAAATTCTGATCAGCAAGATGAATCAATATTTGAAAAGACACCTGCAGATTTTGGCACTCAGAACATGATAAATGATATCCAGGACATAACAACTCATGACAAACGGGACAGGAAAATTCCAAAAGAACAAATCATTACAAATCAAGTAAAGAGCCATGGTAATAAGACGATGAAGCTGCGAAACAGAAAAAGAAGGAAAGAAGAACAGATGGATACATTGGCAAATCTGAAGCAAGTGCTTAAAACCCTGAAACGGAAGTTGAAACAAAATAAGAAGAAAAGAGGAAATAGCAAACTGGACTCTACAGTTGGTTCGGAGCCACTACTAAAGCTAAAGCTTTCGCAAAAACATATAATTCTAAAGAAACTGACAAATGGCAAATGTATCAAAAACAAAAGACTTCAGAACGAAAGTAAATTCAAGAAAAAAACTCATCAGGGAAACTTAAGAGGTGCGAAAAACCTTCGTAACAGACGAAAATCAAAGAAACAGAGAAACAAGTTCACTGTTGTCAGAAATCAGAAGTGCAGTTCTTGGTGTAAAACTGTATTTGAGAAGTCAGTGGCAGAGCCAAAACGGACGAGGGCATTCTACAGCTGGAATGGCTACTTGGGTAAATATGGGGGCAGGTCAAACAAGAGAAGCCAAAGAGATCACAATGCGTGTGATGGTGATAAGAATAATGATGGACGAGATTATGATCATGACGAAGGCCAAATGCACTTTATATCAAACAGTTATCTTGAACAAGACTCCAATATGCAGCAATAACACATTTTAGTGGGAGTGTCGCGTAAATACCGCGATTTGAATTCAAATGTGTGTTTTGGTGCTCAAAACAATTGTCTCATTGAGACGGTTCTTTTGAGTACCCCAAATTTATTATATAAGCTTTACCTTGTGGGCATGTTTCAGATAATTGGAAATAATAACGGACGTCACTTTTTTTCCAAAATTTACAGAACGGATTGAATGAATTAATTTATTATGGCATCTTTATTCAATTCTTGCTCCATAGATATATTAGAGATAAAATCTTTTCCTTTCTCTCAGTTGTTCAGAAGCATTAATAGTTTTTATCTAAAATGTCATGACTTTTAAGCTTCCTTATAAGAGAGTTCCGTATATAGCATGTCAAAACTGTAAGCCGTTTCTAATTTCTGTTATCAGTCTCTCATGCTGTGGCCATAAAATGGAACTAAAATAGTGTACCTTGATTATTGAGCGGTTAAAATACATTTTTTTATTGTTTGTGGAAGAAAAAATCATATTTAAAAAAGTCTGTTGTGGGCGTTATGCTGTCGGTCAATAAAAACGTGATTTCCAAATCAAAAATTTCAGTTGATCAACCCTTTATTTGACAGTTTCAACCATTTAATTTGAGCTAGGAATCTTCAATTCGTATTTTAATGTTGGTATCCTAATGAACAGACATTGCAGATGAAAAAATCAGCACAATTTTGAAGTGAATGATGCGTGTCGGTCCATTTCATAACGCCCGTAAAGTACTGAAAAACAGCGTGAATGAGTTGCTTATTGCGGTTATTTTCACTGCGGAAGTATTTACTTCAACACTGCATTGCGTAATACGTCATCGTTTTATGTGTAGGTGTTACCATAAATTTGTAAATGGGAAAACCAATACGTCGGTCCAAGTTTATTTTCGGCATAACGGACGTCACGGATGAACAATTCGAAACAATTACAAATCCATAATTAGAAAAGTATCAGTGCGTTGTTAATAACTAAGGTGTAATTACATCGCGGACATGTTTTGAGGTTCATTATTGTCTAGAGAGAGTGTTTAATCCGTCGTTGATTAGACATATCCGGCAATCAATAATTGTCCGTAATGGTTTGACAGTTATTCGACCATTACGTTTGACATGACCGATTGTGAATCGGGAAGTCAACATAACTCCCGAACAGGATTTGAGAGTCAGACAATGAAAATAACGCTTCTTTTAAATCTGAAATGTTTTTTCTGTCGTTGTTTTTCTTTCCTGTGTTTTCAGTCTGAAAGAAATTTAGCTGGCTGTGTTGAAAAAGGCATAATATCAGCCTGCTTTTCACATGTCAAATTGTTATGGACGTACAGACTCAGACATGTCAAACTGTCCAAAGTAACACCCATGTTTAGTTAATAAAATCTCGATCCTATTACGTCCTCTATCTTTTTAAGAAAACAATGTGTGTCAAAGCTTAGCCTTCAGTTTGCAGAGGAAGATAACTAGCTGTGTCCATTTTGAACCTGTTGTACATGACAGAAATTTGAAGGGTGACAGAAACAGTAAAGCCCGTCACGTGGAAAAAGGAAATTAATTAAATGGCAAACTAAAAGCCCTACCTTCGATACAATTACTTTTGTTGATAAAATCACCACAAATCTTTCATTTTATGTCTGACTTCCTAAATAAGGGTCAGTAGAAATGTAATAAAATCAATTCAGAAAAATGTCAAAATAACGCCCGTCACATTTACAGGGTCATAAACTTTTATGAATATTTTCAAAAATACTGTGCAAACTATCTTTTGAGAGCATTTTATAGCAAGATGAACAATAATAGTATCTAAAAACCAGCAAAAGACTGCCTAAATATGAAACAGTTTTTTTTCAGTGTGACGCCCGTTATTATTTCCAATTATCTGAAACATGCCCTTGTACGTACATTGTGTGTTTTAATTCTGTTTTCTTTGCATAATTTCTCTCATTTACTACACATTTGAATATTATAGGGAACATTAGGTACAATTCATACCGGACGTAACGTCATCGCAACGTTACGCCATTGTTAGGGACAATTGACGTTGAACTGAATCTGAGAACAGGAGAAGTTCAATCTGCAAAACAATTTGACGTCGAGTTATATCAGAGAACAGAAGTTCGATCTGCATTCAGCCTATAATCAGCGAAACGTCAGCTAAGTCTTCATTTGTATAGAGTAACAGATATTGTATTTATTTTTCTGTAAATCGTACAACTTGAACAGTAATTCTTAAGTGCTTCTTATTATTTTAACTATAACATAATAAATTAATGTGAAAAACCTGAATTGTTTTATGTGATTCACCACAGAGGGGTTGTTTCTGAGATATCTGCTGTTTGTGACATTAGTAGTGATTGGGAACCAGCCTCACTAGGTTGTGGGGTTGTTTCTGAGATATCTGCTGTTTGTTACATTAGTAGTGATTGGGAACCAGCCTCACTAGGTTGAGGGGTTGTTTCTGAGATATCTGCTGTTTGAGACATTAGTAGTGTTGGGGAACCAGCCTCACTAGGTTGTGGGGTTGTTTCTGAGATATCTGCTGTTTGTGACATTAGTAGTGATGGGGAACCAGCCTGATTACGTTGTTGGGTTGTTTCTGAAATATCTGCTGTTTGTGACATTAGTAGTGATGGGGAACCAGCCTCACTGGGTTGAGGGGTTGTTTCTGAGATATCTGCTGTTTGTGACATTAGAAGTGATGGGGAACCAGCCTCACTAGGTTGTGGGGTCGTTGCTGCGATATCTGCTGTTTGTGACATTAGTGGTGGGGAACCAGCCTCACTAGGTTGTGGGGTTGTTTCTGAGATATCTGCTGTTTGTGACATTATTAGTGATGGGGAACCAGCCTCACTAGGTTGAGGGGTTGTTTCTGAGATATTTGCTGTTTGTGACATTAGTAGTGATGGGGAACCAGCCTCACTAGGTTGAGGGGTTGTTTCTGAGATATCTGCTGTTTGTGACATTAGTAGTGATGGGGAACCAGCCTCACTAGGTTGAAGGGTTGTTTCTGAGATATCTGCTGTTTGTGACATTAGTAGTGATGGGGAACCATCCTCACTAGGTTTAGGGGTTGTTTCTGGGATATCTGCTGTTTGTGACATAAGTAGTTATGGGGAACCAGCCCTACTAGGTTGTGGGGTTGTTTCTGAGATATCTGCTGTTTGTGACATTAGTAGTGATTGGGAACCAGCCTCACTAGGTTGAGGGGTTGTTTCTGAGATATCTGCTGTTTAAGACATAAGTAGTGATGGGGAACCAGCCTCACTAGTTTGTGGGGTTGTTTCTGAGATATCTGCTGTTTGTGACATTAGCAGTGATGGGGAACCAGCCTCACTAGGTTGAGGGGTTGTTTCTGAGATATCTGCTGTTTGTGACATTAGTTGTGATGGGGAACCAGCTTCACTAGGTTGAGGGGTTGTTTCTGAGATATCTGTTGTTTTTGACATTAGTGGAGATGGGGAACCAGCCTCACTAGGTTGAGGGGTTGTTTCTGAGATATTTGCTGTTTGTGACATTAGTGGTGATGGGGAACCAGGCTCACTAGGTTGAGGGGTTGTTTCTGAGATATCTGCTGTTTGTGACATTAGTAGTGATGGGGAACCAGCCTCACTAGGTTGTGGGGTTGTTTCTGAGATATCTGCTGTTTGTGACATTAGTAGTGATGGGGAACCAGCCTCACTAGGTTGAGGGGTTGTTTCTGAGATATCTGCTGTTTGAGACATAAGTAGTGATGGGGAACCAGCCTCACTAGGTTTAGGGGTTGTTTCTGAGATATCTGCTGTTTGTGACATTAGTAGTGATGGGGAACCAGCCTCACTAGGTTGAGGGGTTGTTTCAGAGATATCTGCTGTTTGTGACATTAGTAGTGATGGGGAACCAGCCTCACTAGGTTGTGGGGTTGTTTCTGAGATATCTGCTGTTTGTGACATTAGTAGTGATGGGGTACCAGGCTCACTAGGTTGAGGGGTTGTTTCTGGGATATATGCAGTTTGTGACATTAGTAGTGATGGGGAACCAGCCTCGCTAGGTTGTGGGGTTGTTTCTGAGATATCTGCTGTTTGTGACATTAGTAGTGATGGGGTACCAGGCTCACTAGGTTGAGGGGTTGTTTCTGGGATATATGCAGTTTGTGACATTAGTAGTGATGGGGAACCAGCCTCACTAGGTTGAGGGGTTGTTTCTGGGATATATGCAGTTTGTGACATTCTGAATGACACTTCCTCATCCACTTGATATATCATGTATCTTATTTTTTTACTATTATGTCTCCCCCTTCAGGGTCAGGAGACATATTGTTTTTCCCCGGGCGTCCGTCTGTCTGTCTGTCCATCTGTCTGTCTGTCACAAATTGTGTCCACTCTATAACTTGAAAACCACTTAAGTTCACGAAACTTTATACAAATATCAATCAGCATGTGATGATGTGCAGAGTGCAGGAATGGTAACTCTGCCTTTTATACTTTTGGAGTTATTCACCTTTGAACTTTGTGCATCACTAAAATCGTGTCTTCTCTATAACTTGAAAACCGCATAAGCTATATTCACTTAACTTTATACAAATATTAATCAGCATGAGATGATGTGCAGAGTACAAGAATGGTAACTCTGTCTTTTATACTTTTAGAGTTATTTCCCTTTGAACTTTTGCGTCACAAAAATCGTGTCCGCTCTATAACTTGAAAATTGCTTAAGCTATAATCACGAAACTTTATACAAATATCAATCAGCATGAGATGACGTGCAGAGTGCAAGAATGGTAACTCTGCCTTTTATACTTTTGGAGTTATTGCCTCTGAACTTTGTGCATCACAAAAATCTTGTCCGCTCTATAGCTTGAAAACCGCTTAAGCTTTATTCACGAAACTTTATACAAATATCAATCAGCATGAGATGACGTGCAGAGTGCAATAATGGTAACTCTTCCTTTTATACTTTTTGAGTTATTTCCCTTGGAACTTTGTGCATCACAAAAAACGTGTCCACTATATAACTTGAAAACCGCTTAAGCTATATTCACGAAACTTTATACAAGTATCAACCAACATGAGTTGACGTGCAGAGTTCAAGAATAGTAACTCTGTCATTTATACTCTTAGAGTTATTTACCTTGGAACTTTGTCCATCACAAAAACAATTATCTATGACTATTTTATGCCAGGTTATGATTGTGCAATGGTATACTACATTGACAGATATCTTTACTAGATATGAGCTGATTGTCTGCATGAAGTGACTAGAATTTTTGTAAGAAATTGTATTGAATGTTTCTGTTTGAAATTGTATTCAATGACGCATGCTTTTGACATCAAAAGGGGGGAGACATCTGTTTTTTCGTAGAAAAACAATTCTAGTTTTTTTTTTATTTTTTCAAATATATTTAAATATGTCAATAAATCATTGATAGTTAAGCTCCCTTGCTGTTTTATTAATTTATGTATGTCTGATTTATCCTTATTACTTTTTTAACCTGTGTAATAATTTATCAATTAAGTTCACATTGGTGGTCAATCTTGTACCTCGGAGGTGTTAATCTTAGCACACTTTGGAGAATCTGTTATCACGGAGTTTATCAGCCTGTGATTCTCACTAGTCCTGTTGATGTAATTAAGTAAAATTAGTAGTATAGCTACTTCTAGACTTATAAAGTCTGATGAGATGTTTTTTTTAGCATATACATTTTCGCTCATATTTTTCTATTTCACAAATTATCCATAATCCTCTCAAATACTATTTTCTCTTCTGCTATCTCATCTGCTGACCCCCAGCACCTCCACTTCCCATCCCTGTGGCATGACCCAGGTGACAGCATGAAAATCTTGTTCAATATGATTTTAGCTCACCTGGGCCAAAAGCCCAAGGTGAGCTATTGTGATCGGTCTTCGTCTGTTGTCCGACCGACATGTATGCCTCCGTAGTGCATAATCTTTTTCTTTAAACGACATCTCCTGAACCATTGGTCCAAATTTCAAATAACTTCACATGAATGTTCCCCATGATGCCTTCTTCAAAATTGCCTAAATGGTTCTGCTACACCGAATAGGAGGGCGGGCCCAGAGCTCTAATTAAGAAATCTTTTAATCGACATCTCCTCCTGAAACATTGGCCCAAATTCAAAATAGTTCCTAATAATACCCTCTACCAAAATTGCAAAAAATGGTTCTGCTCTGCCAAACAAAAGGACTGCCAGAGCTCTAGATAAGAAATATCTTTAAACTACATCTCCTTGGACCTCCTGAATCACAGAATTGTTCCTCATGATGAACTTTACCAAAAGAAGACAGGTGTATTTAAAGCTGCATAGTTTGTAACTTTTGATCTTCTAATTTTAGAAATAATGTTTCTATTTTTCAAGAAGGCAGCAAAAATACTCAAATTCAGGTAAATATTTTACCATTTTCGTAAATCTTAACAAATTATCACTATTAAAACAACAGCATTTATGTTAAAAATCAACTGTCTAGAATTATTGGAGGGACGTAAATAAGTACAAACGAGACAAAAATTGCTGTTTTTATAAGATAATTCACTTTTCCATGCAGTTTTCAGCTGTACTGAACATATTTATTGTGAAAACATAACTTAATTCTATTTTTACAAATGATTTAAAAAGAAAAGATTTTTTTTAAAAATGTTCAAAGTTACAGACTTAGCCTCTTTAAGTACCCTTTTCAAAACAAAGGACCTGTAACGGTTTGACCGTTTTTGTGCCTACGATCGATTTGGCTGGAATTTGCATATAAGGTAGTTTTACCTTTGCCCTTTCACATGAGCATATTTTTAAATTTACGACGGCATATACAGTTACATAAATTAAGGTTTCTCACTAGTGAGTATAAACAGAGGTTTGTTGACGAATGTGGATATTATAAAGGTTGCAATAAGTAGTGACCTCAAACATGACACTAAACATGCTTGTTTTTGTAATCATAAATGCTATGCTTTGATTTGATCAAAAACTACCACCATAAATTACAAATTATGCTAAAACTAGGCTAAAACCTTTGTTTAAGATTACCTTAATAAGGTTGTTTAGTTTATGTGTAATATATAATGATCATTTAAGGCTTTGCTTTGTTTTACCTTTTTTCCAGTTAATCCTCTGCACAAACTAACCTATTTCGGTCAATCATATAATTTGCAGGGCATGCACGCCAGCATACATATGTTAAAAGCGGCATGTCATGCGTAAGCTTATTTTCTGGATTGGTTTAAGCACAACTGGCTGATCATGCATAGCTACTTAAATTATATTGAAAGCTTGGAAACATATTTATATCCCCAGCCCAAATTAACCAATGGATACACGTGAGTGTTGTCTATCTGTCTGTTCCGATCTGTCAATTCATCTGTATACCACACTTTTGTGTTTGTGACGTATCTCCCAAACATCTAGTTCGATAACAAAAGTGACTCACATCTATGTGCACCTCTGTAAAAGGACGTGCAGAGTGAATATTTCAGGCGCTTCCCTTTAAGACCATGATCATAGCCGGCGGTCATAGGTTACATGCACAGAATGTGTGTCTGCTCCATATTGTGTGCACATCTGAGGTTTATATCCAACAGTCGTGATAGCACTCTGGTTCTATATTGCTTACCTATTATGACCACTAGCTGTATCTCAGTTGATAGAGTGTCTGACATGTGACAAAGAGAAAGCAGTTTACAATACCAAAGAAACCTCTATGTTGTGTCATTGAGCAAGACACTTCATATGTATTGCTTAGTACTTGTTTACAAGGAAAACGTCCTAGCAAGACTGAAAAATGTTTTGCTGTGATGTAGAGCATTAATTTAAACAAACAATTAGCCACATTTCAAAGCATGTGTGGCGGAGACATCTATTTCAATGATGAAAACTTACCTCATAGTAAGGATTTCGGAACCGTTTGACCAGCCGCCATTTTGTTTGATAAGGTGAATAAGCATCAAGAGAGTCTTTCGATCACTGAACATTCAATGCATTTGTGTTTGCTGGTGTTAGTGATTATTTACCACCAGCGGATAAGTGTTTTCTGCATATACACTGCATTTTCACAAACTCTTCACAAGAGCGATACGTATCGAGGTAACAAAGAGTTCAGCACGGATTTCATGCTTACTTTTGCATTTAAAGTGCACTTCTCTAACCATGAATACGATCCATGTGGTGTTTGACATTCAGGCCATTGACTAGTGTTGTGTATATGCATTCTTCTATAAATAACATTGAATTGAAAAGAACAGCTAAATCAAAGAAATGCGTTGTTTCATTTGGCAACGATAGCTGCGCCACAAATATACATGTAAATGAGAAGTTACTAGCTTCAAACATTACAGCTAGCTGTTTTTGCTTGCTGCCACTTGTTTCTGAATAGTGATACCCTCTAGCTGGTTGTCTATTTATATAATTTAACTTGAAGGATCTGTGGGAAGAAGACGTTTAAAGAACCAATATTGCACCGCAACTAAAGATAACTATCAAAAACGGAAGTACTGTTAGTATAACGTTGGGCGAAGAGTTAAAAACGTCTCCAAGTAAACACACCATCAATTGAAAACAAAGCCATCTAAACGAACCTCACATTATCTGATTAGTATCTACATCGTAAAAGAAATAACATGAATTAAGGCACTGCCTTATGACACACATGACAGACAGTTTTTAGGCGCCCAAAGGGTAATCACACTGTCCATTCAAAGTGCCTGACTCTTCACATCGTATCTGGAGTATACCATCTTTACTGTTAAAAGTAGGAATTCCAAATTCGGTATGTGGATGCAAATTAGGGTGCAACTTGTCGTGTACCATTTTCAGGGTCACTTTGACATTGACCTCTTGCCTCAGTCGTCTAAGCATATCTCAGCAAATTTCGTGTTTGGATGCATTTTGGTGTTGTTGGTTGAAACACACTATTTTGGGGTCATTGTGACCTTGACCTCTGACTTTGGTCTTTTAAAATTGTGTGCGGAGTATATTTCCTATGCTATATGACATAGAAATCCCATATTGGGAATACATGTTGGGGTAGTTGAATGTTGCATACTGTTTAGGCCACTGTGACCTTGACCGCTGGACTCAAAGCTAGAAAACATCATATCCCCAACATCTCCCACATTTTTTGAGACAACAATCTCAAATTGTGTGTGTGGATGCATCAGGATGTTGGAGATTGTAACGTACTACTTTGGGCAACTTGACCTCTGGCCTCAGTTGTATAAAATCGTGTACTGAGCATATCTTCTGTATTATAGGACATAGAAATATCAAATTTGGTATGTGGATACATCTGTTGTCCACTGTGTGCCACCTACTGTTTTCAGGTCTCTGTGACCTTGACCTCTAGCGACAGTTCTAGATAGGTGGAACCCGGACAATATCTGCATATTATGTGAGGTAGGTCTCAAAAATTTTGGTGTGTGGATACATTTTTAGGTTGTGGAGTGTCGCATACTGCTTCTAGGTCACACTGACCCTGGCCTCTAACCTTGGTTTAAGAAAATCAAGGAAAACCCAGGTAACAAGAAACGTTTCTGAAAGAATCCTGTTTGGTTGTTTGAGGGTTTGTTTAAACGCAACCTTTCAGAAACGTTATATAAACCTTTCACATAGGTACTGGTTTCTGCCAAGGAACAGCCACAAAAAGTTTTTTTTAATGAAAAATATTCAATATAAATGTAGATAATTACCGGTAAATAAATTAACCATTTTCAAAGTAAAGCTCAATTCAGAAACGAGCGCTTGATGCAGTTCCGTAAACGTTTTATAAAGGTTTTTCACAGTCAAGTAGTGATTGCAAACATTAAGGCCTTGCTTTTAAATTACTGCTTTAGCTAAATTAATCTTTCATTTTAAATTATTTTTACAATAAATGCTCATCTAATTGAACAAAACATATTTAATATGAAACTAAACGTAGTTTATTTAGTGCTTAAACACTGTGATTCCAAACAAAGAAACTTACATAAGCACTTCATCAGGTTGTATTTGGTATTTTCGATAGGGATTGCTTCGAAATGCATAATAACAATAATTAGAAGAATGTTTGATATGCCTTTGAACTGATTGCTTCCAATAAATTTACTGTATAACCCAAAACTTTAGTTTTTGCGATTGTCACATATTTTGTGGCGTTACATAAACAGTGCATGATAAATACTTGCACTTACTAGCAGATTCGGTGTGGTAGTTATGAATTACAGTTTGAGACACAACAAACATCAGAATCACAATTGAAGGAAATTGAAAAACTACATGAAGGTTGAAGGTTTCAGAAAGTTTTTTTTTGTCGAACGTTTGTCAAAAACGTTTAGGAACCCAAAAATTTGATTGGAAAAATAGGGTTCTTAAACGTTAAAATCAAATGTTCCCCTAACGTAAACAAAAAGTTTCCTGAACGTTTGGACAACGTTATTTTGTAACGTGTCAAAAACGTTTAGGAACCCAAAATTAGATTGCAAAAATAGGGTTTCTTAATGTTAAAATCAAACGTTCCCCTAATGTAAACAAAACTTTCCTCAACGTTTCATAAATTATAGGATATTTCAGTTATGTGACCAATGCAAGATATTTGTGGAAAAGTAATTTAACAGCTCCCTACTATAATAGGCCACGCATTAGCCTGAGGTTAAGGATCCAGTAACATAAAAAGAGTAGGGTACTTGCAGGACTTTTTTTCATCCTTTTCATCATCACCGTCCAAATGCATACACTGTCAGTCTAAGATACTGTATACTCCTCAGTACTATTGCAACTTGGAATGCATTTAAAACAGAAATTACGACATAAGAACTGTACGTAAAAAAATCTCAAAAGCCAATTAAGCTCATTTTCCTGGTCATGAGGACAAAATAGTTTTACATAAGTTGTCAAAGCTACACCAACAAAACGGCGGCCCATCTTTAATGGTATAAACCGTAAACAATACATATTCTGTTTTTGACTTCATTCAAGAGACGCCTTCTGTAAAAAACAAATAAAAGACATATATGCCTATTTTTCTAATTTAAGACCAGAAAGGATTCGTTTTGCTACAATATTAGGCTATGAGCTACTAAGGGTTTTGCTCCCCCTCCCCCCCAGGGGGAATTTTGTAGACTATGTTTTTCAAAAAAGTGTATTATCTAATGAGTTTTTTTAAAAATGAAAGCCCTCTGGTGGCTGGGGCGTTTGGATGTTACAGCCTGTTAATTACGTTACCTCTCATTTTAAAAAAACAACAACAAAAATACGTAATTAGCTAAGGCTGTTAAGGTAGTACTTGAACAATTCAAATTGGCTAAATAGTCATGTTATATACAAGAAGAGTTAATTCCCTGCAGAAAATGATGTTTGTCAAAGTTATTTAGGCCCATTATGGTGTCATTTACGCTACATTTTCACGTACACCCTATAAAATCATTGAAATTTTGTTAAATAGTTTCATTTGATTATTTTCTCAATAAATATTATAGATTAAAATAATATGTCTCTGAAACACAATTCACTGACAACCATTCCAAAACTGCAAACAGCTAGCTTCTATCACAAAAACTCTGAGAGTTTTAAGCTGTTGAGTATGACAAAGTAAGTAAGGTTGCAAAGATCAGGAATCGATACAATCAAGTACCACACCTGACCCAGGATACCAATGGGAAAGTGACAAACTCACAGAAGACACCACAAACGAGAGCCAAGAGGTCAGCCCTTTCCCAGCAGGTGACCACGAAGCACATATAAACAGACACGCACAAAACATAGCAAACACAAGACAGAACAAAAACATAAAAGATCCACAAAAAAAGTACCGCCTTGGAACGGTCAGTAAAATATTTTACTGGAGGGCTTAAACCGGTTTAACGGCGCCAACCTCACCCTTAATTCAGATGTGGATCAAGACACATAGATATTTGGTTTGCATGAAAGACCCCTAACTTATCAATGCATCATCTCCTAAAACATATAAATCAAGATATAACAAGGAGATAAGCAAGGATAAGGACTCAACAGTAAATTAAACTGAATACCGGAGCAAAAGAAATCCAACAGGTAAACCCCGGTGGGCCCGACAAACAGCCAAAGCATCAGGCCCCTACCATCTCATCAATAGATAAGTCTTCAAGTCGGAACCATTATAGAGTCTGAAGTCCGACCCACCGGCGTGCAATTAAAGAGGAAAGCAAAGTTGCCAACTGTGATTGGGTTGACTACCAAGCATGCAGTCTGTTGCAATACATTAATGTTATAGCCAATCTTTTTATAATGGGAAATTATTTTAATGAACTGCGCTGAAAAATTATTAGAGCCAACAATCTTCTTCAACTTATACACCAAGTCACCATAGAAATCAGGTTCCGAAAGTCCTTGGCGCAAGAGAGATTTAAGTCCAACTTGGAATTTAGAAATCAAATCAAAGTATCGTCTATAAAATTTTGAAAATGTTTTGCGAAGTTTATGATACCGATAGCCCTGTTTAAGAAGTTTCTGAGTTAACAATTTATTGCGGGTGTTGAAGTCAGTAACATAGCTTGATGCTCTAGCAAAACGAATGAGTTGAGAGATATAGACTCCATAGGATGTAGAACGAGGAACATCACCATCTAAAAATGGGAAATTGACAATTTCAAAATCAAAGTCGTCACGTTTATCATAAATTTTGGTAGAAACAATACCATTAGAAATTGACAAATGCAAGTCTAAAAATGCGGCTTTGGTATCAGAGGCATTGGCTTTATTAAGTTGGAGCTCTGAAGGGTATATTTGACTAACCATATTTTCAAAATAAACATTATTAGTATTTAAAATATCGTCCAAATATCCGGAAGTAGTGTTAAACGCATCAATAACATAACAACCCTGATTAAAATGTTATGTAAGGTAAGAATCCTGTGTTTTAAAATACAGCATGCAATCCTATCTGTATGCTTTGTAACACCCGTTAGTGTCTACACGCTGCTTAGTGTCTACGTCGACACTTACCAGAGATGGGGTAATTAAAATTGTAATTGTAATTAATTGTAATTTGATTATATTTTCTAAAGTAATTGCATGTAATTGTAATTAAGACATTTCCTTAATTACAGTAATTGAATGTAATTAATTACATGGTCAAAAATGGCAGTAATTAACAATTACTTTCAATTACATTTTAATTACTTTTCAGATCAGTTATGAACTTCAGTTATCTTAGAATATCATAGATATTTGAAATCCTGCTAAATAGTTATTGGTCTTTGTAAATGCATATAATCATTTGCTGTACTCAATACATAAAAAAAGTTGAATGCAACATGGAACAAATGAGAATTGGAACTAGTCATGCTAGTATAGACATAAGATAGCATATAACAATTTTACACACACAGGCTGTATGTTACCTCTACTATTTTGAAAGCAACCTTTTTAAGCAATTAATTGTATATATTTTGCTCAAGTGATTATAAAAGATAAGACTTTGTGACAACCAACCTTTAATAGTTAAGTTACCAAAACAATACAAATCAAGAAGGTGTGAAAATCTCAACAATAGTAATTCACCCAGACAATAGTATTGGTTAGTGAATTGACTCCTTGAAGGCAATTTGTTAAATTTTCACACCTAAGATCAACGCACTCATATGCTAAGATACATGACACAATCTACTGTAAGCCCAATGTTTACTGTCGTCGCCCTGGGCCCTGTCACCTGTTAAACTAACGGTACCGGGAGCCAACTCACGACAGTAAACATTGAAGGCATTATACCAAGTACATTAACTGCTTATTTGCTATCTTCAATATGTATAATAATAATAATAATAATAATAATAATAATACTTAGATCCAGATAAAGACATTTTATGAGCATAAAATTGTGATTATTTTCTTACCCATCAATCTAAACATGTGTTTTGGGTGCTCAAAACAACCGTCTCATTGAGACGGTTCTTTTGAGTACCCACAACATATGTTTTGGATGAGAAATAAAGAAAATAATTTTCCAATACACACTTTTATCTGGAGGCCTGATAATAATAATAATAAAATGTGATTCAGAAAATTAAATTGGATTTCACTCATTCGGTGAACCTGGGACCTATCATTGTTGATACAAAAAAGAAAAACTAAATAAAAAAGATGTTCTAGTGGGGACCGAAATAGCAACCTCTTGCTTGCAAAGCCTCTCACACAAGTATTATTTTAGTTCATTGCTTTCCGATATTCCCTTTTGTACTTTTTTTGCCAACTTTCATGTCTCAAAGTCACACAGATTTCTTATGAACACTTTTTGAGAACAGTTATTCTCTGGCATTTAAGCTAGTCTTACAAAATCATTTCCATGGTTTATCTTCCACAATGTAATACTTTTCTCAGATCAATGTGTATTCATTTCTTTTAAGTTGCATCACTTGACAATAATACAAGAAGTCCTAAAAATAAAATCAACCTAATAGACATATATTGAACTTAGAGTGGAAAGGTTACTCAGACTTTTTAAGGAGTTTAACTCATTTCATATATCTCTGAAATTAAAATCTGTTAAAGCTATCTCTGTGGCAGTTAAATGTAATTGTAATGTAATTAATCACATTTGGCAAAGTAATTGTATGTAATTAATTACTTTGCTCTAAAGCCATGTAATTGTAATTTAATTGAACAATTTCCAATGAAATTGAAATTAATTAATTACTTTTTCAAAGTAATTGACCCCAAGTCTGACACTACGGTTGCAGTTGCAACCTTTAGTGTCTACGCGTTTACACTATGGTTGCAATTGCAACCGTCAGTGTCGACGTAGACACTAAGCGGCGCATGTGTAGATAATATGTGCATAATCAACGCTTATTGTCCACAATGTTGGATTTTATTTCTTGACATTAATGATCCCTTGATTGACTTCTTGTTAAAATATAGGAAAAACTGAATAATTTAACTGCAAGATTCTACTTCTTATGGGTATATAGATATCGTCTTTCCGTCGTTAGCCTAGTTTATTATTCAATTCCTGTTTTAGGTTATACGTCAGGGTTTTACGTGATAATTTCTCAGCAATTGATACTCAACAGTTAGCATTCTTTAATATATGTCATCTTCACAATGCATTGTCTTTATTATTTTAACTTGTTTAAAAACATATTGTTAACATGAATGGACAGAAATTAACCAAATTTTGTATACACATTAGCATTGACAAGATCTACGGTTGGGATAGAAAGTTGTCATTTTTCACAAATTTGCAACAGAGTAATGGACCTTGATTGACATAAGAAATCAGTTTTTTTTAATATCTTGAGAACGAATAGACTTATTGAGACCCATTTTTGTATACACATTATCATAAACAAGATCTACATTTAGATGAAAGTCAATACAAGATTTGGGTAACTCCCTCACGAAGATACAACATGTATGTGATTTAACTTTGTCATCAGTGACACTCTGATAAGCATGTATAGGCATACGGAGAGTGTGTCATGAGTCGTCATTGTAGGATGCAAGCCTTTTCATGTGGTCAGCTATCTATTACCAGGGCACTGATTAGAATAGGTGGATGCCTAGGCTGATCTGCGTTTTTACTGGATACACAGCCATTTTGTTGGTTTTGTCATATCATGATGCATGTAAAAGCTATCAAGTCTACTATCCAATGAAGAGCTCAGTAGATCTATTTTCTCAGAGGCAGAGTATTTCCTATAATGTGTGTGTACACACAGGGAAGACTCAGATCAGACTGTGTCTCTGAATCATATCAGAGTGACCCTGGGCGCCCCACGCATATCTAAGGACACAATGCTTCGACACTAGGACAAGAAGACTCTGACCAGACTCTGGTCAATGGAGAGAGCTGGTTGTTTTACTATAATTGTTTTCTGGATGTATTGTGCAATGCTCACTGTGGGTTGGTCTGCAGTGTGTGATTGAGGTATTTTCTGATCATACACGCTTACTTTTTCAGAAAGTGGAAAATTATTTGTAAATTCTAATATTGTGTATCTATTAGTGTAAATCTATCTCAAAACAGTGAATCTGCTAAATCTGTAAGACCAGAGTACCATTTTGATTGATACAGTTTTGTTGTAGAGTGTCACTTGGTAGAATGGCCGTTTTTAGCTTAAAGGTGTACACATCTTTAAATAATATACTGAAACGATAAAGTTATGTCCGCTTGACGTTTATGTCTGCCAGTTCTAAATGTATAAACGCATTTCATTCATTTTTTTACATTTCAAACTGTTATCATTAAGAAACATTATGCACCTATTTAAAAATCATTTGATTACCAGTAGAGCCGCTAACGACTCAGAGAACACGATGTACCCTTAAAATCAAAAGTCACAACATCAATAGCTTGGGTGTCCATCATAATTCCGAACCGTTCAAGCACATTTAAACGTCACTGAGCAAATTCTCTAGTAAGGTGATATGCATGTAAGCTGTATTGCTTTTACGGCCACAACCATTAATCTGTAACATACTCTGACATCACAAAACTTTGATCAAGAGCGTGCATGATCGCACAGAGAAAATTCATTGCTGGTCCAGCATTTTGATAATCAACAGAGTCGGACGAATTTGAATTTATTTGAGTCATCATAAACATTTTAACATTAATTAAGTCAAATCATCATCAAAACAATTGATACCGGAAATTCACTTGTGTTTATTTTTCAGTAAGGGGTGGGGTATAAAACACAGATTTGGTGACCATGTGATGGCCGACATCAGCCATAAATTTTATTTTTATCTTTTGTGCAATCGTTGTCATACACAAGCTCAACAAATTAAAACAAAAAATGTGTCAAAATGATGTTAGGTTAAGGAGAATTGGAGGTTCTTCGATTGTTATTTGTTTAATTCAAAGGGAGGTAATTTCAGTTAATTTAATAGCGCTACTACCATATATTTATCTTATAGCTACAACCCTGTTGCCACCAATACAAACTTAAGAGCCGTGACCTTGGTGTATCCCTGTTCAGGATTAAATATAGACTCGAATGACGTCACGGATTACCGGAATTGAAGCACGGAAGTGCACGTGGCTTCATAAAATTTGTATTGGTGAAAGGAAGAAGGCAGACATTTTGAATCGGAAGAATTTTCTTTTAAAATTCATCGTTCTTGGTTGTTATGCTCCTTCTATTTTCATCATTTTGCTGCCAATACTTTCTTATATTTACCGCGAGTCCTCGTCTGTGAATTTTGTTCACCTTTCTCGCATTTATATATGTTTTTTCCGACTGAGTGGACTTTGTCCATTTCGTCTTGGATTATTTATTTTAGTCGAATTTGTCCTTTTTTCACTCGTTGAGAGGTGCTTTCGCTTACGTCCGCCATTTCGTTTCGAGTGAATGGCTATCAGTTTTTTCTGGGCGATAAATTCGTATTTTGCTTTGTTTATTTAGTTTTCTTCCCGCGTTTCTCCTCAAGGCCTTTATGTCCCAAACAAAAGGTTTTTGCGGACATTTTAAGGCCATGTGGGACAACCACCCGTCATGTGCTAATTGTTCTCGTTGTTCCAGGCAAAACACCTGTGAAATCTACTGTTCCTTGGTTAAAATTTGAACAGAGACGTTCTCACAAAGCCAGGATGGGGAAGAAGAATACAAAAGAGAAAGAACAGTTTGCATTTTCTGCAAGACCGGTCAAACCGAAGAAGAAATCTGCACCTGCTGAGATGTTCTGGGAAGATGACCTTTCTGATCATACGATCAATCCGGGGGGCATATCATCTTCGGATGATATCGTACCGCGCAACACTGACCAACCGGACAGGCCTAGGGCCAAAGGAAGGGGAAGTCAGTGCGGTACACCTCCATCGGGATCCGGTTTTTCTGACTGGAAAATTCGATCCCTTTCTTCACCAGACAGATTCACCGGTCAACGATCTTTGGATGAATCTACCAGTTGTGAATTCGTGGACAAGTCTACCGGTCAATTATGTTCGACCGGACCGGGCGGACCGGAACAGCAGTCTCCGGACAGGCTGACCGGTCCATTATCTACCGTAAGGGACAAAAGTCACCGACCAAATCCACGGAACCCGATCGGACCGGACCGGACGGGACCGAACTGGGTGTCAATCTCCATACGAGTCCACCGGGTCACGGGACAGTTGAGCTATCTACCGGTCAAAGGACGTTAGATAAGTCTACCGGTCAGTTAAAACTGTCTTCTGTACAACATGGAAGAATTCCAATGGGGCAAAGGTCATCCACTGAACAGCCTACTACAATTGGGTATATGGGACATAGTTCTGGCAGAGGTCCAACTGTTACCAGTAGGAAAAGATATTCTACTGGTCCGGATCAGACAAACAGTTCTGATTACCGGAAAATAGGCTATAGAACTGATAATGTACCAGACAAAACCGGACACCGGCGATCATTAGTCTCTAGGGATCGTTCTAAATCGACTGATCGCCCAAGCAGACTTGATGGTCAAGGTTTCAGAATACCCTTAAGAAATAGTTCACCGAATAACCGGTCACCTTCTTTCAGTTCTCCATCTAGGAGATCTAGGAGGAAACATAGATCGGAGAAGAAGAAAAAACGCATCGGGCATTCTTCTTCATCGGGCTCTTCTATTTCTAGAAGCTCTTCCTCTTCTAGATCTAGATCGAGAAGACACAAGAAGAGACACCATAGATCGAGATCCGTCTCACGACATCATCGACATAGACATGGCCGTAAGAGACGGAGATCACCATCATCTTCTTCTTCTGAGAGAAGAAGCAAGAAATCTTATAATGAAAGGGCTGATGCGAAGTCAGTTTCTCCAGTTAGACAATCTTTGTCACCTAGCCCTTCAAGGTCCACTGTTGCACATGAAATTAGTTTGACAGTGGGACCTCACAATGATGATTTTCAATCCCCGTCAAAATCAAAATCTCAAGAAACCACAACCAATATTGCAGACTCCCAGTTTCTTTCTAATGAAGAACCACCAGAATTTCAGGACGAAGAAGAAAAATTCAGCTTCGCCCAGGTCATTGATGAAATTTCTAATATTTTACCTGAAGAAAAATTTCCAAGGAAAGAAACTGGGACTGAGGATAATCCTCGACCCAAGTCTAGTATTGAATCTGAGATGGTCAAAGAAAAGAGGAAATCAATTTCTCTGCCTCAGTCTGCTTTAATTGTGGATAGTATTAACTTTATTCAAAATCAGTTAAAGCTCAGCAATAAATCTTTCACTGAAAATTGGCTTCCGACAACTAAAGATATTTCGGCTCTTGCCAATCTTAAATATTATCAGGCTCATGCAGAGAAGTTTATGACCTCATCAGCCACTCCACTTGATAATGATGCTAGTAAACTTAATCTGTCTTTAAATGGCAATTATCAGATTCCTATCAAAAGCCTGGATATGTATGAGAAGCAATTGAGAGAAACTCTCAGAATGCTATCTCATACAGATATTTTCTCATTTGCTGCTTTCAAATGTCTACAACAAGAGTCTTTAAATCCAAAAATGCTCAGTCAGATTTTAGAATCACTTTCACTTTCAGTTAAACATGCTGTGGGTATGGTTTCTTTTCTGACTGTAGAATTACAACAAACAAGAAGGGATGCTGCAATTCAATCAGCTGCAAAGTCCCTTTCATTAGAAGCTAAGAATCAACTAAGAAATATTCCTATTGCTTCTAAGACTCTTTTTGGAGGTCAAATTGATTCTATTTACAAAGAGAATTCTGAAGTGAATAGAAACAAATTGATCACTAAAGCAGCAGCCCATCCTAGACCTCAAAGTTCTAGTTTGGCATCTCAACAGAGAAATAAGCCTGATCCTAAGAAATCAGTATCTCATAAGAATTCTAATCCTAGCAATAGAGAATCTAGAACATCTAGCTCTTACCCTAGACCAAGAGGTTGACGTTCTGGTAGGGGTTATGGTAGGATGGACAGAGTGGTCCCCTCTAGTAGAGGGGCCTCCTCTGCCCGTAGATTCTGAAAACCTCCCTCCACTGCCCCTTCCTCAACCACAAATTCTGGTAGGAGGAAGGTTGGTCCACTTTGCCCTAAATTGGCAAAACATTACAAATGACCAAAGGCCACAAGCATTACCGCTTCAACATCAAATAAAGTTGACGGCCGATGTTCTACACCATCTAAATTGGTGGAAACAACATCGGCTCTACCTTCAAGGTGTTCCTATGAAGGCAGATCCTCCATCTCATCACATTTTCTCGGATGCCAGTCTAACAGGCTGGGGTTCACATCTGGAGCCGGAAGGACTTCTGTATCATGGAGTCTGATCCAAAACCCAATCTCGACTCCACATCAATATTTTAGAAATGATGGCCATTTCATTGACACTGAGGAGGGCTCTTCAATTCATAAAGAACTCCACGGTTCTCATATCAACAGACAACACAACAGTAGTAGCATATTTGAACCGTCAGGGGGGACACATTCACCAGACCTTTGCATGGAAGTTTGGAAAACTCTAATATGGTGTCATCAAAACCAAATAAATCTTCTGATAAAACACATTCCGGGGAAATTCAACGTTCTGGCAGATCGGTTAAGCAGAATAACCAAACCGATCTCAACAGAATGGGGTCTCAATCAATCGGTTGCGAACGCAGTTTTTCGAATGACCCAATTCCCCAATTTAGATCTGTTCGCAATTCGTCTATATCACAAACTTCCACTGTATGTATCTCCGATTCCGGACCAAAAGGCACTTTCAATAGACGCTCTCACAATGAACTGGAATGACATACACGGTTATGCGTTTCCTCCTTTCCATCTCATTCCCTCAGTGATAAACAAAATAAGAACAGCTCAGTGCAAAGTGGTATTGATAGCCCCCTTTTGGCCCAACAGAACGTGGTTTCCAGAACTACTCAATCTGTTGATATCATCACCAATAACTCTCCCAATAAGACCAAACCTACTCGAACAGCTCCACGGAAAGTTTTTGCATCAAAATCCAGGTCTTCTGCATTTTCACGCATGGGAATTATCCAACAATCCATCAGAGATAAAAAAAATTTCAAAAGAAGTTGCAGATCATGTCTCCAGGGCCCGTAGAGAGTCTACAAGGAAAGTCTATGATGCCAAATGGCGAGTTTTTGTTGATTGGACAAATCAGAAACAGATTAATCCTATCAAGGCATCTCCAACTGTTATTGCTGATTTCTTGATATTTCTGTTCAGAGATAAAAAATGTCAAGTTAGCACCATTAAAGGTTATAGATCAACTATTTCAAATACCTTGAAATTCAAATCTGGATATGATATAGGATCACATCCAATTATTTCTGAACTGATTAAATCTTTCGAAACTCAAAGACCAGTGGAAAGATCACTTGCTCCTAAATGGGATTTATCTCTGGTTCTTTCTCATATATGCAAGGCTCCATTTGAACCATTACATGAAGCCTCTTTACTTCATTTATCAATGAAAACAGCTTTTCTCCTCACCATGGCTACTGCTAGAAGGGTGAGTGAGGTACACGCTTTTGCTATTGATAGAGAACATTTTAGATTTAGCAATATAGATGGATCACTTATCATTAGAACTCAAGTGGGTTTTCTTGCAAAGAATCAGCTTCCCACCAGGGCCCCTGATTCTATTAAAATACCCAAATTATCTAATTTCTGTGCAAGAAATGATTCTTTTAGCCGGTTACTTTGTCCTATTAGAGCTATTAAAGTATACCTTAAAAGAACAAAAATTTTAAGAAAAAATAGGAATAGACTATTTATTCCCACAAGAGGAGATCATGACATAAACAAATCTACGATCTCCAAGTGGGTTAATTATACACAAGGCAATTTCTACCAACCAAATTAAACTTCTGAAAATAAGAGCTCATGAGCTAAGAGCTCTATCAGCCTCTTGGGCTTACTTAAATTTCATTCCACTGGATGAAATCATTAAAGCAGCTGTCTGGTCAAACTCTTCGATCTTTGCTTCACACTATATCCGCGACTTTAGTAGTCAAACCTCCAACTTGCATGACATTGGTCCAGTTGTGGTTGCTCAAAAGGTGGTGGGGGGGCCAACAATCAGGCTCCCTGTGATCAAGATATCTAAGAAGACGATACCACCTAATAATTCAAGGAGACAGCTTGCTAAAAGATACTAGTTAATATTCATACTATGAGCGGCATCCAGAGATAAACTGAGGTTACTGGAAGATTATTTCTACTCATTCGACCCAGTTTATGGGATCTTATACTTTGAAATTTTTTCAAACTAATTCTAAGATCCTCTGGATTATCTCTGGAAGCTTATACTGAGCCGACCTTGGTGTTAAGACTCCTCCCACCATTTTTGGTGATTCTGGGTAGCTTTAAGATAAATATATGGTAGTAGCGCTATTAAAATTAGTTTTTTTAACAGTAAAATTTATTTTAATAAGCATACCTACCATATATTTATCTGGAAAATTCCCACCACGCGGGAAATACCCCTCAGTCTTGTTTTATATTATTTACAAATTTTATGAAGCCACGTGCACTTCCGTGCTTCAATTCCGGTAATCCGTGACGTCATTCGAGTCTATATTTAATCCTGAACAGGGATACACCAAGGTCACGGCTCTTAAGTTTGTATTGGTGGCAACAGGGTTGTAGCTTTAAGATAAATATATGGTAGGTATGCTTATTGAAATAAATTTTACTTTTAAAAAATTTAATTTTTTGTAAACTAACACTTTTGAATTGCAATTTCGCTCGATTAATAAGCAGATTTGAGATTTTTAGATGTTTTTTCATCGTTGGACGTTCCTGGTTGTCATTTAAAGTAAACTGTGTGATGTTTTGATGATCAACTTGCTGATGTTAGTGGAATGAGCTGTATTCACTTAAGGTTAAATAACTCTACCAGATAAGAAGGTAAAATCAAATAATTACCATTTTTTGTGTGTTGGACGTTTGATAAACATTTTGGTTTATTTTTTGCTGCAACATCTAAACTGGGTCGAAAGATACAGTACCATGAAAATCGGACGTTACTTTTTTGTTTGAGTATATATAATAAATAAAATAAAATAAATCCACAGGCTAATCTGAGTCTTAAATGAAAGCAAATTGAAATTGTAACTATTGCTGTGAACAAGCTAAGTTTATATTTTGCTTACTATTTTCTTGCTGTCGGGTACTTTTGTCGTCTGCTGCTAAGCATTACAAGCAGTTTGGACCCAGAGCATGACATACAGGACGATTTTTCAACTTTACTTTTTTCTCTAAATTTTCTTTCAGGAATAACATCAAAATGTCAAACAGCTCCGATCCAGATCATGCTTGACCTTCTATCTGGCATGTTCTCAGTCAAATGTGTTTGCAAAAATCATCAGCAGACAACAAATTTCAAGGTTGGCTTTGGCAAAAGGTTAATATATAATATTTCTCTTTTTAAAATAAACCCTGTAGTACCAATAGAAAAGACAGTCCCTTTAAAGCCTGGCCTCAAATGTGACTGCAGTTTAATAGTCAAAGAATGTTGTTACCTATCTGCTTCAAGATTAATGATAACAGGCTGGCTAGCCATGGCATGGTAGTGGATTCTAGCTTATATGATCAACTGGTAAACCAAATGAATGTGATGGTTGGCATATGTACACCAAGTTCCATAGTGTCGACACTAACGGTTGCAGTAGCAAAGCTTAGTGTAAACAAAATGAAAATGATATTTGGGAATGTATACACTAAGTTATATATAGTGTCGACACTAACAGTTGTAGTAGGAATGCTAAGTGTAAACCAAGTGAATGTGATGGTTGGCAATGTGTACACTAAGTTCTCTAGTGTCGACACAAACGGTTGCAGTAGCAACGCTAAGTGTAAACAAGCTAAAAGGATGGTTTGCAATGTGTATCCTAAGTTCTAAAGTGTCGACACTAACGGGTGCAGTAGCAACGCTTACTGTAAACAAGCCAAAATGATGGTTGGCAGTGTATACACCACGTTCTATAGTGTCAACACTAACGGTTGCAGTAGTTACCCTTAGTGTAAACAAGCAATTATGATGGTTGGCAATGTATACACCAAGTTCTATATAGTGTTGACACTAAGGGTTGAAGTAGCAACGCTTAGTGTAAACAAAATGAAAACTAGAGCAGAAGTCGATGGTACACCATCAGAAATACCCGCTTTTTGACCTATAGCCTTTACCTTGGGATCAAGGTCACACAAAATGTAGCTTAGTACCTTCTTCATAAAATGACCTATCTAGATTACATTATGGGTCAAGGTCAGACAAAATGTTGTCAAGTGCCCACCAAATCACATGACCTTTGCACCTGCAAAATTTGAAATTGCTACGTTCAACAGTTTAGGAGAAGATGCATATACAAAAAAGTACATTCTTTGACCTTTGACCTTGACCTTGGGGGTCAAGGTTTTGACCTTTGACCTTGACCTTGGGGTCAAGGTCACACAAATGTTGCTCAGTATCCTCTACATTATGTGGCCTATTCACCTGCAAGGTTTGATGTTGCTACATCTAACGGTTAAGGAGGAGATGCATTTACAAGAAATAACATTATTTGACCTTTGAATTTGACCTAGGGTCAAGGTTGCTCAAAATGTTGCCCAGTACCCTCTACATCACGTGACCTATCTAGGTACAAAGTTTGAAGTTGCTACATCTAAAGGCTAAAGAGGAGATGCATTTACAAAAATTATATGACCTTTGACCTTGAATTAGGGGTCATGGTCACACAAACTTTGCCCAGTACCATCTACATCATGTGACCTATCTAGGTACAAAGATTGAAGTTGCTACAGCTAATGGTTAAGGAGATGCATTTACAAGAATTACATTATTTGACCTTTGACTTTGACCTAGGGGTCAAGGTCACACAAAATGTTGCCCAGTACCCTCTACATTATGTGACCTATCTAGGTACAAAGTTTGAAGTTGCTACGTCTAATGGTTCAGGAGGATATGCATTTACAAGAAATTACATTTTTTGATCTTTGACCTTGACTTAGGGGTCAAGGTCACAAGAAATCTTGCCCAGTACCTTCTACATCATGTGACCTATCTAGGTACAAAGGTTGAAGTTGCTACATCTAATGGTTAAGGAGGAGATGCATTTACAAGAAATTACATTATTTGACCTTTGACCTTGACCTAGGAGTCAGATAAAGTCCTTCGTAATTCTAATCATCGCGCACGTGCAACCACTCTGTGTGGGAGGGCAAAAGGATTTAGCTTGTCACCGCCGGTGCACAAAGCTTTCCAGTCCAGTTTAAAAAACGACCTATTGTTTGCGTATGATATCCAAAACATTTCCAACAATTTTGAAAAATATGTGCTTCTTGGTGACTTCTGGCGCGACGTCCGACGTCCTTTAGTTTATTTCTTGTTCAGAAAGCATTACATTTCAACAGTTCCTCAATGTGACCTACCATCCCCTCTGGCAGTAACGAGCACAACCTAGAAAAAGCATCCGGCGCTCTGGTATTCATAAATAACGGAATGGTAGACAGTAAACGCAGAAAGACAATTAAACGACAGTATTTTAGTGAAGCGCCACCGATGTGGCATATTTGAATTTAGATATCTATGTTTGCGAGCGTAGCGAGCAAGAAAAAAAATCAGACATTTTTATAACTGAAAAGATGTATCTGCTCCTATAAACCATATTAAAAAGTTTGCTTAGGCGACTTTAGGCGCTCCCCCCCCCCCCCCCCTAAAGCCGTCAGTGAAAATTTATAATTTAAAAAATGCTTTACGATATTTTGATTTCTGTGTTGCATAATTATGGTGTCTTTTATCCTTTATTATAGGGATCACACATGCGTTTCTATCCATTAACATCTGCTGGGCGCAGAAGGCATATAAGCCGATTTTTAGATTCATTATCCCTTTATAGTCTGCTAGAACATTTAAAGTCCTTGTTGCAAACATTGCGGACCCATATCAGACTGCTCTGATCCGGCGCCACAATGTTTGTCTGTATGATAAAATTGGCAATTGATGTGAGCATTAACACATAGCAGAGGACTCCAGTAGATGTCATTCAGAAAATGGAACCGAAAGATATGGTAGGCAGTGAACAACGGGATTTCAGCAGGGCGCCGCCGATGTGGCACCTTTAAATTTAGATATCTATGTTTGCGAGCGGAGCGAGCAAGAAAAAAATCAGACTATTTAAAATTGAAAAAAATCAACAACAAAAAACAATATCTGCTACTAAAATCATATTAAAAAAACTTTGCTTTGGCGATTTTAGGGGTGGGGGGCGCGCACCAGGTGCGCCCCCCCTTGAATCCACCAGTGCTGTTGATGAAGAAAATGAATTGTGGACCTTAAACTAGAAATTCCAGGGTATCATTTGGTAATATTTTAGGGGGATTTCTTTACAATCGTTTTTACTGTAAAAGTGGGCCAATTTTGACCCCAGAGACATGTTTGGCAGGACTTAAGTAAGGTACCACAAACCATTGCTTCATGATAAATATACAGGCTTTAGTTAATGGTTTCAGAGAAGATTTTAATGTGTTTTCTATCATAAGCAAGTGGGAGATAATGACATCTCCGGTGTGTGGCCTGTTTGGACCCCAGGAGCATGGTAGGCAGGATTTATAAAGGTGAACAATAAACATTGTAAAACACTAATATATAAAAGCTCTCGGCCTCATGGTTCCACAGCAGAAGATTTGAATGTGTTTATCCTATTGTAGGTCTATGGGAGCTTATGGCCCCCCAGGGTGTGGCCAATTTGGACCCCCTGGACATCATTGGCAGGATTTATGTAGGGTACCACTAATTGCTACATACTAAGTATACAAGCTTTAGGCCTTGTGGTTTCAGAGAAGAAGATATCTATATGTAGTTCCCATTATAAGAATATGATAGATAATTAAGCCCTGGAGCGTGGCCAATTTGAACCCAAGGGTCATGATTGGCAGTTTTAATGAAGGGGATTACTTAACAAAATATAAAAGCTCTGGGCCTCATGGTTTAAGAGAAGATGTTTTTTTTATGTTTTCCTATTGTATGACTATGGGAGATGATGACCCCTGGGGCGTAGCCAATTTAGACCCCAGGGGCATTATTGGCAGGATTTATGTAGGGTACCACTTAACATTGCTACACACTAAATATACAAGCTTTAGGCCTTGTGGTTTTAGAGAAGAAGATTTTTTAAACATTTTTTCCCATTATAAGCCTATGGCAGAAACTGATGCCCCGGGGCGTGGCCAATTTGGACCCAAGGGTCATGATTGGCAGGAATTATAAAGGGCCTTACTAAACATTGCCTCACATAAAATAAAAAAAAAACTCTGGGCCTCATGGTTTCAGCGAAGAAGATTTTTTTTATGTTTTTCCTACTATAAGTCTATGGGAGCTAATGACCCCCGGGGCATGGCCAATTTAAACCCCAGCGATATGATTGGCAGGATTTATGTAGAGTACCTCTAAACATTGCTACATACCAAATATACATGCTTTAGGCCTTGTGGTTTCAGAGAAGAAGATTTTCTCATATTTTCCCATTATAAGTCAATGGTAGATAATGATGCCCCCCACCCCGGGCATTGCCAATTTGATCCCCAGGGACACGGTTGGCAGCAGGATTTATGGAGAGGGTTACTAAATAATGCTACACACAAAATATAATAGCTTTGGGTCTGATGGTTTCAGAGAATAAGATTTTTTACGTATTCCCCATTATAACCCTATTGGAGCTATCTGTTACCATGAAAACCAGAGTTCAAATAGGATCTAACCCAAAACATTATGCAGTCTTTTACTCTCCCTAATAATGCTTCAGATAAAATTTGGTTGCAATCGGCACACCAATTACCGAGATATTCATGTATGAAAATGTTGACACACACAGACAGACAACGGTTCGACTGGTATATACTATAAGCCCACCATGAGCCTTCGGCTCAGGTGGACTAAAAATCATAAATTCAAGAGTTACGGTTCTTGCACTCTGTATGTCGTCGAACGCTGATTGATATGTGTGCGAAGATTCATTAATATATCTTGAAGGGGTTTCAAGCTATAGAGCACGTTTAATGATGATCAAAGTTCCATGGGAAATAACTCAAAAAGTAAATAAGCACGACGACTACTATTAGTTGATACCTGTGTGAAGTTTTATGATCCTAGCTTGAATCGTTCTAAAGCTATAGAGCGGATACGATTGAGACATAATTTGTTGATGGCCAAAGTTCCAAGGGAAATAACTCAAAAGGTATAAAAGCTAGAGTTATGGTTCTTGCCATCTGCGATATTGGCCCTGTGCGCATCCATCCATTTCTTTATGCGGCCACCCAAGACGTTGATCAGACTAGGCGGATGTCCAGAATGTCCTGAGTCTTCGCTCGATGAGAACTCAAAATGGTTTGTTTTGTCATGTCTGAGAAAGTATAATGGTCATATTTCTTAATTTTCGCATTTTCATTAAATGTAGACAATAACGGTATATAATGTATATTATCGCCGCTTTACAACTGTAAACATGGCCATGTAGACACTAACGGTTGCGACTGCAACCGTTAGTGTCGACGTAGACACTAAGCAGCGTGTAGACACTAACGGGTGCTACAGTGCTTTTAAACACCATATATGAGTAGTCTATTGATAAGCAAGACTGAAAGGGGATATTAAACATTGTTTCTGGTGTAAAATATCATTTTGATGTTTGAATGACAATATGTTATGTATGTAACATTAACTTCAAGGCGTTCTATAGATTGATTATTACCCTAAATGATACACCATAGGATATTTTAATTTTTTTCGAAACTTTTTTATGTGTTTAATAGATATAAAGATAATAATTTGTCTGAAATGGAATTTATCAGCTCGTATTAAGAGACTATATCAAATTGTCACAGCATATTTGCTTTTGTGAAATAATATATTTTTGAACTTTTTGATTTATTTTTTCACCAATTTGGCAAAACTCATAGCTTTTAAACTTCATTAACAAAGAATAGTAGAGCTCTCAAGTGATAGCTGAATAAAAATATATTCCCACGTTTGTCAAAACTGTTAAAGAAACTTATATAACCATATTAAATATATCATAAGGTACTATGTGTGTCCAAAAAGATGTCAAAGACAGTATAAATTGAGCCTGAAATGGTAATATAAGGTGGATTTAGATTTTGTAATACTTATCTGAAGACTGTTGGTACCAAGTTTAATTCAATTACTTATTTAACAGCAACGAAATAATTTTAGTGCAACCAGTTAACTGTTGTATATGTGACAGTGTGCTATTTAGTTACAAATGCTTATAGGTATATTGGTTATTTCCCTTGATGAAAATTGCACAATTCCAGAGAATTAAGAAAATTCATTTTATTTTTCATTTTTTCGTCTTTCATAAAATTTGATTAATTTTGGTTTGCAAAAGCAAGATTTTGAAGTTTAGAGAAACAGGATATTCACACACCTGACAGGTGGTCACTAAAAGGTCTTAATCACTAATCAGCTTTCATGTACAAACAGTTTTCTCATTTTGCTTGTTCTGCATATAAAACTTTTAATATTTTCACACCTTATCAAGTTGAGAAAACATATTTCAGACCAAAACAGGAAATCACCTTGGGATTAATTTAAGATGCTTTCACAGGTGTTTAATCTTCAACTGGGCAGGCATCTTAAGTAACTCATTTCATCTCATGTCTAAAAGTTTTTGATCATTTTAGATCAACCAATTATAAAAAAGTTAACATATTTTGATTGACAGGTCGGCATGAGTGAGCCTTGCTGGTTTCCATTTTGGTAATTTTCTGGGAGTTCAATTTAGGCAGTCGAAGCGTAAACATCTAATTTTTGCTAGTTATGGTGAAATGCTAGTGCACTGGTCAACTACAGACCTTAAACTTAAGTGCCTAGTTGTAGCTATCTCGAGTTTGAAACCTAGGAATATATCTTGAACTATAGAACTTAGTATTAAGAAATAATAGAACTTTGTATTGTGGAGAATAAGCTAAAACTTTACGATAATAATTGTGGAGAACTTGTTATTATTATTATTATTATTTGTTATTGGAAGAGCTAGAAAATAAGAAACAAAATAAATTAGGAAATAGACACCAACAGACTTGTGTTTCTATGGCCTATGATCAGGCCCGACTTCACACTTAAACCGAAAATCTGTCGATCAGCCTGCTCGCAGTTCAAGGGAAAGTAACTGCGAGCTAGTGGGATCAGTGCGGCCTGCACGAGCTTAATTCCCCATTTCGCGCAAAAGCGGGCCGCCCCACGAATCCCTGGTCACAGATGTGGTTGGAGAATTCAACGGGTATCGATATGTTATGAACATTTCACAATTTCAAACATTACCACACTGAAGAAGATAGTAAATGTGAAGTGACTTTACCATGCTGAAGGAGATCATTTTCAAGCGACATTTCTTTACTGTGCTGAAGATTCAACAAATAGTTCCAGAGTTTTATGTGAATACATCATTATTATTCACTGAACATTTGAAGTTATAAGTAATTGCTGCTGAAATCTTTGATACATAAACATTTCCATACGACGTACTGAAGAGCTTACCGCGATCCGAACATGCTGTTGAGGGACCAATGATGACCACACTGATGAACCCAAGTAGATGTTAACCAGGACGGACCGGGAATCTAGTGCTATTTGACTGGGCTGATCATCATCAAAAGACTGGTGAGTGAAAAACATGTTCTGCTTTATTGTTTGTTTATTTGTTAATACTTTAGCAGTTATTTCATAACAATTTGTTATAAAACTCCAGTATTTCAAAATCTTCACTGATTTTCAGCAACATTGCAATTATAACATTCTGTATTGTGCTAAAGGTGCTTATTTCGGCAAATGTTAGCCTGTATGTTATATGTGTTGTACATGTAGTTAAAGCCCAGATCATAGGTATGATGAGTTCGGTTCTGTTTCAATAAAATCATGAATTTAAATTTAAAGTGAAAGCAAATTTTTGGTCATTCCTTTCTTTATGCTCTATTTTTGCCATAAAATTTTATAAAAACCTATTTTTGTGTCTTTGCAACAAAATCGCAATTTATGTGAATTTTCTTTGTTCATTTTGTGACATTTTGACACTGGACAAATTCTTTTTGAAATTTTGTTAGCTTTCACAGGAAAGTAAACATTTTTCTAAAAGAATAGGTGTATCCCAGATTTATAGAAATTCAACAAGTGTTGACTTTTCTAAAATACTGAAATTTAGAATTTTTCAAAGAAAATAGGTGTTGTCCCTGATATATGCAAATTCACAGTCCCAGCAAGTATTGACTTTCCAAAAACATTGATTTGTGAATATTTGTTTACTACTGAGCTATTCTTAGTATCTGCGATACCAATCTAATTAAATATTTTGATACATTTCAAATGAGTGCTTACAATGAGACACTTCCAATGAGTTGATGCTATGATACAATTCTAATGAGTTGCTTTGTGATATAATTCTAATGAGTTAACTTGTGATACAATTCAAAAACAATAGCACTGTGATACGATTCAAAGAACTGGTCACACTCAAATTTCAGGTTTAACAGATGCATTGCTAAATTTTGCAGTCAAAATTTGCAAAATACAAAAAAAAATTGTCCATTTTGAGACAATAAAATATAGGTTTTTGTCTCAATTTTGTCAATTTATTTTATGCACTGCCACTTTTATTTTAGATCTAACTTTTGAGCAATTCTTCTATATATTTCGCAATTTCAGTGCAGTGTAGACCAGTCCTAATCTGTTGATATTATCACATTTGTCCTATGTGCATCAGTTGTGAATAAAATTGTGTAATATTTTAGCATAAACTTATGCGCATTAGCTAATTATGGCACCAATCAAGCATCAAGCTCCATGGCAATGTTCTCAGAGTACATGTTCCCAGGTTCAGCCCAATACATTTAATAAGCCTTCAGTTTCCCTAGTAGCCCCTATAGATAATTATGTTCATGTATTTGTGCAAATAGAACAAAAACAAATTCAGGCACTTTTCGACAGTGGCGCATCCATATCATGTATCAGTCAGCATTTACTACACAAAATTTATAAGAATCCAGAGTTATCAAGCAGTACATATACAGATATTCTTGGTGTTTGTAGTGAAGTTCATCCCGTCCTTGGTACTGTCAATTTGTCCTTTACTATAGATGATTATGCATTTGACCATACTTTTCATGTTTTTTCGAAGTTGCATAAGCCACTTATAATTGGTAGAGACTTTATGAAAAAGGAAAAGATTCAGCTTGATTTTGTTACGGACAGGATTACTGTACAGCAAGACTCTGGACATGTTTTTTCAATAGCCCTTATGCCTGACCGTCCCACAAAAACTGCCCTAGCTAAGACCATAGATTCTCTGGTTATTCCGCCTCAATCTGAATACGTCTTTCCTGTCAAGATTAATAAATTTCAAGATGGTGAAACTGTTATTTGTGAGCCGCCAAAGTACTTAGCCAAAGATGAGGTTGCTGGTGGGAAATGTCTCACCACAGTTTCAGGTGGCAAGGGACTTTATCGGCTCCTGAACCCTACTCTTCTGCCTGTTTTTATAAAGCCAAACTCGACTGTTGCTGTTGTCAGAGAAATAATTAATAAAGACATTCAGCGGGTTACAGATACACACCCACATGCAGACACAGATCAGGCTGACACACAATTTCACACCTCACATGCACACAGCACTAGCAGTACTACAGATCAGTATGACAACATGACACATTTCCCTTTTTCCGGGGTTCACAACATAAATACTGAATTAGATGCAAAGTCATTGTCTGATGAACAATATATAGCTATTGCCAAGGAAATCGGCATAAACCTTGATGAGTCAGATCTGACTGATGAGCAGAAACACAAGTTATACATATTTCTTGGTCAGAATCGTAAAGTTTTTGCAAAGGACTTTTCTGAATTAGGCAAAACACCCATGCATGCACACAGAATAGAAACATTTGACAACAGACCAGTCAGTAAGGCACCATATAGGCAAAGCCCTGAAATGAGGCGTGAGACAGAAAGACAAACAAAACAGATGCTTGAGGACGGAATTATTGAAGAATCCAATTCACCTTGGCACGCCCCAATTTTGTTGGTTCGTAAGAAAAATAATGAGTGGAGGTTCGCTATAGACTATCGTGGTTTGAATAGCGTTACAGAGCCCATGTCATTCCCCCTTCCCCATATTTCGGATGTTTTCGACACCATAGCTGATGCGAAAGCAGAGGTTTTCACAGTCCTTGACCTCAAGTCTGGATTTTGGCAGTTGCCCCTGGACCCCGCCACGGCCCATAAGAGTGCTTATATTACTCATCAAGGCGTATACCAGTTTACGCGCCTCCCCTTCGGTTTGATGAATGCACCTGTAACGTTCCAGGCCTTGATGACTAAGGTTCTTCGAAACCTGAATTGGAAAATTGCCCTGGTTTATATTGACGATGTTCTAATCTTCAGTAAAAACTTTGACCAGCATCTTGAGCATTTGGAACTTGTTTTTTCGAACCTCAGGGCAGCTAATTTGACTTTACAACCCTCTAAATGTAGATTCGCAGCTGCTGAAATTGAATACTTTGGTTTTCTGATATCTAGAGCAGGAATTCGCACCAATCCTTTGAAAACATCAGCTATTGACACCTTTCCCCAGCCCAAGACTGCTAAAAAGGTTAAATCATTTCTTGGCATGACCTCATATTATAGGAAATTTGTCAAAAACTATGCCAACATTGCTTCACCACTTACAGCCTTGTTAAAGAAAGATGTAAAGTTTAATTGGACACCACAATGTGAAAAAGCATTTCAAACACTTAAAGACGCACTTACTTCAGCACCAATTCTAGCTTTCCCGCAATTTGACAGACCATTCATACTGGCAACTGACGCATCAGAACATGCAATGGGCTATGTACTCAGCCAATTAGGAGATGACGGAAAGGAGCACCCTATAGCGTATGGAGGCAGAGCCCTTCATAATCATGAACTCAGATGGCATATCACCGACAAGGAGGGTCTTGCGCTTGTAGAGGCCGTAAAACAATACCGGCCCTATTTAGCCAATACCTCCTTTACAGTGTACACAGATAATATTTCTGTGAAGTGGCTTAAGCAAATCAAAAACTGCCAGGGAAGACTTGGGAGATGGGCCCTATCCCTTCAGGGATATAACTTCCAAGTTGTCCACAAATCTGGAACTGCTAACGGCAACGCTGATGGACTTTCGAGGCGGAAATACCCTGCAAATGAGCCGGAACGCCAACAAAGTCAATGTGACTTTGATGACATAGAGGAGGCAGTTGACAATATCAATTGTGCAAAAGACACAGATGAATTGGCAGCTGTCACCCTCATCTATGCTCATGAGGACAATGCTCACACAGCAGAAGCAATGCCAGCCACACCCAACACTGACCCAGCAACTAGAAAATGGGATAAAGATGCGAACGTTGATGATGACAGACACAAAGGCCTTATTGAACTCCAGCGTAAGTGTCAGTTTTACAAAGACATCATCAAGTACAAGATAAATAATGAATTACCAGAAGACCCAAAGGAGGCAAGGAAAATAGTTGCGGAATCATATCAGTATGAAATAGGACCTCAAGGATTATTGTTTCATTTATATACACCAAGGACCAGAGGAGTCCCAAAAGAAGAGAAAATACTTATACAATTGGCTGTCCCCAAAATTATGAGAGATGAAATTTGAAGATCTTTTCATGACAGTGTAGCAGGTGGTGGACACCAAGGATTTGAGCGGACATACGCAGCTTTAAGGCTCAAGTATTTCTGGCCGACCATGCGGAAGGACACCCGCCGGTATGTTCAGTCTTGTGAGGCTTGTCAGCAATCAAAAAGAGATGTGCATGCCAAGCCCCCACCACTGAACCCTATGCCGGTTGCAGATTTGTTTCAAAGGTGGCATATCGACATTTTTGGAGGACTTCCAACAACTAAAGATAAATACAAGTATGTTCTACTAGTGGTGGATAGCTATTCCAAGTGGTCTGAGGCTTTTCCACTTAGGACCCAAGAAGCTACAGAGGTTGCTGCTGTCCTTTTTAATGAGGTTATTTGTCGCTATGGCGCCCCAAATGTTCTTATTTCTGACAGAGGCAGAAACTTTCTTTCAAACTTGGTAAAGGCCCTTTGTGAATTGTTCCAAATAACTAGGTATTACACCAGTAGTTATAGGCCCTTACTTAACGGCAGCGTGGAGCGTATGAACTCTGTTATCCTTCAGGCCCTTCGGATTTACTGCAAAGGCAAGCAGGATGATTGGGTTGACTTTCTCCCTTCTATCATGATGGCTTATCGCATGACCCCAGCCACTCAGTCGACCCAGTTCTCACCCTTCTTTCTCTGTTTTGGCCGTGAGATGAGGCTCCCGATTGACACCTCTTTAATTCCTAGGGGAACTTTATCTCAAGATTTTCGAACACACCTCTCCAATGTCCTGCAGAATCTTGAAGTCTCGAGAAAGATTGCCACAGAGAACATTCTCAAGGCCCAAGACAAGTACAAAACACAGTATGACAAGAGGACAGACACCCCTTCATTTCAACCAGCAGACAGAGTTTGGCTATTCTGTACAAAAGTCCCCATTGGTAAAGCCCCCAAGTTGCACAGAAAATGGATTGGCCCATACTACATTGCCAACATAGGACCCAACCACACATTCAAATTGCGCCGTTGCAGTGACAACAGGGAAGTGAAGTCTATGATTAACACAACCCGGCTGAAACCCTACTTTGACCCTGAGGACAGACCAACAAACCCACCACCTGAATGGGAAGACTTTGACCAGCCCCTAAACCAGGAAGAATTTCCAGAGGAAGACCACGTTGACCATACAGATCAAAGGAGACCAAACCACCCCTCAAACCAAAAGCAAACAAATCCGCACACTAACAAGCAACAGCAAAAGGCACCCAGCACAGAAACGGGAAAGGCCCCAAAACAAACACAACAACCAACTAAACAACCAAATCAAGCACAGCAACCCAACAAACAACCAAAACATACACAACAATCAAAACAAGCACAACAGCCAAAACAAATACAACAGCCAAAACAACCAAAACAAACCCAACAACCCAACAAACAATCACAACAACCCGATAAACAACCCAAACAAGCACAAGAACCTGACAAGCCCAAACAGAAAGCTGCAACGCATCAAAAGCAAGTAAAACCTGCACAACAACCTCAAAATACACACATCAATAAACAAACAAAAGAGCCAAAACCATCCACATCAACTGACACTAATACTGAAGACCAAAACGTAGACACATCTAGGTTGTTCCCAGTTGATGAAATTGATAGGCTTATCTCTTCTAAACGTGGCAATGGAAAGTTGTACTATTATGTTAAATGATAAGACCCCCAAAAGTCTAATACATGGGAATTCGCAGAAACAATACCGTCTGTGTTTATCAGGGAATTTCATGCAAACAGGACCATGTCTGGTAGAAAACGCAAACCAACATTACAAAATCACAAGTTTTTTGATAAGCTCCCCAGTGTTCAAAATGTACAGCCACGTAAAAAGCTAACCCCAGATGTATTAGGTTTACAAGAGACTTTCCATAAAACAGAAATAAAATTATTGATGTTTGATCAAAAAGACCAGAAGAGCTATAGCTTACACATCGACAAGCTGATTAGGTCTAAAAGGAAACAGCTCATCATCCCATATCTGGACAAAATGTTTAAGCTTCTCAAAGAGCATGTGCCTGAGAAAGACTGGAATAGTAAACAGGGCATTCTTGATGATGGTGAGACATTTGAGGCTAAAATGGTCCGTGAATCCCATACATGTGATCCGGAAGACCTTGAAAACTCTACATATTTTAAGGTCTTCAAACTTGGTTCCAACAAACCGGTCTGGCCTACCATTCATCAAGTACCACCCCTATGTCTTAGGCACTTCTTGTTCAGATTAAGGGCATATGTGTATGTATGATGCTGGATTATCATTTTGAAAACTGGCTATAGCTATAGTTGTTTTCATTAAGAAAAATCCATTGTTATATATTTATTTTTATTGGTTGAATGAAGCACATAGCATACAGAAGTACCAGTTAGGTGAATGTTGCAGGAAATCAGTATTTTAATATTAAGCATAGGTCTTTAAATGCATTTGCAGATATAGTTATATTATCAAATACACGGGTAAACGGAAACAAATGGAGTTTGAAATAACTGCTGAAATATAGCAAATATGTACAACACTGTAGAGTGTGGTTTTCACAAGCCAGGTGATATATGTGATATAGTAAATCACAGAATAATTAATTCAATTACAGAGAAATCCATGTGGAATAAGTACTGTGAACAGAGATAATAATTAGAGTGATACATAAAGAAATATAGAAGTATTAGTTCAAATAAAGATGATGATCAGTGGCAGGTGAAGCAGAGTAAACCAATACATATGAAATAATTTAGATATGTTATTAAGATCATCTCTAGTATGTTGTGACAAATAGTATATGTATTCATAAATACAAAATAAAATATGTGATTAGTGTGCTGAGAAATATTATAGTCATTATAAAAATCACTATTAGTTTGTTGAGTCAATACAGATAAGAGTACAGAATAGGTACAAAATAAAATATGTGATTAGTTTGCTGAGAAATTACCAAGAGTATAAGTTATTATAAAAATCACTATTAGTTTGTTGTGCAAAATAAATAAAGAGTACGGAGTACTTAAGGTCATAATTAGTGTACTGAGCATTAAGAAGCCACAAAAGCTATCATGTTGCAAATAAAATTTATGATCAGTTTAATGTGCAAGAATTTACATACAAAATCTAAAATCATGTGCTAGGCAAAAGAGCCATGATTAGTGATCAGTGGTTGCCGATTTCAGAGCAACGAAGCAAAAGTTATAGCATTTAATCAGAGGCTATAGTACTCAGTAAGAAGTTTTATATATTAATCTGATTTAGTAGTCTATAAGTTACAAGTTATATGGATCCATGTTGTATATATGTATATGTTATTTTATTAGTCATAAGTTCAGTCATATGTGATATAATTAGTCATCAGTTAGGCATTCGGGTTCAAGTGTATGTATTCAGGTGCCACTGTCTTATTCTGAGATACGTGTATGTACCTCAACTATAGCAGTGCACACTTACTTGTTTGCTAAATAATGTTACAATATTTATCAAGAAAAACAAAATACAACACTTGCCTTATAATGCAATCAGGCTATTTCATGTATTAGAATTTATAGTATTTAGTGTTCTGAACATATGGAAAAGGTATAGAAAAAAAATCATTTGCATTAGAATTCAGGTGTTGGCATTAAGTGCCACTGCTACTATTTGAAGAAATTGCTTCAAATATAGCAGTGTCACCTTAACACCATAGGCTAAGTCTTTGTATGGTTTTAATATGATAAAACACATCAACAACAGAAAACATCAATAGAACAACACCTGATTCAAATGCAAATTTAAGTTGACAAGATGTACAAAGTCTTGTTTTAACCAATAAACTGGTGATAGGTATGTTAGAGTAACCATAGGATAATTTTGGAATTTTTAGCTATGATAAGTTAAGTAGAACAATTAGGTAAGTTTAGTTGAATTATTAGCTATGATAAGTTTAGTTGAATTTACTAGCTATAATAAGTTTAGTTTTAAGTTCATAATGTGGTTATTGTGACAAATGACTTGTCATCCAGCTTTAGCATGAAATGTTGCTGTATGTCAATTCATATGTGTAGATAAATTACAGGTGTATAGATAAAAATATGAAAAAAAAAAATATGTGTGAAATATGTGTGAATCCAGTATGAGTGATTGGCGCCAATCTGTGAGTTGAGTGTATGTGGAATATATAAAATTATGTTTATTTTAGTTATGTATTGATAAGATAATTTTATCGATATTACTCTTCTCATTTTAAGATTTCAAGATTGAGGACAATCTTATTTGAAGGAAGGGTAATATGTGACAGTGTGCTATTTAGTTACAAATGCTTATAGGTATATTGGCTATTTCCCTTGATGAAAATTGCACAATTCCAGAGAATTAAGAAAATTCATTTTATTTTTCATTTTTTCGTCTTTCATAAAATTTGATTAATTTTGGTTTGCAAAAGCAAGATTTTGAAGTTTAGAGAAACAGGATATTCACACACCTGACAGGTGGTCACTAAAAGGTCTTAATCACTAATCAGCTTTCATGTACAAACAGTTTTCTCATTTTGCTGGTTCTGCATATAAAACTTTTAATATTTTCACACCTTATCAAGTTGAGAAAACATATTTCAGACCAAAACAGGAAATCACCTTGGGATTAATTTAAGATGCTTTCACAGGTGTTTAATCTTCAACTGGGCATGCTTCTTAAGTAACTCATTTCATCTCATGTCTAAAAGTTTTTGATCATTTTAGATCAACCAATTATAAAAAAGTTAACATATTTTGATTGACAGGTCGGCATGAGTGAGCCTTGCTGGTTTCCATTTTGGTAATTTTCTGGGAGTTCAATTTAGGCAGTCGAAGCGTAAACATCTAACTTTTGCTAGTTATGGTGAAATGCTAGTGCACTGGTCAACTACAGACCTTAAACTTAAGTGCCTAGTTGTAGCTATCTCGAGTTTGAAACCTAGGAATATATCTTGAACTATAGAACTTAGTATTAAGAAATAATAGAACTTTGTATTGTGGAGAATAAGCTAGAACTTTACGATAATAATTGTGGAGAACTTGTTATTATTATTATTATTTGTTATTGGAAGAGCTAGAAAATAAGAAACAAAATAAATTAGGAAATAGACACCAACAGACTTGTGTTTCTATGGCCTATGATCAGGCCCGACTTCACACTTAAACCGAAAATCTGTCGATCAGCCTGCTCGCAGTTCAAGGGAAAGTAACTGCGAGCTAGTGGGATCAGTGCGGCCTGCAAGAGCTTAATTCCCCATTTAGCGCAAAAGCGGGCCGCCCCCACGAATCCCTGGTCACATATATATTATACGAACAAAGTCAGTAACATGATACAGGCTAGCATTCCTTGTATATTTTTGCTCATCTGCATTCATAAAAACTACCTTAATAAAAACTGCGGTTGAACTAAATGTTGTGTTGGAGGTGGTAGCATACAAAAGTGTGTGCTAACAATCCAGATAGAATCAAGCATATATAAGTTGGTACGATAAAATTTGATATGTGTTACATTAGATACTATGCATTATTATGCTTAAATGAAATATATGTGTGGTTCCTGTTGCCTACCTACCGTATTTTTTTTAACCCTACCCTAAACATTAAATTGGTCTTTGGAGAAAAAATACCTAAAATGGGCACTTTTTCAGATTTTGTCACTATTTTCTTTGTTAAATGTTATAACAAAATTTAATAATTTCCCTACCTACCTACCCTAAATTTTGTTGGCATGCAACAGGAACCGAACATATATTTCATTTAGGCCTTAGTGAATGCAATCAGAAACTGTTTTAAGAAATTGTCCCCAAATAAAATTTTATACTCACATCTTATATTTACATATGCAGATGGTGACACATTACTTTATTTTTAGCTTTTAAATAGACTTTGTTAACTTCAGCATAACTTTCATTGTTTAGTGAATAAAAATGTTAATGAAATCAACATAGTATTTCTGATCATTTGCTCAAACAATGTAAACTTTATATAAATAAGTAAATGATTTACAAAGAACAAATACTTCCATGAAAATGGAAAAATAAGTGTTAATGATGGGTTTTTACGTGACAATGATTGCATGTGATAGGATCATATCCACAGAATCAGGCTAGTTGTTACTTACGCTACCAATTTTAATTTATAAGATTTAATAAGCCAGAATAAGGGCATTCCAAATTTGGCCAGCTGACATTCAAGTTAATGTAAAATAGATTTAACAATGTTGTTCTTTTAACATGTTAGGATACCGGGCCGCGTAGCGCAGTCGGTAACGTGTCTGGCAACAGATGCGAGTCTGACTGCAGATCCAGGGGTCGCGAGTTCGATCCCGGCCTGGTCCTATACTTTCGTGGAGATTGATCATGAAATAATTTCTACGATCATTCTCCTCCCTTCCGCTGAATCATTCAAGAAGGGTTGTTGTCAGTTACAAGCGAAAGTATGTGCACGAAGTACTGGTTAACTGCTTGTTCAAGCTTGCCCAGGAAAAAGTGTGGTTAGGTGAACTGACCGTCCCGCAATGACCATAGCTGTTGACTTGGGACGTAAATCAACAAAACAAAATTAACATGTTAGGTGTGGTACTCGATTGTATTGATTCCTGATCTTTGCCACCTTTTCATACTTTGTGACTAGTTACTATATGGTCTTTGCAGCCTGAAGCCTCCATGCAAGCTTAACATTTTTGTGCTCTATCAACAGCAGAATCTAGAGCGAACATTTGGTACCAGTAAATGCATTAAAGGCTGCTGTATGTTCTACTTAGGTGGTGGTTTTGTTGTTGTTGATTAGTACTCCCATTGTGGAATCCTGTAATTATTACATTTTTTTGTGTGTTACTTTATTCACTTATTTACTCATTAAGGCAGTGTGCTGAGCCCTTGACTCAACTACACAGACTATGGGTCAAGGCACACCTTGAATTTCTTGTCTGTTCCATATCTCAGGAACCTTTGAAAAAAATTTCATTGAACTGTGATCAAATGTTTTTCCATGTATCTGGGTGTGACGATAATGTAGAACCAAGCCCTCTGTTATGCCATTCCTTCTACAACAAAATGTTACACATAAGTGACTGTCTACTTGCGGCGGGGGATTATAGCTGTCCTTCAAATTGCACTCTTGTTTACATACCATCATATCATTATCATTTTGATTGGTACACTGTATATACACATTAAATAAGCTTTTCATTTTATTCTCTGCCTTAAGGTTTTGGCAAATGGCCCCTGTTATCGTGTGATACTTACCAGAAACTTAATTTCATTCTAGAATTGATCCTGCCAAAAGGTGCATCAGAGTATATCCTGATCAGACTGTGACTTTTCCTCAATGAGTCTGACCTGGGTCTGCACTATTTGTCAAAAAAATTGTGAAAACTTTATTGAGATTTTCATAAGAAACCTACAGGAATATTCAAGAAAGAAATTCAAAATATATGTATCCACTGTGAGACGGCTAGAGTTACCAGTTTCCAGTGGGGGATGTCTTTTTACAATGGAGCTGGGGAATAAACAAGTTTTAAGGAAGCACAGAGGCTCAGTGGTAGGGCGCTTGAATAGAGACAGCGGGGTTGCAGGTTCTAGCCTCATCATTGTCACTATGTTGTGTCCTTGAGCAAGACACATTAATCCATGCTAAGTACTGGCTCAACCCAGGAAGACCCGTATGGACATAACTGAAAAATTGTTGACTGGGACTTAAAGAATCAAATCAAACAAACAAATACTTCCATAATTCTGGGGTTCTTAAAATGCTTAAAATCATCTCCCCTTCCTCCCAATAAAGAATTTGATCTCTAATAACATTGATCAGAGATGTGCACACCAACCAATTGACTGTTATTTCAAAAATCATGATAAAATTTCCACTGACTTTTTTTAAACAATACCAGTGGAATTCCAGTGGTATTTTAAAAAAAACAGAAACAAAAAACAGTGGAATAACAGTGAAACAGTCACTGTTATATTCATTGGTATAACAGTGAAATAATACCAGTGGTAAAGTCAGTGGTATTTCCAATAACAGTGAAATAAAAACAGTGTTATTAAAAGTGGTCATGTTGCATATCAAAGTAAAGTGGAAGAAGTGTAGACCTACATGCAAGGTAACACTTTGAATTTACACACAATCTTGACCTCTGAGGTTGGGTTTAAAGGTCAGATATTGAAATTGTGCAGATGTAAGTATATTTTTTATTGAACTAAGCACTAAAACATACTTAACAGGCGTTTGTTATGATCTGAATGATACTGTAGGTGAACTAAGGGTTAGATAAATGGGATTTATGTTTAGTGATTTACATGTTTCTCTCAAATAACCCTTCGTCGGGATTATAAATTCGTCGAATTTGCCTTGTTATATAATGAATCTGTGAAAATTGCGAAAGTCCGACATGTTTTTGTTAAATTACATCGAACCGTTTTCACTAAAGTCTCCTTATGTTTGCATATAAATTCTAAACAAAACACCACCTTTCAGTTTTCAGTCAAACTTATCTCTAACAAAATGCACAAAGCAATATTTAAGCTAGTGTTAACTCAAAGACAATATGTTGATCGCTCATACTGAATATACGCTACAAATCATTGAAGGATAGTGGGTAATTTTTAAACGCTGAAAAGCATTTTTATTAAGTCAAATATGCCTCAAGTGAAGGGGTTATAGAACTTCTTCTTAATTTTGTTATCATAACAGTGCGGCTTTTATCTAATTTTGAACATTAACTATTATTTTTACCAAAATTGGCATCATTTACAATAAAATACTCAGCTAGTCTTGAGGACTAGACATATTGAACATATTTTAATTAATATAAACACGTCGTCATTAAGAAGCAGAAAAATTCTTGAAAAATGATATAAAATGTGATAACTCTGTAAATAGAGGACGGAGTGTTTTGAAAACTCCCTTATGACATCTAAAGCATGTTTTAAGCAAAACACAAAGCAAAATACACAGTGATGTTTATTATTGCATCACCAGTAGATAATTCAAAATGACGTTTATCATAAAATTAATGACGTCACAAACGTGCCTGTTTACTAGAGATTGAAACAGGATTATATAAACGTTATCCTGCAAGCAACTTTGTCAATGTACCTTAAATTGGTGCCATTTTGTCTCAAACGTACAAAGATATGACACTATATCCGCACATGTACCAAAACGTATATTGCAAACTTCAGTATACAGGAATGGCCTTTACATAAGCGTCTGTAACTCGAGAAATATAGTGAGTGTTTCTTTATGTTTGGTGCCATTTTAAAGGTGACAAAAAGTGCTTTCAAAAAAGGTATGGTATTTTGTCGTAGCAGATATGTGAAGAAAGTTATGATGCTACTTGCATTCATATTTGAACAGCCCTCGTAATAATAATATAATAAAGTCACTTTACACTTAATATACTCAACAAAAAAAGTTAAGGAAATCTCAGAAAACCATGCAACTTAAGAACACATATGCAAACAAGTATTCAATTTTTACTTATTTGTTTAGATACATGTCATCCGTTGAGAAAAATGTTTAATTTAGTTTGCTAGCACCAATACCTTTGTTGTTGCACAGTGTCAAGTAACCTAGGGGTCAAAGTCATTTTTCGCAAAAATGACCACAGAGTATTCCCTCATAAACACATGAAAAACATGTAAGTTTTCAAAACTTGAAGTGCAATTCCTTTGAATGTCACATGAAATTAACTTGATAGCCTTAAACATTACATTTCGAAGATGAGAAAGCCTTCATCAGTAACGAGAGACAGTCAGACTGTCCCCAGTCAGTGGCAAATTAGGACTATCACCGGTTTCGCATACTCTGAATACTAGTGATTTGGTGCTGAGGGATCCACATCAATATCTCATGCAACGCTGCATCGAAAAGCTTGGGGTTTCTTGATGCCATTATTATGCGTTGGACCCTCTGTCCAAAATTGTCATAGACATGTTAAAATTTTAGACATGTCTGATGACCGAACTGACCAGTCAATGCGCACAACATTGTTTTTGCTGTTTCTAGTGAGGTGTATTCTGGCATTGTCATCCTAGGTCTGGTACTGTCACTGGTTTTCGCACAAAAAAGCAGGACAACAGACCTCAACACCTCATCCATGAACACTGGACTGATCAAGTGTCCCTCTACAAGCACCTGATCTGTCGTCCTAGGTTTTAAACATCTCCATCTCCCGAAGGACTTGGCGAACGTTTATGTATGAAAACCTATGTTTGCTCCGTATATTGAATTTTTGCGAAAAATGGAGTGAAGACCAGTCAACTTTGAAATGAATTTACTAAGCGGCTATGGGCACTACAGACCCAGATAAAGCGTCAATATAAAGAAAAATGGTCATATTATACTATTGTGAAATTCAAATGTCTTTAAATGTTTTAGAACTTTTGTCATAGCCCCTTGAACACAATTTCCTTAACTTTTTTTGTTGAGTATAATATTCTGGTCTCATCTGTTTTTGAAACAACATAAATTTATTGTGATTGTTGTTACCTGACAGGACACAACAGTCCAATGTTTGTAATGCCAGGGTGCACAAATCCAGGGGCACAAATTTAGAACAACAACATCTGCCATAGTACATATCACCAGCATCCACAGCCTGATGACATTGCCTGTACTTTTTTGGAGGAGAAGAGAGAAAAATACACTAAGCACAGTTCAAGAAAGGAGACAGAAACACACCAGAGACTTGCAGACTAGTGTCTCTTTACTCCATTGCCTGCAAGAGGCTGGAGCATATTGTATTCAGTACATGTAGCATACACAAACACCGTAGAGACTCACAGCATACTCATACTTTCAAAAGAGACGGTATTGTGAGACACAGCTGAAAGCCTTTGGCAAAATCCCCCACCACTACCTACTGCATAAACTCCAATTATGATGGGGTTACTTATTATCAGCAACCGATGCAGTCGAGTCAAGGGGTGCCCTAAGGAAGTGTTCTGGGACCGTCTGCTCTTCCCAATGTTTATAAAAGATCTGCCATAGTACATATCACCAGGATCCACAGCCTGATGACATTGCCTGTACTTTTTTGGAGGAGAAGAGGGAAAGAAATGTTTTGTACTGTTGGCAAAAAAAAAGTAAAAAAAAAAGTAAAAAAAAAGTAAAAAAAAAAAAAAAGTAAAGCCTACCTACGGACCCTGTTTTTTTCTGGCAAGGAACCTGAAACTGAAACACGACTATTTTTTTTTTGCCTAATGTATGACTAAGTCAGGCTGACAAAATCATGCCGTCTAAACAGCCCTTTAGTCATTATTCTCACTTGATATGTTAAACCTAATGAGACAATGGCTATTAATAAGTTCCAAAGGTCAATATAGACCTTTGACCTTTCAGCTTAGGTCGCTCATATTGGAGTCCCATCAAAATATTAAAACATAGTTTTCTCACAAACCATTGGCCCAATTGAACTCAAATGACATGTGAAGACTCCTTATGATAAGTAAGCCAAAATGTATGCAAAATATTTTGGTCACATGACCAAGATGACCACCACTCCCATATATGGTAAAAACCATTTAAAAATCTTCTCCAGAACCAGAAGGCCTGTGATATTGGGACTTGGTATGTAGCATTAGGGATGTGGGGCCTTCCAAGTTTGTTCAAATGATGATCCTAAGTTGACCTTGACCTACTTTAGGTCAAGGTCAAATTTGCTTCCTATTGCATTTAAATGTGAAATTTTTTGAAAAGTTGATTTTTTGAATACTGTTGAAGCCAAAGTCATTATTCTCACTTGATATGTTAAACCTAATGAGACAATGGCTATAGATAAGTTTCAAAGGTCAAGCCCAGCACACCCATATATGTTAAAAACCCTTTAAATATCTTATTCTCTGGAACAAAAGGCCAATGGCCTTGGGACTTGGTATGTAGCATTGGGGATGTGGTCTCTACCGGGTTTGCACAAATGATGAATCTAGCTTGACCTTCTTTATGGCAAGGTCAAATTTGATTCCTAATACATTTATATGGGAAAAATTGTTCATTTTTCTATAACTGTTTAAGCCGAAATCATAATACTTTCGAGAAATGTTTAACCATATGAGACAATGGCTTTCTATAAGTACCAAATGTCAGCTAACCTGTGACCTTTTATCCAATGCCACTCATTTGGACTGCCACATACCTATATATAAACATTGGTTTCTCAAAAATCACTGGGCTGTTTGATGGAGTATTCATTAGATTGATTTAAGTCACTTGACCAAAATGTCTGCAACCCCCATATATGGTAAAACAAAATATATTTTATTATAAGCTGTAGTTGACCATGACCTATTTTAACAGTATTAAAGAGGTCAGGTGAGCGCCTCGGGACCTTCAGGTCCTCTAGTTTTTAATTCCATTGACTTTCTGTGGAATAACCGTGAGTAACGGTGACTTTGACAAGTCATTGTAATACCAATGGAAAACACTGGTTTACCACTGTTATTCCAGAGACATTTTCTATTCTATACATTTCGGACACATAAAATCCCATTGACTATAGCCAGAAAATGGCTGGTACTCTGCTAGTTTTAGAATTAATTGCGCCAGAATGAGCAGCAATACCTAAGTGATAATTCCAGCTGTAAAAAAAATGCTCATAAAAATGGATCACAGTGAACAAAACTATAATATTTGCGACCTCATGACTGTGCTGTTGAGTGCAGATGTTTTCTAGGGTGATCAATGCAAACAAACAAATCATACAAAATTTGACAGCTCTATTTCTAGTAATATGCCTGTTGACTTCCTTGTTTCAGGTGATGTACAAATCAGTGATGATCAGTGTATTGAAGAAAATGGTGCTGTCACACTAACTTGCACAGTAGGGTCACTACAAAATTCTGTTGATTGGTATTTTAAAGCAGAACAGAAGGTATCATGTAGTAATCTGGCAGACTTGTGTGTTCCTGTGGCCGGAACGGAAGATAACCGATACACTTTCTCTTCAGTCATTGCAAATGGACAGTTTACATTTAAGATTGATCCTGCTTCTAAAAATACTGATGTTGGAGACTACCAGTGCAAACATGGTTCTGAGAGTAAGACTGTGGCCCTTGCTGGTTGTGGTAAGTTTCCATACATTTCAATTTTCATGTACATTCAGATTTGAATTTATTTTTGAACTTCCAGAACATTAAGGTCTGTGTAAGTCATCACTGGCTTAAACCTGAACTTTATCCTAATCTAAAGCTATGCTTAAAGTGGTACTTTAACTCTTTCTTTGCTAGGGGCAACTTTTGTCGTCTGCAAATAATTTGGACCCAGATCAGGACCAATGCAACTGGTCCTGATCTGGATCCGAACCATTCGACACTGATAGTGTTCTGAAACAATTTTTGGAAAAAGTAAGTTTTTTAAAAAAAGTCACCAGAGGACAACAAAATGCATGAACTATTAGCCAGCATGCAAAGAGTTCCACATTTCATGTTACTTGTGATTCAGCTCTTCACAGAAAAGCATGTCTTTTTTGTGTGTGTTGGCTCCTCTGAACACAAAAGATTGAGGTTATAAAACTTTTTCCATGCTCAACTCAGCTGAGCACAAAATTTAGCCTGCTAATAAATGTTAAAATGCCAACAATTGTTGGCATTTTAACATTTATTAGCATGATAAATGCAACATCTGAGAGACTTCTTCATTTGTCGGTATTTTAGTTTTTATGAGTAGTTGAAATTTCGAGCTCAGTTGAGTTGAGCATGAAAAAAGTTTTATAACCTTGGGACAAAGTAAGCTGGCTCGCCTGTATATCATTCCAGATTGTAGTAGCTTGTCAGATAAGTAATCTGGCTTTTATGGATGGGAATAAGAGTATCCTTTAAATATGTATTGTTGAGGGCAAGGAAATCCCACCCGAGGACCAGAATAATTCGTCAGAAATGAGGCTCTGCCGAGTTTCTGACGAAATTATTCTGGTCCGAGGGTGGTATTTCCATGTTCTGTATATTTGTTTTTAGATTTTTTGCTTTCGTTCCAATCTAAAGAATAAGTTCACCAGCGAATTTTCCAGATGCATAAAAGGGTGTAAAGATAGTTTAGCACCTAAAAACGGAAGCCAAATAGCATTTCAAGCGTCGGTTTTGTTTTTATTGGGGTTTGAAACTGACGTTGGTATCAGTATCTATTGCAGGGTTCCCACGAGCACTGGAAAACCTGGAAAATCACAAAAAAGTTCCATGCATGGAAAAATCATGGAATTTGAAAAAAACTGAAAAATCATGGAATTTTGTGAAATAATTTGTGTGTTTGACTGCCTGTTTTCTGGCTACTGGTGATTTAAGTTTTTATTATTGTTTCAAAATGCATGTTGGGTCCACAACAGAGCCTGCACTTGTTGTGCCTGATATTTTATAGTCAGATACATGTAACCTTAAAAATGTGTGCAATTTAGGCTTGTCAGAAGTACTCTTTTATTCGTACATAAGGTCTAACCAAAAGATATTCATATGTTTTTGAATGGAATGTAAAGCCACATTAAATCTTTTGACTTATCAGATTCTTAATTTGCAGAGTGAATCATATAAAACAGGCATTCAAGCGGGCCCTACAATTCATACTTTTTTTGTTCTCCTACTTTTTCCTACATTTTCATGAAAATGCCTTACTGCTTTCCTCTTTAATTGCACGCAGGTGGGTCGGACTTCAGACTTTATGACGGTTCCGACTTAAAGACTTATCTATTGATGAGATGGTAGGGGCCTGATGCTTTGGCTGTTGTCAGGCCCACCAGGGTTTCCCTGTTGGATTTATTTTGCTCCGGTATTCAGTTTTATGTACTGTTGAGTCCGTATCTTTGCTTTATCTCCTTTTTATATCTTGATTTATATGTTCTAGGAGATGATGCATGGATAAGTTAGGGGTCTTTCATGCAAACCAAAATCTATGTGTCTTGATCCACATCTGAACTAAGGGTGAGGTTAGCGATGTGAAACCGGTTTAGACCCTCCAGTAAAATAATTTTACTGACTGTTCCAAGGCGGTACTTCTTTTGTGGATCATTTGTGTTATTTAAGTCATGTGATTGTCATGCTTTTGTTTCTGTTCATTGCTGCCTTGTGCAGTGATTCATTTACAATTTTGGGCTTATTGATCCTGGGACTCGCTGTTTCTCATATCAATGAGTCCAACTGCAAACTTATTACGTCCAAAATACTATTTTTCATGACAAGTCTGCAATACCATTGCATCCTGGGACTCTCTGAAATGAAAACTTTGCATCCCAGAGACAAAATTATGTGCAAAAGATACAGGATACGCATGTAAAAAAATCACTGCTTGTGGTCACCTGCTGGGAAAGGGCTGACCTCTTGGTTCTTGTTTGTTATGTTTATTGTGGTTTTGTTACTTTTCATGTGGTATCCTGTGTCAGATGTGGTACTTGATTGTATTGATTCCTGATCTTTGCCTTCTTTCTTACTTTAACTATCCTAACTTTCTCACTTAATATGTCCTTTATGCAATAAAACCATCAAAAAAATTTCCCCGCTTGCTTCGCTCCCTCAGATTTCTCAATAATTAAACTTGTTTTTTGGTAAATGACCACTCAATTTCTCATCTTGAAGTTTTCAGCTGCAAAAGTCATTCTGTTTTTGGATGATTTTATTGTCACCACTTTTATCCTGCTTATTTTGATATATTATTATTAATTTATTGACTCATTGTTATGAATTATTGGTTTGAAAAAGCCCTACTTTCCCTACCTTTTACATTGGATAATCCCTACTTTTTCAAATGATTTATCCTAAACTTTTTCCCTACTTTTTCGTGGAAGGGCACTTGAAAGCCTGAATAAAAGTTAATCAAAATACATCATCATAAAACTTTTGGAGCCATTTCAATTCAATCATCCAGGTAGTCAGGTGTTTCTGATTTTAAAATTGGCCATATAAGTGACCTTTTCAGCTAGTTATTTGGGAAAAGATATAGAATGATGAATTATTGAAAGAAATATTGAAAAGATATAAGAAATACATGTTCTAATAACAGTTAGTCACAATTATGCTCAATGTGGTAAAGAATACTGAGGATGCTGCGAAGACAGGAGGTTGGATGCCGCGCATCAAATGATCATGGAAATTACATTATTGATCATGGAAACATCATGGAAAAATCATGGAATTTTGTTTTTGAATTTCTGTGGGAACCCTGCTATTGACAAAGACATCTTGGAGCCAAACTGTGTCAATAAAGTGCGTTACATTGTTGTGCATTTTAGTGATGTCATAAGTGTTTTTGTTGCCATTCAAAAATGCGAAAATGGCGGGCGCACTAAATATTGCCGTTTTGATATTTCTACATAATATTTAGGCGTGAATTGCTCTGAAAACAGCCTAAATTGTTATAATTTGAAGTCACGTGGATGGGATAAGCAGGTCATGTGGATGGGATAAGCAGGTCACGTGGATAGGATAAGGAAATTCCGCACAGAACTTTGCCTATGGAACAGCTTGTCTTGAGCGATAAGTGGGCAAGAATAGTCCTATCCTGTATCGTAGAGTTACTTTCTTTAAAAAGAAGATTATCTGTTTTCACTTTAGATTGTATTATCTTTCAAAATGGCTTCTTGCAAAGCATGTTTGACACATATACTCAAGCTGAATTAGCACCATGTGTGATATAACCTTTTATGATTTCTTCTTATCAGTGTCATTTATCTTATTCATTTCACTTCTATATAGAGGATCTTACATGAGTGCTCATATTTTATTGAATTTATCCAGCAAGTTGAGGAAAAGAGATAAAAAGCGAGGCTTGCGGGACATTTTATTTCTTTTTTGCAAGGAGTTTAATAAATTCACCTGGAACACATTCGATGGCGCGCCACCGCAAATCCCCACCCTCTCGAAGAAATCTAAATGGTAATTGACCCTTTTACCCCATCCCAAGGTCACCAGTTTTATTGGAGGCTAAAATTGTTCAGTGTATAGTGGTCTACTGCTCATCCCCTTTAATTTGATATGCCACTTGACCATGTTCAGAAAATTAAATTTTTGACCCCTCCCCAAGGCCCCAGGAGGCGGGGCCCAAAAAAATTATGCCAGTGCCTGTGCCATTCATGTGAGTAACTCACACACCAAATCTGGTTGAATTTCGTAAAAAAATTTTTTTGACCCCAACCCCCCATGGTATCCCCAAGTCCCACCCCTGGGCATGACCCAGGCGCCCGAATGAAAATCCCGTCTGATATGTTATATATCTTTCATTTGTGAGAAGATACACAAAGTTTGGTTTAAAAACCTTTGAAATTGACTTTGTAATTCAGATTTTATGATATTTGACCTTTTGTCCCCTCCCCAAGGCCCCAGGGGGCGGGGACCCAAAAAATGGTGCCGGTGCATGTGCCATTCATGTAAGTAACTCACTCACCAAATCTGGTTGAATTTCGAAAAAAAAAAAAAATTGACCCCCCAAACCCCCCACGGTACCCCTAAGTCCGACCCCTGGGGCATGACCCAAGCGACCAAATGAAAATCCTGTCTGATATGTTTTATATTTTTGAAATTTAATGATATTTAATGATATTTTTACCTTTTGGCCCCTCCCCAGGGCCCCAGGGGACAGGGCCAAAAAAAAATGTGCCCTTGCACACCCCATTCATGTGAGCAACTCACACACCAAATTTGGTTGGATTTCGTCCAATGGTTTAGGAGGAGATAGCGTGACGGACGACAGACGGATGGAGGCAATTGCAATATCCCCGACACTTTTTTAAAAAAGCGTGGGGATAGAAATACAGGAGCACTAATTGATATAGATTTTGAAAGGGCAGGTCATATATTTTAGTGAAGAAACTCTGGAGAAAATCAAAATGTGACTATATTTATCAAGTATTCCCAAGTGCTAGAAGATGTTTATGGATGGGCATGTACAGTTAATAAATCTGCTAATGCCTCTCACTGATGATTCTAAATTTGATGGAGGAAAACTTAAATTATACGATAAACCGTCCAATTAATTCATTTAGTTGTGCCTTATAGCACATATTGTTTCCTGGTTTTTGGACAATTATCACTTTCCCATAGGTATCCTGGGTCAAGAGTGGTCTTGATTGTATCAATTCCTGATCTTTGCACGCTTACTTTGCATACACACAGTTAATGTACAGAGACAATTTTGTATTTTCTGAATATGCATAGCATGACTAGTTCATGAGTCACTGTGCTCCCCTAAGTTGATCTTATTCAAGTCTATACTGGAAATCTCTGGTAAATCTCAAATTTGTACATGTACATACAGAAAACAAATCACTGTGAACCAACTAGTCATTGTAATACAAAGGTACAGAGCCCCTTTCATTAAAATTGCATTACACCCACTCCCCTAAAACTTACATTCCCATTTATTTATACAGTATTGACCCAAAATTTACACTTTATTTGTTTGAATATCTTTTATGCTAGCATATGAGCCGTGACATGAAATTTCCAACAATGTGGTATGTGAGGCCAGCAAAGGCTCAGATCAGCTTGTGCATATACACAGTCTGATCAGAGCCTTTGCTAGTCGCTTGAATATTCTATGATTGTTAAGCAACTGATTGAACAACACTTGGAGTTTCTGAGCTTAAAAAGAGGCTGCACAGGTTTGTCTGAGTGTTGTCAAAATGACACATTGTTGGAAATCACAGCTCAATATTATTTTGTTTTCAGATTTATACATTCTGTTGGGGGTAACAGCTATGCAATTATTCTACAAATCACAGTTCTTTTCTTGCATCCAAAATATAAAGTGAGTATAATCAGGAAATACCACAATCACAAACTGCAGACAAACCCATGGCACAGAGGAAAAGCCACACAACAATTAGTAGATACCAGGAAGACAAACCAAGCAAAGCAACCAGCTCCCTCTTCCCCATCAAGATGATTGACATAAAAGTACGCACAGCAAACAGACTCTCACAATGGGAGTAGCAATCAACAACGGATCTGCAACAACAGAACCACCGCCTTAGGGGGGGGGGGGGGGGGGTTAATTGCAATTTATTGGTACCAAATTTTCGTCCTGGATTCTGTTGTTGTTGAAGCACAAAAGATGTTAACCTGAAAACAAATGTTCTTTACTTTGATTGTGTAAATTTCACAACAACATGTAAACTAACAACAGATTTCAATCAAATATAGTGTAAAGTTGGATCAGTGGACAGTCTGGTACAAATTAGCAATTCCACCAAAAATAAGCTCAACTTTATGCCATTAGTTTAATACAGTAATTTACAGAGTTAATAAATTCTAATTAATTATGATAATCATGTTAGGAGAATTGTATTATTCAACAGTCTAAAAAGCGTATGATTTATGCAGTAAAAAGTACATGTGATGGATGGTCATTTACATTTATCTGTAAACAGGTTTGGATAATGGATATGTCTTGCGCATTTACATTACAGAGACTAAGCTTCAAATACGGTTTTCACACTAACGCTGATTGAATGATTTTTAAAAACACAAGAAACTGCAAGAAATATCTGCATCAATCAAGTTACAAAAAAATGTCATCATGCCGCCAAAGGGATCACACTGTCCATCCGCCCTTAGTGCCTGTCTGTCTGCAGTCCCTTCGCATCATCCAGAGCATATCTCCTATATTAAAGTGTCATATACCCATTTTGGGTCAGTGTGACCCTGACCCCTGACCTCAGACCACAGTTCTAGAAAAATTGTATGGGTCAGGTTTTTTTTTCTCCCCATTTTGGGAACATGACCCGACCCTCAGAATTGTTTTTTTTTCTGCGTCATTTTATACGAATTAGGGAAAAACTCACACTATAATATTATCAAATAAAACAAAAAAAATCAAATATTTGGTTCACTAATAAGCAAATTTTAAAATTTAGAATACACAATTAATATTTGCTGTGGCACTGCATGTAAGATGTAACAAAATGGTGATAATTTTTTTTTTGTTCCTTGAATTGGGAACTTTCTCCTTGAAAGGACCTCTGACACTTTGATACGGTATCTGCCTATTTTTCAGATACTTCCCAAAACTTCCCTATGCATAAGATATCATTGGTATCCTTTTGAATAAGATGCTTGATGTATTAGGAACGAATTAAGGTTATAATTAGACAGGCAAATCCCTACGACAAAACAGGAGACGCTACCAAAAGGGGTAGGGGTTGCAATATTTGACTTCACCAAAACATTTAGAAATCAATTATTTTCACATGTACTCTATTACAAATCACAGTGAAAGTATTTTAAAGTCCAAAATCATGAGCATTTTAATGATTATTTTTGTCGTTGTTTTCTCTATCTGATTCGTTAAGAAATATTTTGAAGTGCAACTGTAGTCCATATTCAACCTTGATGACAATGTATTTACCTGGTGCAACATTATGCAGCAATAAACTTAAACCATTCATCCATGGGTAAAGTACACCTAGTCAATGGTTATGTAGTTTATGTGTATCGGATAGATACAGTATATGTGCAAAATAATCTACCAACTGAATTTAGTAAAAGGGCAATATTCATAATCATAAGAAAAATATGCTAAAACGTAATATTTCTAGACTAATGGGTTCCGAAAAGGAAGCCTACTTGTACTAATTATTTCATTATACTGGAAAAAAAGATTTTCAAGAGAGCACACCAAAAATCCATATGCTAATGTTCAGGCTCGCCAAGACGTCACATTTTGAGCTGTGGGATATCATTCCCCCCTGAGTCCCAACTAGCTTTTCACATATATTATGTAAAATATGAGAACACACTTACGTGCAAAAGGATTAGTTGGGACTCGGGGGGAATGATGTTTTAAAAATATTTTTCTATTTCCTATATGTATAATGCAAAAAGAGACCATTTCAGCCCCAAAATAAAGCGGTACATTTATGGAAATAGGAAATCAAATGCAAAGTCATAAAATAGAGACCAACAGCGAGCTTATATACGAAGATGGAAGCATTTGATCGACTTTAATATTTATCAAAATTATAGGCAGGGATACACTGTGATTCCCAATACCACCGTCAGAGGTCCTTGGGGAAAAAACATACTTTTTGCCATTGGGATCATGACCCATTATTGGTCGCCAAAATGGACCAAAAATAACCCTGGGGAGCATATATCCTATATTATTTGGGGAAGGAATCCTAAATTTGGTAGGAGGGATGTATCTAAGGGTTGTGGAGTGTCATGTTTTGTTTCCACCTCACTGTGACTGGCATCAGGTAAAAAAAACCCCACAAATGATCTGTCCAGCATAGTCAAATGACCTTCCACAAATGTGACCTTGCTGCTTTACCCATGATTTCTTGTTTTACAACACTAAAATGCTTCCATAGCTACAAGTCATCCAAAGTTGCACCCCTATAAAACATATACCTAACATGTATTCCAATAATGTTTTTTTGCATTATTTTCTTACAAGTTTATCCTCTTTTTCTCATTATGTTAGCTCAACTTAGCCAAAGGCTCAAGATGAGCTATTGTGGTCCTATGATGTTGGACATCCTTCCATCATCCATCAACCACCGTCAGTCAACATATTTCTATAAACAGCCTCTCCTAAACCACTTTGTGGATTGTCACCAAACTTCACCGGAATGATCCTTGGTTGGTCCCCTTTAAAAGTTGTTCAATAAATTTCATACCATGCAGACTTCTGGTTGCCGTGGCAACCAAAAGGAAAAACTAAAAAAATTCTTGTCAGATACTACAGGTCAGATTTCAAAATATTTTGGAAATTATGTTCCATGTTCCTTGGTGACCCTCTACCAAAACTGTTAAAACTATTTTGTTGGTTGGAAAAGATGGCCACCAGAGGGTGTGGCCTGTTTTTCATATGTTAATCTGAAATGGAAATGTAAGGGAGACAATACTTGTATTTGGGGTTAGCTTTGACTTTCTAGTTATTTTTCTTGATAAGTGGGAAAAAGTAACTGGAATTTTCTCCCTTGATCCCTTGATTAATTTTCTTAGGAGATTTTAGTATTAATTCCCCATTACCAGATGAATTGATCAAATTTTGCTCTTGGGGCTAAAGTGGCCAGATCCTGGCGGTCATATGTTATAGAAAGGCTTATATAAGAAAATTAAAAAAAATCATCTTGTCTTAAACCACAAGGCATAAAGTTAAATATTATGTATGTAACATCATCTAGTGAACCTCTTCCAATTTTGTTCAAATTATGCCCCTGGGGCCAAAATTCTTATGTTGGAGAAACATAAAAAATCTCCTTGTCCGAAACCACTAGGCATATAGATATAACGTATATAACATCATTTAGTGAACCTCTACCAATTTTGTTCAAATTATGCTCCTGGGGGCAAAAAGAAGCCCCACTTGAGAGGTCACATGTTTTACCAAGACTCATCTACATCCTGTTAATTTTGTCAACATAATTAATGAAAACTTTTCCATGTAAAGTCTTAATGATACTGCTGATCTCTTCAAATTCATAGCTGGACTTAGCGGGGAGCTATGCTTTTCTATACCTTTATAAACAGTCATTCTCAGGTGAGTGACCCAGGGCTCTAGGTCCCTCTTGTTGCATTTATGAAATCCTTCTAGTATTGATATTGTATCTTGTATCATAAAACAAAGGTTTTTCAATGGGAAATTTTAGTTGATATTTTGAGCAGTTCTCTAAGGACATTGGCCAGGTGCCGGCGTGGTGTTGGGGATAAATCACTAGCCATCTACCCAGGCGGCCCTGAGTTTGATCCCTAGCTCCACCAGCCTGTCAGATGAAACTTTAAGCAGTGGTCCAGTCTTCTGAGATGTTTTAAACCAGAACCGCTGGCGGTTGAGCTTTCATGCATTGCCTTTGGACATAAAGCAGGGATTATTTTGCAATTTTGGGAAGGGGCCCTAGGGCCAATTACTGTAGTCCAGTAAACCCCTAAATTGGGAAATTTTTTATTGTGTGCAATTAAGGCATTTTCGATCAATTAAAAAACAAATTAGCTATTACACATACTACTGCCATTAAATTGAATGAGAAATAAGATGCAATGGTAGTAGAATGTCACTTTGAGCTTGTGTGTGTGGTGACTGAATGAAAATTCTAAAAAAAATGGGGGGGGGGGTGAGGGAAGATTGGGAATTTTTTTTGAAATTGGGAAAAAAGTCACCTTACTTCCATTGGGAAGGGGTCGAATTTCAGTCCCTTAGAACACAAAAAAATCCCTGTAAAGCCACAAAACATTAAACTCACCCGGCTCAGTACAGGTGACAGCCAAGGAACAGCCCCTAAGGCCAATAATTATTAGCCTCTGTCAAGGAAATATAAGTTTAATAAAAGGTTACCTTTTTGACTTTCAGTGTTTATGCTTTTAAAGATATTTCTTGTTATGTTTATATTGTTTGTCAATCAAAATATTGCTAATAAAGTTTCTGAACCATATTTAGCTTTGTTGTATTTTGATTGACCAAAATTTGCATGGAAAATTATGACAATAAAAATCTATGCCATCGTGATGATCAACCCAGACTCTACTATGTGCAGAGAGGTCTGTATAACATCTTGTTTTGTTTGCTCCAGAGACCACCACCTCAACAACAGCTACTACAACTACTACCACTAGTACAACAACAGCTACCCCTACTACAACAACCATTACCCCTACTACAACAACAACTACTACTACAACAACCCCTACCACTCCTACAACAACTCCTACAACAGCTTCATCTACAGCTACAAGCACTACGCCAACATCTACACCGACATCAACAACTCAGCCTACCACAACCACTAGTGCTACTCCAGACAGTACTACATTAACCTCTATAACAACGTCTTCCACCCCTAGCCCTCAAACAAGTGGTGGTGGCTCCGGGTCTGATGATCAGACAGTTGTCATGATAGTTGTTATATCATGTGTAGGTGGAGTGTTCATCCTAGCCATAGTTGTGACAATATTTATCTTTACACAATGGGGAAGATTTGGATCTAAATCATTGAAGCAACATCGACATAAAGGATCACATTCTGTTGGACATCCAAAGCGAAAAAGAAGTAGCAACAGAAATGGACAAAATATCAGCCATGTATACTCTGACGACAGTTCATATTATCCAAAATCTGGAGTCCATGGTTATATGTTTTATAATGGAAGATATGCAAAACATAATCCAATATTTGAAGAGAGCGCTTATGTTGGTACTGGTAATCCTGCTTTCGTGGGCTATGGCGATGGCTTTCATCACCCTGGATACGATGACTTACCACCGGAATATTCTCATAATTGGAATTAAGTCTTCTTATAGTCATGGAAATGTTCCATCATTCAAGTTTGATAAAGTTTGTGTGATCCATATTTGTTTAAAAGTGCCATATTTCAGAATTTATCACTGGAGTTTTGTTTTTGATGGTGATGATAATATCAACATCCCAATAATCCAATGTCCATAATTGGAATCAACCCTATTAAACTCCAGCTGTTAAGTTTTTAGACTTAATTTTTCACAATAGTTTTTTTATCTTCAATTTTAGCAAAATGTGTTCGCATTGAAAGTTGTAGAGGAGAATTTCCGCCAACTTCTCCAAAAGGTCTTGTGCTTGTGGCGCAAACAGATTTTTGTGTATATAGATGAAGATTTTGCAATAAATGGAATTCGTCGTAAATTTCTAAGTCTTTTATTGACAGGTATAACTCGTATAGGCGTGACAGAAAGGGGTAGTTTCAAAAAACTTTCGGAAGCGGTGCATATCCTCTTCTTCAAAGGCTGTGCATAGCATAAAACTGCCATTAACATACTCAGAATTTACCGTGTATATGCAGAATCAACTTAAAGCAGGCTCATTTGTAGGAACAAAGGCTGGGTTATCGCATGACGTGTAATTTTTCTCTTACGCATGTGCTATGTAATGAACGGTTTTGAGATGACCCTACTAGCTTAACGCACGAGCCAATCTGGCGCGATTTCTATTATATTTGAACAAGCCATCCATCGCTTTAGTAATTGAATTAGGGTGGTGCAATGTAACTTTTTGACTGACATCTTGGACTTAGTTTATTTGCGCTTTGCTTAAAATGTTCAAAGAGTGCATCTAAGCACAGATGAACCTGCAGCATCTAGGATGTTTGAACCATTTGGAGAAGTTGGAGGAGATGTTCCTGAATACTTTTTATCGCGAACACATTTTGCTAAAATTAAAGATAAAAAAGTTATTGCGAAAAATTAAGTCTAAAAACTTAACAGCTGGAGTTTAGTACTCATGAAATCTTCCACCAAGTTTGATCAAGTTTGTGCAATACATATATGTTTGGAAGTGTAAAAGTTGATTTAGTTTTTGTTTTAATGGATATGATTTTTCATCACCTTGGATATGATGACTTGACATCAGAGTATTATCATAATTGGAATAACCCATATTTTACTTATGGAAATTTCTGCCAAGTTTGATAAAGATGGAATTAGTGATCTGTTTTTTTTTGGAAGTGCCATAGTTCAAAATTTATCGCTGAAGATTTGTTTTTATGATGATGATTTTTATCACCCTAGATACAATGATGTGCCACAGTTAAGAATTTTTCACCGTTGTGATGGTTTTCGTCAACCAGAATAATATTATAATTGGAATTAACCCTCTTTATACTTATGGACTATTTCACCAAATTTGATAAAGATACTGTGTGATCCGTATTTGTTTGTCAAATGGTTGCCTAGGTAGCAGCGGCTTTTGTCAATCAGTTTGAAGTCTGCTAAATTCCTTTGCAAACAGTTTGGATGCAGATAAGGAATGACCTTCTGTCAGTCCTGATCTGGATCCAAACTATTTGAATGAAGATTTGAAAAAAATGCTGCATATGACAACAAAAGTGCGAAAAATCACCCAGCATGCAATTTGAGAGTAAAGAATTTGCTTTTATCTACAGAAAAACCTTTGTAAAATGGGCATTCTCAAAAAGAACAAAAAATTATTTTCAAGACAGATTATTACTTAATCCAGGTCAAGAGTATTGTAGAATGCTCCCCTTGGAGCATTCTGCAATACTTCTGACATTCATGAAGTTGCGATTTGTCATTAGATATTAGACTTACTTATTAAGATCTTTGTTTTGTCGCTGGTTCCATGCTTAAAATTTACTTTATGTAACGTTTGCCGCAAAAACAGGTAACAACGTTTTTAAGCCTCGTTTTAAAAGGTTAATGATATGGAGTCAGACAACCTCAGTTGGTTGATCCGTCTTTCTGTAGATTTCCAGAAAACAGACGGTTCATAAGGTGTATCATTTATAGGTATATAATTATTTGTTTTGCTCAAAGTCATATGCAATGCAGTGCATCTGGTCAGTCTTGAACTATGGACTTTCGACCCCTTAATTTTTCAAACAGCAATAACAGGCGGATGACATTCGCGCATGTCGCGATACTTTTGTCTTCTACGCAACGGGTTGCGGAGTATCTTTAAGCACTAAAACATTTTGATTATTCCTGATCTTTAGGCTATAAACAGCCAATTACATCAAAAACGATAATGACGTCACCTAGACGAAATGAACGTTACCAGAGGCCTAAAAATTCATGATTTGATTTTGTCTTTCCTTGTGCTTTCAAGAACAAACATCGGTTCGAAAACTTTTTTGCGCTCATAATGGAAGGTATTGGTACTCAGTGACTTTTTAAATTTGGAGTGTCTCAGAATAATCGCGACGTCACGGCAACCATAAGCCACAGCGTTTCGATTTTCTTATTGAATGCAAGCTAAATGAAGGGACTTGTCAATTTTATTTTCACATAATTAAAATATTACATTTTGACAAAAAATTAGCATTTTAGCAGGTGGTGCGTTTCTAAAGTCCTTCAGTATATATAATATGGCTGGAGTATGTGTTATTTGAAACTTTGATATTGCAAATGACCATATTTAAAGAAACCACATAATTATAGTCTTGAACCCTTATTACTGTTTTAACCAAAAGTGATTATCATTATTTTTTTTACTTAATGAATCAACATTTTCGATATATTTATGATAATTTATATTTTTTGGGGTACAAAGCTCGGTAAAAGTGTAACACAATCAGTTAATGCAAGCGTTTTCTTGTTTGGCTTGCTTTTGTCCTTCTTAGTCTTCCAATTCCATAGTTAAAGCTAATTTACATATTTAAGAAATCTTGTGCTGTTTTTTTTCTTACTTTTATTAATGTAATTACTAATTTTTATTACATTATTTTGCTGCTAATAAAGTATCACTATAAACATATGGCGGAAAGTACAATATTAATTTTAGAATTACAACAAGTAAAAGTGAAACCTGGGAGCGCAGTGGCTCAGTGGTAGAGTGCTTGACTCAAGACCGAGGGGCGGCGGGTTCGAGCCTCACTGGTGTCACTGCGTTGTGGTCCTTGAGCAAGACACATTTATCCTAGCTTAGTACTGGTTCAACCCAGGAAGACCAGTCCCTGTTTAACTGAAAGATTGTTGATGGGACGTAAAGAATCAAATCAAACAAACAAACAATACAAAAGTGAAATCTTATTCATTTATATTGATTATCATTTTTTGTAAACTGTATAGATAATGATAAGCTGCATTCTGATGAAGCCATCTGATCAGTATCCACATGTTTTTCTGTTCTGATTGAAAATAGTCATGCTTACAATGTCTATCTGATCAAAAGTTGCCTGCTTTTGTCTTCTTCTGAAATGATTTAGAATTTTAGCATCTTCAACAAACAGTGTAGATCCCTGCATACTGATGGTACATTAAACAATAATGTTATCAAATGTTTGCAGCAGATGACAGCATTTTTGGATGCAGGTTTTTGGCAAACAAAATATAAAATAAGGGAGGAGTGTAGTATAAAATAACGGAGGAGTGTAGTCAAGGATTATACAGAAATGTGCATGTGAGAATTTTGTGAGAAAATTTAAAACGTCAACCTCTTGTACTGCATGACATGTTAGTAGTTCTGCTGTTTTCCAGCCAGTTGCATGATTTCAATAAATACAGTGGATTCTGAGGCAGAATGGAAGAAGATTGCAGATCATGATCAGATGGCATTGTCAGAAGCCAGCTGATCTGACCCTCCTGATTATTACTGATGAGGGTGACAGCCCATCTCATTTAGCCCTTTGTATTTGGGAAACCCCTAAACCAGTACTTTTGCAAACAGTGAAGACCCAGATGAAATGCAGCATAATGCTGCATTTCATCAGGGTCTACACTTTTTTGTAAAGGTAAAAAAAGGTCTAAAATATAATATTTTTTGAAAATTATAACCTGGCAGCCCTAGATATGTACAATGGGCTATCCCAAGTTAATATATTGTATCAAACCAGTAGAAGAATCTATTCATGTACAAAGGGTTAAAAAGTAAATGAGCCTGCACAGGAGATTTTGGTACTTATTGCATATACCCAAAGTTTTTTTTGACTCTTTGCCTACTAAGTGTTTTCTGGTGATGACCTTTGCAAACAGTTTGGACCCAGATCAGGCCCAACAAAATGTCGGGCCTGATATGTATCCAAATAGTTTGACACACTGAATTTGGAATTTTTTTCAAAAAAGTTGATCTAGGATTGGATGTGAGTCTTCATCTACATCCAGTTTTTGTTAATGTATGAGTAGCGAAGGCTCTGACGAGTAGCTGGTTCATTGCTCGAAAATGTGATAAGTATACCAAAATATCATATAGATAGAGAGTAAAACTTCACTGGGAATGAGTTTGAACAATAAGTTTTAATAGAATCCAATCACATTTTTAAGGGACTGTACACCTAAGGTGGATACTCTCCTTTTCCTAATATGTAGGCTCAGACCCAGCATATACTGCTTTATAATATTGCTTGTATACCGCACAAACATATCAGGAATATTAGGCATACCCAAATAAATATCTTAAAATTTTAGTAACCCTAAAATGTATTTCCCATTCTGCAACTTGATCTTCAGAAAACAGCCTAAAACATAGATATTACCCCAAAATTTAGTCCAATTTTGGGATGAACCCCAAAAAATATCCACAAAATCATCATACCCAAAACAATATTCATTTTTCTGAATACCCCCAAAAATATTGAAATTCAAAATTTTGAACCCCCCAAAATTGTCTGAGCCAACATATATAGAAAATATCAGAGTACCCCCTCCCCTGGTACTGTACATGTATTTAACTGCCCCATAGAAAATGTCTCTGGAATTACCAGTGGTATGCCAGTGGTATTAACAGTGGTATACCAGTGGAAGTCGGTATTACCACTGGTAAAACAGTAGTAATAACACTGATTTCCACTGTTATATCAGTGGATAACAGTGGTATACCACCAAATTTTACCACTGTTTTCCACTGGTATACCACTGGAAACAACTGGTATACCCTTTCATTCTGATGGTTTATCCCATATCTGTTCAGGCTATTGATGCAATAAGTATGGAATTGTCCATTTTGTATTTTGAAGGGTTTCCAGTAAAAATTTCTATAAAAGGCCATGATTAACATCATGTGAATGGTGAAATACTGGGAAGTGTTTTATTTTCGTCTGAATTCAAATGAAAATTGAAAATGACCCCCCCCCCCTTTAAAATTGCCCAGATTGAACACTATTATGATCAAAGACTGCACACCATCTATCAAAAAGTCCACTGATATGTCAAGGATCATATATGGTAAAATAGCCATTGATTTTTTGAAACAATACCAGTGATATTTTTATATAAAAACAACAAAAACCAGTGGGATAAGAATGAAACAATTCCACTGGTAAGTTCACTGATATTTTCATTGGTATATAAGTGAAACAATACCAGTGGTAAAGTCACCATTATTTTCAATGGAATACCATTGGAATAACAGTGGAATGACAGTGTTATTTTTAATTCCATTGACTTTCAGTAGAATAACAGTGGCTTTGACAAAAGTCATTGGAATGCCAATGGAAAACACTGTTATTCCAGAGACATTTTCTATGGGGTATTGTTTTGGCGCTTCCTCTACTTTAGTCCATCCCTGCCCAACAGGGTGTGGGACTTTGAGTGCACAAGTTTGCAAACAGACTCATTTCAATATATATGCAGGAAAATATATGAATGAATGTTATTGTAAGGGTACACACTTTTACAAATAAAGATTCTTTATTTTTTCCCAAAAATTCCTCATTCTTTGCCTATGCTGGCACATAACATGTGAGTAATATTATAACCTGCCTGCAACTCATGCTTGTGGAGGAACAACAATAGTGAAATACTTTGTTAGCTCACCTGAGCCGATGGCTCAAGGTGAGGTATAAGATCTGTCTTCCTTCGTTGTGTGTCTGTCGTCTGTTAACTTTTTCTTTAAGCGACATCTCCTCCTGAACCTTTGGTATAAATTTAAAATAACTTCACATGAATGTTCCCCATTATGCCCTCTTCCAAAATTGCATAAATGGTTCTGCTCCACTGAACAGGAGGATGGCCAGAGCTCCAGACAATAACTCTTTCAAACGCCATCCCCTGATCCACTGCCCCAAATTAGAAATAAATTCACAGAATTGTTTGTCATAATGCCCTCTACCAAAATTGCACAAATGGTTCCACTCTGCTGAACAAAAGGGCTGTAGGAGCTCCAGATAAGAAATATCTGTATAAGACATCTCCTCCTGAACCAATGGTCCAAATTCAAAATAATTTCACAAAATTGTTCCTCTTGATACCCGCTACCAACATTGCACAAATGGTTCCACTCTGCTGAACAATAGGGCTGCCAGATCTCCAGATAAGAAATATCTTTAAACGACATCTCTTCCTGGACCACTGGTCCGTAATCAAAGTTATATTACAGAATTGTTCCTCGTGATGCCTTCTACCACAAATGAGTCTGTTCCACCAAAAAGGGGCTTCCAGAGCTCTAGATAAGAAATGCTTTTTAATTTTGTTTGTTTGTTTTGTTGCTTTACCTCCCAAGTCAACATCTATGGTCATCGCGGGACGGTCAGTTCACCTAACCACACCTTTTCCTGGGCAAGCTTGAACAGGCGGTTAAAACCAGTACTTCATGCACATACTTTCGCTTGCAACTTCTTGAGTGAAATGTTTTTTAATGACATTTCCTCCTGAACCACTGGTCCAAATTTAAAATAATTTCACAGAATTGTTCTTCAAAATGCCCTTCACCAGAATTACACAAATAGTTCCACTCCACTGAACAAAAGGGCTGCCAGAGCTCCAGATAAGAAATATCTATTAACAACATCTCCTGAACCACTGGTCCAACTTAAAATTACACAGAATTGTTTCTCATGATGCCTTCTACCAAAATTGCACATGGTTCTGCTCCACCGAACAAAGGGGCTGCCAGAGCTCTAGATAAGAAATGTCTGTTAATGACATTTCCTCCTGAACCACTGGTTCATATTCAAAATAATTTCACAGAATTGTTCCTCATGATGGCTACTATCAAAAGAAAAATTGCACAAACAGGTCGCTAGGCTTAATACAGGGGTTGCCAGAGCTCTAGATGAGAAATGTCTTTAAATGACATCTCCTGAACAATTGGTCCAAATTTAAAATAATTTCACAGAAATGTTTCTCATGATGCCCTCTACGAAATTTGCACAAATAGTTTTGCTCCGCCAAAAAGTGGTTGGCAGAGCTCTAGATAAGAATATCTTCAAATGGAATCTCCTGAACCACTGGTCCAAAACCAAAAAAATTTCACAGATGCCCTCTGCTTAAATTGACCAGAAGGTTCAGCTTGGCTGAACATTTACATGGTTACCAGAGCTAAAAAAATATCTTTTAAATCATATCATATCTCCTTAGCCACAGGCCAATACATCATCTACTCATGTGCCAAGACTTAGGTGAGCGATCCAGGGCCTTCTTGTTAAACCTTACCATGCTTTTTTAATGAATGTGTGTATTCTATGATTTTATTAACCTGACAAAGGTGCATAATTTCACGGTTAATGCACAAGATATTTTTACCTTCGGTCGCCTTTCGTTATTTACCGTGAGTTTTGCAGTAATTTAGCAAGTACTTATGCAGATAATGAAATGTCTTGTACCATCCTACTGTCTAGTCAAGTGGTTATGATACAGAGTTTACAACTGCGTTTGAAGTTCATTTATTATAGATGTACCACAACCTTTGAGATATGACATTCGGATCATTCTATTTCAAATGGTTGATGCGTAACGCGTAAAATGAGCCAGTCTATCTGAATCATCTTCAGAAATTCACATGAAAATTTTGTTCCATATTACAGCCAAAACATACGGTTGGAAATTATTCACTATACATGTTGTTTGAACTTAAGTTCAGTGGGAAAGTATGCAGTCAGTCTTGGCACTTAGGCAAAGCAGATTGCTTTAAATATCTGCAATTACTTTTAAAAAGATGTCAAAAGGACAGCGATTCAATCTCACATATCGAGCATACGCTTAACGTTCTCGGTGAGGATCCTACAAAAATAACAATAACAAATGCAAGTATAGATAAACTAAAACTTTGAAGCGTTACTATGTTTACAATATTGAAAATACGGATCTAGAAATTCGGGTTTCAGGGATTTTATTACGTATACTATAACATTTTGACGCTCGTAGATGTTCCAGACAGACTGGCTCATTTTACGTGTTAGGCATCAACCTTTTAAAATATAATGATCCAAAGGACATTACTCAGAGTTTGTGGTACATCTATAATAAATGAACATAAAATGAATCGAATAAAGGTAATCAAAGCACTGAGAGTACTGGTGGGGACGGCTGCATTGAAGCGTTCAAATAGGGAGGTTGTTAGTTAGATATCTTTTCTATAACCTGCAAATGGAAACTGGAAGTCCCGTCTCTGATGTAGGGTCAAACATATTGCCACAAAGTGAAATGGGAAAGCAATCTTTCTGACGACATTGGCATTTGTTCATTGGACAAAAACAGCCTTTTTTGGGGAGAGTTTATCAAATGTAATCCATTATTGAACAATGCAAGAAACCAGATGATAATTGCTAACTTAAGAAGTGAATAATCAAACTTTATTTTCAAACGCATTATATTTATTCAATAAATGTTTGTGAAAGCTCTTCAGGCAGGTAAGCCGTAAACAATTTTCTCTTAACTTTGTTTGGCACAACCAAAACTAAACAGTTGTAATTTGTTTCCTAATACCGTGGCATGTTTTTTTCTCCTTCAGATCTCAATTTGGTTTCTGTTGGTTAAAGATCTTATGAGGATGAGGGAAAGTGTTTCCTAGTATCTTACCTAATACAAATCCACCCACTTATTCAAAGAAATCAATGGCAATCAAGAACTGATTTGATAAAGTTCTGTCCACTTTTGTATATGTTTTTTCTACTTTTACTTAATCGCCACCATAGACATTATGTGCAAGCTTGAATGAAGTCTCTTAATGGCAGAGCCAAACCAATTGTATAATTTTGGTAGAGAGCATCATTAGGGCCAAGTTTGTGAAATTATTGTACATTTTGGATCATTGGTTCAGGAGGAGAAATCATTCAAAGGCATTTCTTATCTGGAGCTTTTGCGGATCCATTGTTCAGTGGAGTGGAACCATTTGTGCAAAATTGGTAGAAGACACCATAGGGGACAGTTCTGTGAAATTAACTTGCTTTTGGGCCAGTTGTTCAGGAGGAAATTCTGTTAAAAGAAGTTTCTTAGCTAGAGCTCTGGCAGTCATTTTGTTCAAAAGAGTGGAACATCTGGTCACGAACCTGAAGGCCTAAAGTCACAGAAAGTAAGAAAATGAAATAGTACATGTTCTTCAAATACAAATGGTTCTATGAAATAAATGGTATTTCCGCCCAGCAAGGAATTATTTCAATTTCCGAAACAAAGAAATCACATGGGGCAAGATCTAGGGAATGCAGGAGGTGAGGCAAAATAGTTACTTTTTCTTTCTTCAAAAACACTGTAACTATTTCAGAGGCATGACCAGGGACATTGCCATGTAGAAGACAGATATGTTTAAAACCAGTGACAGGGCGTCGTTTCTGATATGTTTTAGGCTTCTCCAGTACTAAATGTCTTTGTAGTCCTTTCCAGTGATATGTTTGCCCTTTTCCACCAGCACTTTTATTGCGACTCCTTCATCAGAGAAGAAAATTGGATACCAAACCTTCCTTGCACTTAAAGACCGTTTGGCAATTATTGGGCGTCTGCTATGTTTAGTGGCCAAGATTTTATTGCTAACCTTTCTGACTAGCTCAAATTTATAGACGCGATTTTCATCACCTGGGACGACATTGGCAAACTGCTTTTTGTCATAAGTTTGAAACATTTTAAGCAGCTTTTTGGCCACTAAAACCCGTTGTCTGTTTTGCTCATCAGTCAACAGATGTGGCACCCATCTAGCAAAAATATTTCGGACTTTTAAATGTGTCTTCAAAATAAAGCGAACCGTTGATAGTGACATGCCTACTTTTCATGCAATATCACAAACTGTAAATCTGGCATCTCCTTCAATGATTTACTTCATTTTTGAAACGATTTCTTTACAAGCTGCGAATTTTCGCCTTCTTGATTTTGGTGCATTTTTGATGGACTCTAAGCAAGATTAAATTTTATTTTTCCAGCGCCTAACTGTGTCATAAGACACACAAGAAGGTCCGTAAGTAGTAGAAAGTTCAATCATCAGCTGCTTCAAAGAACAGACAAGTTTTGAGCGAGCTTTGATGTAACCCCTTATTTCATCTTTCTGGTTGACTCTTCTACATGTACCAACTATTTTTATTACAGTGGTCACTGACTGCGTGTATTAATATTGCAAATTTTGTGTCTTACATTAAGTCTAACGTGTACATTTATACACCGTTGTGTAGACCTTAAATAAACCTATATAGGTATATATTGGTTTTTATCGTGTCCCACGTGGATATTGAGATATAGGACAATAAGCAATTCATTTCGAACATCCCTCGTAGGCACCATCATTAAAGTGTGCCCGCAAACGCTCACATTGTTGAACTCGCCACTGTTGTTCAAACCCAAATGATTCTAAAAAGGAAATAAGATGTCCTAGATTTTGACCTCTAGCCTCAGAGAAATGAATATTTTTGGGGATATGAAGATATATGGATAATTTTTTTGGAGGGGGGGGGGGGTTCACCACGAAATTGGACTATATTTAGGTGTAATTTCTATGCATTTTAGGGTCTTTTCTTTACGTCAAGGATTTTTTGGGGGTTGCTAAAATTTAAAATATTTTTGAGGTCCTTGAAATTCCTGATATTTCTTGGGGGTGAATGGTAGATGCTGGGCCAGACCCTTCGTATGAAGAAAAAAGAGTTACCCACCCCTCCCAAGCCCCCTGGGACACACAAATACTCTTCTGTGACAAGAATACACTTTTACAAAGAGGCTCTGTCTACACTAAGAAATTGAAGCGGTTGATTGGGCAGGCTGGCTGACTGACTGATTGATTGACTGACTGAGAAAGCAAGCAGACAGACAGCTATATTTTGCTGCATACTGCTCTAAAACACTGTTCAGCTTTTTGGCGGGAGGGGAGGGGGGGGGGGTGTGGCACACTGATATTATCATATATAAGTAGGTTCTGTCCATTTTTGGAGATTCAAAATTTTGAATTGCATTTTTTGTTGGGGGGGGGGGGTGGGGGGGGGGCAGGAGATCAGAAAAATAAATATGTTTGGAGAAATGATGAAATTATGATTTAATTTTTTTACGTTTTGGGGGGGGGGGGGGGGTCATTTCTATCAATTTGCGGCTTTTTAAGGTCAATGTTCAGATTTGGAAAATGTTTTTGTGGTCGCTAAAGTTCGAATATGTTTTGGGTATGCCTGATATTCCTTATATTTTGGGGGTAAAGAGTAGATGCTGGGTCCAATGCCAAGCCTAGGTATTTAGAAAACTTGAAAGTATCCATAATATGGTCAGGCACACTTACCATCTGAGATACTAGATAATCTAGCAAAACAGGCATACAAAAAAGTCAAAAGAGCAAAGAACGAAACAGAAAAAGCGAGACAGACAGCCATTGGAAAGTGGACAGACAGAGAAATGGCTAGATTATGCTGCTCACAGCCTTCAGAACATTGGACAAGCGCTCCAACCACCTGAGCTACTAGACACATGTAAGCAGGCTAACGAGCATATAAGTAAAAGAAGGAAGAACCAATGCAGACCGACAGACGGACGGACGGATTAACAGACAGACAGACAAACAGCTAGATTTTGCTGCTCACAACCTTCAGCACTTTGGTCAGGCGATCCTACTACTGTAGAAACTAGATAATTGTGCTAAATCAGCATACAGAAAAATAAAAAAAAGCGAAAACCCAATGGCTACATTCTGATCTAACAGGGTTTTGATCCAGTCGTTTCAGCACACCAGCTACCTATCTTTTGTCATAGATGATTCTGACGTTTTGATTTTTAGGATTTCCGTGGACAAGAAAGCATATTGCAGAACCCCTCGGCCATGAACAACGCCAACAATGGTCACATCCGCGGTAAGATTAGGAGCATGCTCTCAACCCGTTGTTCAGATTTGCATCAAACTCGCAATAGAACCAGTATCAGCTGTCCCTGCTGGTAGAAACTACAGGCTTTCAAATGTAAGTGCCTTTGAGCCCATTATTAGTTCTTGCCACTTTAATTAATATGTGGAAAACGGTTCTAAAAAGCCCTGCCCCGCGGCCAGATAACAAAACCCCGCGGACGCTATAGTATTTTTCCACGCACCTCCATGGTTCAGACTTGCAACTGTTGAATGAGTAGGGGCAGAAATCCCGTTCTCATAAACTATCGACGCTTATTTAAGCCAAATCATTAACATAAGGTAAAAACAAGTAAATGTCGTTTCACCAAAAACGCAAAAATATAGAAACCATTTCTGTAAAAATGTGTAATTGTCAATCAATCCCAAAGTGTCCCGATTTCAAGGACTCGATTTCAAGGACTCCTTCATGATCTATTTGCATTTTTTCTTGCATATTTAACCCTTAAAGCGCCAATTGCAACAAAAGTCGTCTGCTTATCTCGTCTGCTGAAATGTTTAAGAAGCATCTATGGCAGTAAGTGTGGAACCAGACCAGACTGCTCCTATAGGAGGAGCAGTCTGTTCTGGGTCAACACTGTTTGCTTCTATACTTGATTTGTCAGTAATGTTAGGCAATTATATGAAGCAGACGACTTCAGCAGACGACATTTTCAGATGCATTTTTTCTTGGCGCTTTAAAGGTTAAGTACTGTAATGCCTTAGCCATGATGTGATGTTAGAGTGACTATTCAAGAATATGTATATGCCTTTAATCGCGCCTGACAAGTGTTCGTAAATAAGTTTTAACTATTTCAAATGAGAGCCCCTACCTTCAATTTCAGTTTATTTATTCTCCGCGAAAAGACTAGTCGAAAAATATCCGCGGCCAAGAATTCGGTATGATACCAGTGGTGAAGCCCGCAAAATAATAATCTTTGCTAACAGGTTGGACCCAGATCAGACCAAACAAAACGTCGAGCCTGATCTGGATCCCAAATGTTTGACACTGTAGCGATAGAACCGCAGGGGCGCATCCAGGATTCCATGTTGGGGGGGGGGGGGGGGGCAATATTTAAAACATGAAATATTTTCATGCGAGCGCAGAAGACGCGAAGCCATGCTAAGGCGTGGGGGGGTCGTTATGAACTTGGCACACTTTCACACACCAAAAATTATTCCAACCTATACTCAGGGTGGTAGCAACGAGTTTGAGAATTAATGTGAGTTTTTTGATTCATAGAATGCATGAATGCGAGTTCTGTAGGTGTCAAGCGCGGGTAAGGGGGTCTGGGGCATGCTTCCCCAGGATTTATTGAAAAATTTGCGCACTTTGGTGCCTTCTGGCACATTTTCATGCAGTTTAATTCTTTATCAGAAAGCTTCATTTTTCAACAGGCAAAGCCATAAAATTTTGAAATGAATGGGTAAAATGAACTTCGATGTCATTTCTTCAACTTTCAAATGGTTTTCTAAACGAACTTGTAGACTATATCATGCGCGATTGGAAAAAAAACTGCTTTGTGAAAATGCGAAGAACATAATTATTTGCAGACAAAAGTTTCATCTTGTGTACGTCCGAGAAACATGTTTCAAGAGATTTTTGGAGTTTCATGAAACAGTTTCATCGAATAGGACATTGCTATATTTTCTGAAACTTGTCTCATATTTTTCCAGACAATTAGCCAATCACAGCTCGGCTATTTCTGAAGGTCAGTTTACCTGTAATTTCTACAAATGTGCATACACAATTAAGAAAGGGGTCTTTTAGCTAGGTACAATATAGTGAGCCCTATATACATTTCTTCGTTGAATCCAAACTTTGTATTATTCGCGGTCCATTTAAATGTTGCGTTGCAAGTGCAATGATCATCAGACACAATGGACAGCAATTTCGTCCTCCTCAGCATGCTCAGTAAGCACCATGTTGAAAAGGTATGCACAATTTTAGCGGGAAAGAGCAACAGGTAATGTGAAGTTGCATCGTCTGTACAGTAGTGTATGGTACACACAAAAGTTGCATACATAAGTTGCAGACAAAAGTTTCATCGTGTGTATCAGGCTTCAGACTGCTCTGATCCGGTGCCACAATGCCTGACCGTATGATAAAATTGGCACTTGTTGTGAGCATTAACACATAGTGCTCAGATGACTCCAGTAGACGTCATTCAGAAAAAGGAACCGAAAGATATGGTAGGCTACAATAAAATGACAGGATTTTAGCAGGGCGCCGCCGATCTGGCACCTTTGAATTTAGATCTCTATATGTACGTTTGCGAGCGGAGCGAGCAAGAAAAAATCAGACTATTTAAAATTGAAAAAAAAAATCAACAACAAAAAACAGTAGCCGCTGCTAAAAACCATATTAACAAGAAAAACTATAGCATGAAATATCATGTTATACTGGGGCAGTTTAAGTGGCTCATTAATGGTTTTACTGAGTTTATGATAGAGCAGTAGATATCTTTTTAATGGACTGATACATGAGGATGATGCAATATGTAATTCAAGTGCAGCAGCTAGGGTTGAGGGTTGGTGCTCAAAAGAACCGTCTCAATGGCATTGAGGTGATTCTTTTTGAATACCTACTATGTATTTCTGGATTCAGAAGAAAGGTTTTTATTATTATTATTAAACACCCCTGAAAGTATCTGGTGGTCTGGATGTTATTATGGCGATGTGCAGACTTATCTAAAGTCATGAGTTGCACCTCTTGAGTAGGTAGATCTGTTCTCTAAACACGGTGCCTATTTGCTGTCATGTGTACAGCTGAAAGAGATGTCGTAGTACGTTAACAGTTTGTCCAGCTTGCTTTTCATTATGCGTAGGAGCTTTGGCTACTGTTCTATGATCTCTATCCAACAGTACGTAATCTATATTCTCAGAAAACATATAAAAGTGGGCCACCATCGGCCCGTCACCAAAACTCCATTATGGCATTTGGTTGGCGGGTCGACAGTGGACAACCGGGCATAGTTTTGGTAGCGCTCAATGGCATTTTCAAATGCACTTAAGTGTTCAAATGTACGGTCTAATGTGACAAATATGAACCATTTTGACAATATAAACTGAAACTTTTGTGAAACTGAGTCAAATTGTAGAATGAAAGAGTAATGATCAGTAATTACTTTTGGTTTGATTTATCTATTATAAAGACCGATATTTAAAAGACCTTTTTGATCTGTTTGCGGCAGGTAGCAGGTAATAGGGATCAAAGACACTAGGATAATTTCAATTTATTGTTTTCGTCGTATGAAACATAATGCTCTATGCTTATGTTTTTCGCACACACGACACCCTATAAACTGACATTGAGATAAAAAAAAATATTTGGGCTCGGAACGTGAAAGCCTGTCTTGGGGGGTGCGAAAAACAAATGCGCAGACTAGCCTGCGCATTAGCGTAGACTGATCAGCGCCTTTTTCATTTGCTTTTTGGGAAGTATTATTTCTAGAACTACTACAAGTGAAATTTCAATTTTCTAGCTAGCCTCTGTAGATGAGGAGACTGCTTTTAGACTCGCTTTTTCAGAAGCCCCAAAGACAGGTTTTTGTCGCGTTGAGGCCCATTTTGTGTCGAAAATTGCACAACATGTAACACAAACGCAATAGCCTACCTAATCAATGCAATTATATATTTTCTGGCATCAATGGAACATTGTAAACTGTTTGTAAACGTCCCTTGATGTCAATAAAGCAACCCGAATAATGATTATGCTACTCTACTCCTAGCTTACTGATACACTTCCTTTAGTAAAAGCCAATACTTATTAATCATGACCTACATCCGTCATCGATAGGAAACAATGAACGAGCCTGTTATATTACTGGGTCTGAGCTGTTATTTATTCTTTTACAATTATTAATCATCGTTTCCTTTGTTGAATTAAAAGGGAAAAATTAGATTTGTTCTTACATTTTCAACTTTCTAAGCGTTGTCGAAAACATAAAATTGATCAATGTCTGACCGATTGTATATATATAAATAGAACGTACTAAATCGCGTTGCGATTGGCTGTGTATAAATAATTTACATATACATGTAGTGTGTATATCACATGACCGTTTTGGCGGGATAGGCATAAAGTAAATCTTCGAATGAAATCATACAAGTAAGATTATTTAATCCCCTATATTTAAGCGACTTTTTGGGGTCAGCTGAGATAATTCTTGATTTATATGAATGTTATATTATTTACATACATAGCCGCGTAAAAAAACACGCCGACTTGTTTGTTTGTTGTCAATGAAAGCAGACTACAATGGCAAGTCCACTATGTCTTTTACGATATGCCTATCATTATTATATTACTGCGCAAGGTATTATTTTTTAAATATATTTGTATTTGAATTAGCAATTGGCAATAAATCATTGCTTCGATACCCAAACTGAAGTTTCTAAACTGCAAAGCATAACAAACAATAAAAAAACAACGAAAAAGAACTACTTTTTACGCGTAATATTTTCCAGAAAGTTGTTCGGTTTGCATTAAGCCTTTATCCTGCGGAATCCGGATATACCCCGCTCTGGAAAACATTGTAGATCCGGATCAGTTGGCTTCTCAGGAACAAACTAGTCAGGATATTTACGACTCTTTATCATCCATCTAATTAAATTGTTAATATTGAAACCATGCAACTTATATGTCTGAAAATTTGCAAGGAGTGTAGCATATATTTAATGTATGGCCTGGCAAGGGTGAAAAATCGACGTGACTGAAAAACTGTAAGTGTTAAAATTGAGTCCGGATGCCAGCATCCGTCCCCAAAAACCAGGAATACATGCGGACTCAAACTCACAACCTTTTGGTTGTAAACTCTGTACCATAACCACTTGACTAGTCAGTAGGATGGTACAAAACGTTTCATTATCCTCATAAGTACTTGCTAAATTCCTGTAAAACTGAAGTGACCAAAGGTAAAAATAAGCTGTGCATTGAACATGAAATTATGCATCTGTGTCAGGTAAATAAAATCATAGAACACATGTTACATTTATTTTACTCCATGTAAAGTAACAACAACAACACCACCAACCACATCAAGTTCAGCAGTTGGTAAGTTGTACAGCTCTCCTATAAGAAGCAGCAGAACACATTTAAGCCATCTGATGCTAAAAAATTATGCTTAATGCTTTCCTTCATGAATATTCATGCTTGGCTCCTTACCCAATATAAATAGTTATATGTTGGTATAAATAGAAGCAAGAAATTAATTTTCAGCCATATCTCTATAAGCAAACAGAGTAGACCTGATCAGGCAGCTCTTGCAACAGCTGCCTGATCTGGGTCTGCTCTTTTTGAAAAGGTGTCTCATTAACTCTTAAATTTGCATACTGGGAAATATATTTTCATTCTTTTTTTTTTTTTGTTGTCTTCAAAATTAACATTTTCAAAAATTATGTTAGAAACACTATATAAGATGGTTTGCCATTTTAATGTGGATAACTATTTGCATGCCAGGTACTGTAATTTTTCATGCTTTTGTTGTCACCTCCTGGCTCTTTTCAAAATTAACTTTTTCAAAAAAAATCTTTCAGGAACACTAGTCTATCAGGATAATAAAGTTTGGATCTAGATCATGACTGAGGTTTTGTTGGTCCTGATCTGGGCCCAAACTGTTTGAAAAGGAATTATCAGAAGCAAGGAAAAAGGTTAAAACCATGGCAGTTCATTCAGCTAGCTGGTGGAGGGTTTGAAATGTTTCTTTTAAAGATTTTTCAGTGATACCCATTTAACAGAATTTAAATACCTGGGGTTGGGTATTGACAGTTTGGAAGATGCAAAGTTGCTTATTATCTGCTATAGCCCACTATCTGATTAATTGACAATTCCAATTGCAACCTGGCTTAATGTCCCTGTGCTTTCCTTAAATCTACCTATATATAAACAGAATCTAAAAAACAATATCTACACAGACCAATAGATAATTGAGCCATTATATGAGATTTCCAACAATGTGATATGTGCGACCAGCAAAGCCTCAGATCAGCCTGCGCATACGCGCAGTCTGATCAGAGCCTTTGCTAGTTGCTTGAGTATTCTATGATTGTTAAGGTACTGACTGAACACCATTTGGAGTTCCTAAGCTTAAAAGGAGGCTGCACATGCTCATCTGAGTCTACACTTGTCAAAATACCACATTGTTGGAAATCTCATGCCCCGGCTCTGAGCCAGTGTATGAGATTTCCAACAATGTGGTATGTGCGACCAGCAAAGCCTCAGATCAGCCTGCGCATACGCGCAGTCAGATCAGAGCCTTAGCTAGTCGCTTGAATATTCTATGATTGTTAAGCTAACTGACTGAACACCATTAGGAGTTTCTAAGCTTAAAAGGAGGCTGCACATGCTCATCTGAGTCTACACTTGTCAAAATCTCAAATTGTTGGAAATCTCGTGCCGTGGCTCAAATAATTTCCTTACAAAAGCACTGCCTTTAAACACGGTACCTTCAAAATAACACTGAAATAGTGCAGAGAAATTGTAGATGCTAGCTGCATAGTGGAGGAGAGATGCCCGATCGGGATCCATTGACCTAGATAAAATTGAGAGAAATACAGGTAAAGTTACTATTGATAGTAACTTGCTACTCCATTGGGCTCCATTTTATCATTTTTATAGTGGTCTCAGAAAACAGAATCTGATTCTCACCAAATTTCAACAACCCAAAGATGAATAAATTTCCGAACTTTTGACTGTTCAGATTTTTTTTAAAGTGTCTAGAAAAAAAGTTTTTAAGGTGTAGAATCAGGCTTTTTTTCTGGTTGTCTGTGATTCTCGTTCAGGAACTTGAGAAAGTTGTGATGCCCGATCGGGAAGCAGTGACTCCTATATGGGAACATTTGAAAAAAATCTTTGATTTCAGAATGGGATACATGCAATTGATCATCACATTCATTATTTACAAAGCATGGCTTTTAGCATACCTGATGATGTAGTGTTACCAAGTAGCCACAACCCGAATGCATTGCAGAATGCGAGCTCTACGTAGGGATTTTAGGCACAATGCTATGCAACGATATTTTACAAAAAAAACAACATCTGCTTCATAGTGCTATGTGAGGACACTGAGCTGACTTGCAGAAAGCTGTTTGTGAAGCACAACGGGATATGTTGCCTTTTTTGGTTGTGCTCATAATCAATGAAACAGCTATCATTGCGCAATGGACAGCTACAGAAAAGTGCTTTTTAGGCGTAGTCATTGTATAACATTAAAGAAAGCACTACAAGCACTCACCATATTCATTCTCCGCACATTCTATATAGCTTTTATATTGCATACACAAAATACAATAATCAAGATACCTTTTACTCTGTAAAATGCACTTTAGTCAATTTTTTATGTTCTCAAACAGGAAACAAATTTAGACAAAAACAAACTGCGTGTTGTAGAGGACCAAGGGTTACGAAATGTAAAAAAAGCATTTTGTTATGCCCCCTTCTAGTACAGTGCTTAGGCAGTATGAAGCTGGATATTGTACTCAATCTATGTCTTGCAAACATGCTTATGATTTTTACAGCGTGTTTATTGTGTGACCCCTTATTTTCTTTAAAAAAATACAAGTAAGTCTTTCTAAATTTTAGTTTAAATGTCTAAATGAGCAATGTTTGTTAAAATTATTAGTGTCTATTATAATGCCATTTACGTTACATTTTCATTTGTACCCTATAAAATCAATGATATTTTTAAACTTTTAAATGACCAAATTTTCAACAGGATGTTGGGAGACATAGTGTTTTTCCCCGGGCGTCTGTCTGTCTTTTACAAATCGTGTTCGCTCTATAACTTGAAAACCGCTTAAGCTCTATTCAAGAAACTTTATACAAATATCAATCAGCATGAGATGAAGTGCAGAGTGCAAGAATGGTAACTCTGCCTTTTATATTTTTTTTGAGTTATTTTCCTTTGAACTTTGTGCATCACAAAAATCGTGTCCGCTCTATAACTTGAAAACCACTTAAGCGATATTCACGAAACTATATACAAGCATCAATCAGTATGAGATGACGTGCAGAGTGCAAGAATGGTAACTCTGCCTTATATATACTAATACTTTTTGAGTTATTTTCCTTGGAACTTTGTCCATCACAAAAACCGTGTCCGCTCTATAACTTGAAAACTGCTTAAGCTATATTTAGGAAACTTTATACAAGTATCAACCAACATGAGTCGACGTGCAGACTGCAAGAATGATAACTGTCATTTATACTCTTTGAGTTATTTCCCTTGGAACTTTGTCTATCACAAAAACAATTATCTATGACTATATTTTATACCAGGTTATGATGGGCAATAGTTAACTACACTTACAGATATCTTTACTAGATACGAGCTGATTGTCTGCATGAAAATGACTAGAATTTCTGTTAGAAATTGTATTTAATGTTTCTGTTTGAAATTGTATTTAATGACTCATGCTTTTGACATCAAAAGGGGGGAGACATCTGTTTTTTTATCGTAGAAAAACAATTCTAGTTATAACATGTTTTTAAAAAAGATACGCCCGCTGATTAAATGATCATTTCAAAATGGCAAACAGATACATTCTCACTTTAATACTTTGTCTGTTATAAGCTGCTCAATTTGATGACCAATGATAAAACGTTATACATGTAAAAGGTAAGATCCTTTTTAACTTTGAAATTAAACCAGCAATTCATTTTTATTAGCTTTTAAACACATTATGGTAATATTTTGATATAACCAGACTAAAAGCCATCTTAAACAACATTTCTAGGTGAAATATATCATTTTGTTCTCCGCTTTCTAATGGCTCACATAAATACCAGAGTTAAAATGCAACTCATATAGGATGCTGTATTTGATAGACAAGAAATCTTTTTTTTCAAAAGAAATTGTATCAATTTGATTTAGAGGCTGTTTGTAAATGAGCATGAATGACATTTTCTTTTGTGAAATGGTATGTCTCTTAGCATATATAACACAATACACTGCTTGTTATTTTTTTCTTGGTTATATGTTATAAAATGTATTAACTAAGAAAATGATAGGTCTGGTGCAGCATCCTAACTCTGATTCATTCACTTGCTCTGTCTAATTTGAAAACGTAACATACATAACTTTACAAATATATGAGGATTTTATCTTTATCTTAACAGTTTTCAGTATAAACTGAGTCTCAAAGCTAATAAAGATCAAGACTTTTGTATTATTTTATACTTTTAGAGAAATCTATTCAGGTATACAAAAGTAACCAAAAAGGTATGTAGACCCAGTTCATGCTTTGCTTAATTTGTCTTCCTGGTGTCTCGTGATGGTTGAGTGGCTCTTCCTCACGATGCCATGGGGTTGTCTGTGGTTTGTGATTGTGGTATTTCCTGATCATACTCACTTACTATTTTTGTTTAATGTCACATTATACAAAACTAGTACATTATACAAAAATAGTAAATAACATATCTGTGCTTGTAAAAATGGGTTCATTTATGATTAAAAATTACACATTAATGAAAGCTGTGTGAATGGTTGACACTTAGCTTGTTGTTGCTCTAATTGATTGCAGGTGTTTTGTGTTGGACTCCTGTTTTGTTAATTGATTCTAGATGCCCTTTCTAGTTAAGTTATCATGTGTCATAGAACAGAACAGAGAATTACTTTAACAGTGTTGTGAAGTCTGTGGATTAATATGCAGTCCGTGATTGTGGCATTCTCTACCATACTCACGTCTTGAAACACATTTGCTTGCAATCATGACAGTATCAAACATTTACAAATGTGGGAGGAAAAATGTTGTACAGGTTTCATTACATTTCAGTTTTCACTAAAGCCTCAACAGCTGATACAGATTCAGACATTATGTGTGTCTGTAATCAGTTATTGGTTGAAGAGGTTCCAATGCAGATTTTTTGCCAACATGTATTTGTGTATATCAAAACTCAGATGTTGACTCTTTACTCTTTTTAGTTTCCATATATGATTTCAGTTTAATTCTAACATGGCTGGATAATCATATCAAGGTTGTACTGCTAATCATTTGCTAAAACAAGCACTTAATGTAAACCCTTAACAGTTAATGGTTTATTAAAAATGAAACATTACTGTGAAAATACCATTGCATATGTGAGTCATTGAAATAAGTTAGACCAAATTATTGCAGAAATCCTGTGAATTGATTCCTTAATTTTTAACAGCTTTTAGCATACATTACATGATAGATATGTTTAAAAGACGTCAGGGTATAGAGAAAAAATGCAAATGCATAGATATCATGTTTTCTAGCATGCAGGCTTTATATGGAAGCGCAATAGAAAAAGTACTATGCTAATAATGGTCATTAATTGTCACTAATGATAGACTTAGATGTTATATTAAGAAAGTATAGCCTTTGAAACAGAGTGAAAATTGAAAGATTTGCTTTTAAATACCAAAAAGTTTATTGAAAACATTACATAGAATACAAATGACAAATTTGACAGCAAATTTGATAAAGGAAACTTGTGATATATGTCAAGTTATTGCGCTTATATAATAATAGTATCACTTATTGGTACATTACTTGGTTCTAATGTGCGTGTAGCAGTTGCCATGTGTACTCATTGTTGGTTTAGATATTTTTACAATGCGCTGTAGAATAAAGATAGTATTAAAGCAGATTCTATACAGGATGCTAGTAAGCTCTTTGGCAAAAAAAGCAAACGTCTGCAAATACTTCCATGATATTCCAGTACAGATGGTCCATCAAGTCCTATACTTAAAAGCGGTTAGCCCAAGGTCCTGATTTTTTGATGTCAAATCATTTAAAAAGTCTACAACACTAATAATTTAATGCAATGGGGCCTTTCCAACTGATTTAAAGACATGTATCTGTTTTCAAATTAATTAAAATGGAAATTTATAAAAAATACTCCTGTTTTATGTAGAACCAGGCATTATAATGATAAAAGTAGAATTCTCCCTAATTATTTTGTTATGTATATATACGTTACCAACATTAATTTTATTGTGATGATCAATGGCATGTATCTCGTTCTGGAATCAAAGATTTTTTTCTAATGTTCCCGAATAGGAGTCACTGCTTCCCGATCGGGCATCACAACTTTCTCAAGTTCCTGAACGAGAATCACAGACAACAAGAAAAAAAGCCTGATTTTAGAACTTAATAACTTTTTTCTAGACACTTTAAAAAAATTCTGAACGGTCAAAAGTTTGGAAATTTATTCATCTTTGGGCTGTTGAAATTTGGTGAGAATCTGTTAAAAACTGTGATACGTTTTTGTTTTTGTTTTCTGAGACCACTATAAAAATGAAAAAATGGAGCCCAATAGAGTAGCAAGTTACTCTTTAATGCTACGTTTACACTATGTCCCCGGCGACCACGGCAGTCACGATTTTGGCCACCATGGACGAAACGGGGTGACCGTAACACAACGTAGGGGAACGGGGTCGACAAACGTAGCTCGCCGTGATCGCCGGGACAGATTTTTAAACAGGCAAAAAAATTGCCACGGCAGCCACGGCGGGATTGACCTACTTAAATGTGCCGTAGTAGAACGGGGAGAACGCAACAAAACGTGACGGAACGTAACAGACCTAAACACAATTTGGAGTATGTCCGTAGCTGGACGGCTTGTTACGAGACACAAGGTCTGCCAAGGTCTATCAAGTTATGTTGCGGTCTGCCACGTTGTCCTAACCCGACCCCACAGCTAGAACCTGAACATAAAGTCTAAGAATCTCAGATAGATGCATCTGAGGAGGAAAGTAGTGGCAAGGGTAGAAATAATCATTACTGAATGGACTTGGGTAGTTTCATTGTGTTATAGAGGTGTCATAGGTTATTATTTCCCGTGGCAGAATATTGCATTTATTTCTCTGAAGATAAGTCAGTGTAAGACATTGATAAAATGCTGCATTGTGCGCTATTTCATTAGAATCTTCTGTGTTTTAAAAAAAATACTCATAAATGAGTCACTAGAGTACAAAGGGTTAATGCTGATACCAATGGCTGGTGTTTTTGTTTCAAGACTCTCATTGTACAGTTTCGAAGAGCTTTGGAGGCCTGAAATGCGTTAACATCTTCGATGCGAAGCTCTCTTGCTATAAAAAGTGAGAAATATCCCAATTGTTGCATTCGTTCTTCCGAAAACCATGCCCGCACTTTCCATCCGTCTTTAACCTCCATGCTAGACGATCATTCTTCTATATAGCTGCTGGTGGCCTCCTTGCTGCCACAAAGGCTAGATGTACACTCTTAGCAAAAGTATAAATACGAAATCGGCATCTTTATTGCCATTACATGTAATGATGTATTTGATCAAAGGTGCATAATATAACGATTGCAGCAGCTTTGTGGACCTCCTCTTTCTACCGTGGGCATATTGGGGCTCAAACACCATTCATTGCCCACGTTGTATCGTAGAAAACCTTGACAGAACTTGATAGACGTAGCAGAACTTGATCGCAACGTAACAAAATGTGAGAGGTCCCAACAGAACGTGGCAGGCCGGGATGAAACGTAGAACCATCCGTGACAGACCGTAGCGCGCCAGCGAGCCTCTGTCATGGCAGACCTTGACAGACCGTGAGAAAACGTAGCGAGACTTAACAGAACTTGAACACAAAGACAAAAATGACAAAAAACATCACGGCGAGCTACGTTTCTGGCTACCGTGACTGCCGTGGCTGCTGGGAACATAGTGTAAACCTAGCATAAAGTAACATTTAACTGTATTTTTCTCTCAATTTATGTAGGTCAATGGATCTCGATCGGGCATCTCTCCTCCACTGCTACAGCATTATGTGTTGGCTTTTGCTAAGGCAGAATTCCAGTCATTGTTTCTTCCTTGCAATTGTAAGATAGGAATTTATCTGGCTCTATAGCTAGATCAGAACATGTTGGATTGTTATTTGTCCTCGGTGATGAGGCAGTCCAGGCACCGAGGTTATAAAACTTTTTTCATACTCAACTCAGCTGAGCATGAAATTTATCCTGCTCATAAATGTTAAAATGCCAACAATTGTTGGCATTTTAACATTTATTAGCAGGATAAATACAACATCTGAGAGATTTAAAGCAAGTCACTTCTTTATTTGTCAGTATTTTAGTTTTTATGAGCAGTTGAAATTTTTTGCTCAGTTGAGTTGAGCATGGATTTTTTTTATAACCTCAGGGCCAGGTTGATCAGATGCTAAGTAAGAAGGGAAACAAGTTTGTGTAAACATGTATGGAAAGAGTCCTGGTCTGCAGAACAAATTCATTATCTCAACAGGTTATAAAAGATAAGAAAATATTAACATTTTTACCCTCAAAATGTTAATAATACAACTATAAGATGGAATATTATCCCTTTACTATGGCAGCCATGCTTCCCAAAATTAGATGTTCTGGATTTGTTCCAGAAAATTCATCTTGAACAGTTCCATAACAGGTCGTTTTGAACATGAATTGGGAACAATTCAACAATTGTTCTTGTTGCAATAAATTGAAATAAAAAAACTTCAGCTGATTATGAGCCTCAACGTGAGAAAATGTCACTCAGTCTTTGGGGGTTTGGGAACCACAAAAACAAAATGACCATTGTTTCAGTTTGAAATTGCAAATAGTGGCTTATGGATCTTTCTGACATCGAAGGGGGTGGTGGGGAAGATATCTGCTTTTTGTAGAAAAAACAACTCTAGTTATAACAGATGAAATTTGATGTTTGTTTGTTTGTTTGTGATGATCATCAGATATTACCGATAACCCTTTATATACAGATGGATGTTTCCAAAGTGATAAAAGCAGTAAGGATGGGCTCTTCTATTATGTATTTTAAGGGGCCTCAGGAAATTGGCGTTTCCAAATTATGAAGTGTTTCTGTCTCCGGGAATTGCTTTTGAGTAAAAAAACAATGTAGACCCAGAATGAGATGAAATGCTGCATTATGCACCGTATCATCTGGGTCTTCATTGTTTGTTAAGAAATCTGTTTATGGGTTACTAGTATACAAAAAAGGCTCATAGAATAGTTACTCAGAAAATAATTTGGTATTTACCCATCACATATCCAGATACCTAATTACAATTATACCTTAGCTAACATTGAAGCGTATACCATAAAAAAAAGAATAAAAAATAGTAATTTTTCCTCTAATATTCTCACCAGAACTTTTACCCTTTAAGAGCCAAGAAAAAAATGCATCTGAAAATGTCGTCTGCTGAAGTCGTCTGCTGCAAATAATTGCCTGACAATACTGACGAATTAAGTATAGAAGCAAACAGCGTGGACCCAGAACAGACTGCAGTCTGATCTGGGTCCACAATGTTTGCCATAGAGGCTTCTTAAAGATTTCAGCAGACGAGAAAAGCAGACGACTTTTGTTGCGATTGGTGCTTTAAGGGTTAATAATCAAGTAAGTATGGTTAACCATGAGAAGTATTGTAATACTATATATAGAACATTGAGGAAACTGACAACAAAACTCAACAAGCTCAAAACATCCACTGTCTTGCCAGCCAAGAGTGACAGTGACATCATGTTTTGTTTACAAAGTAATCAGAGCTGAGAATCGATAGAGAACTTGTGTATTAATCCTATCCTGTGGATAGGATTTATACACAAGTGATCTATCGATTCGCATTAACATAAGGGGAGTGTACAAGTTATTGTTTTACTTAACAATTGGTAACAAAATATGACGTCACTATCACTCTTGGTTGGCACTACAGTATACAGTACTGTAAATGAGGTGAAGGGTATTGTTCTCAAGTCAGCTGTATTATCCCTTTACTCCAATATTAGATTATTTTTAGATCATGAAAACTTTGCATCTCTCTAAACATTGAAAATTCAAGAAAAATTTAAGCTTAGTTTTAAATGCTTTTGAAAATATAATGGCAAATGGAACATTTGCTCTTTTGGAGCAAATGCTCCATTTTCCATAATATTTTCAAATACATGGTATTTCCAAGGCGTCAAAAGGCATTATTATGGAGAAAAGGGTTAAAGGGGAACGTTTACAAAACTAACTGTAGACTTTATTTGATAGATGGTAACAAACCGGGTTTTTGGTAAAAAAATCATGCTAAACGGACCAACCGTTTAGAAGCTATGGCTGTTGAAAGATTTAACAATGGCCACCTAATGGTACAAGTCACATGACTGGCTGTGAGTAATGATGTCATAACCTAACAACTGAATAATTCAACATAAATGCCGGTGTATATATCTCCTAAAATACTAATCAGGGCCCGGAATTACAATGCCTCCTTAAAGTTAAGGAAGACTTAAGTATTTATTTTTCAGGGTGCGAAAAATAACGTTTCACACTGATTAAAATCAAAATAGTTTCATTTTTTCCGTAGATCACAGTGATATCTTTGACCACAAGTACTGCATAGATACGGACAATTTATTTAGCATTTAATATAGCGTGTTGAAATATCAATACTTAACTTAAGTCTTCCTTAACTTTAAGGAGGCATTGTAATTCCGGGGCCCCGGTGTATTATTTGTGTTACTATTAATCAAAATACACCAGAATTGTGCTTCATAAACACTAATACTCCTGCATATAGCTATTTTTAGAAATTGGTTACGTGACTGCCAAATAAATATGGCGGCGCCTATCACAGTAATTTTGAAACATTTCAAAGCCTGTATTTTCCAAACTGTTGGTCCAATTTTGATGAAATTTTTACTAAGCGTCGTGGTCAGCTTAAGTTACGCAAAGGTCAAATCAAATATATACACATACTGTATGAAAGCAGATTTGTCACCAGTATGACACAGACATGGTTGCCTGTAAAAGTCTTATATATACTATGCACAATAAGCTTAGCAATTGTTTTGTATGGGTGAGCCCATCCACATCAGATTTCAAGTTTCATTTGCTGTCATGAAGATACAAGCGCCGTTCATCTGACAAGAATTTCCATTTGAAAAAATACAGAATTACCAAACGCAGCGGCCGTGCTAAAGTGACGTTAAATTTTAAGACTAGCGGGTATCTTGGGTATTTCTGATCATTGGGGAAAGCCCAAACCACTTTCATGCAATTGTTTTGTTACTGAAAACCAAAAAAGCGTAAATGCTGCAATTTCCTGAACATTCTCAGAGAAATAAAGGACCAAGTTTTAACAACTTCAGGTTTTTATTAATTCTATTACGTTATCGCCTTTACACTGTGTTTCTAGTTGGTTTTTCTTGAGCCACATTTACAAGTAAAACTGTTTGATGCCTTCCAAGTTCATATTCAGACAAATAGTGTTGAATGAAACATCTTCACAGCTACAGAGCACAAGCCGAAAGATAAAATCTAACGTCACCGTTATCTCAAAATGCGTTGCACCATTATCCAGTAACTTCATAAGATGAGTTACATTGTAAGCCTATGACATATTTGTAAACTGAGTCTCTGTTGAATTGAAACACCAATTAACATTAGAAGTTTAATCAATGATGACTACATTTTGACGTCATTGATGGCAGCTGATTTTTTCAGCATGAAATCTCTATCACATCTTTCACATAACCAATAGTTTTTATAGGCGTATGATGAAGATGAAAGACTACCAAACGAAAAATCACATGCTTATCATTTTAGCATCACTTACAACAGATGTGGATTTTTCTTACTGACCTCTTCTGCACTTCTTGCTCTCCCCAAATGCATATAAAGGATGGCGTCTCTAAATTTGTGGTTTCATTTGCCTAAGATCCTGTTCTCATCATTGCAATAGAAATTGTTCAATATTGCACAAAGATGAGCACAAAAAGATGTGAGACATAAACAATTGCTAAACTTATTGTGCATATATAGTATATATTGTCTTTATGCCCAAAACTAATAATTTATCTTTTTCTTTCTTTTCAAATTGCTGAACAGCCGATAATAATAAAGGTGAGTACTGCTTTTTGTATTCTTTTATGGGATTTATTTTAGGTTGGCTGTTATAAATGTTCCCAGATCGAGCCCCTTTGTTTTAAGCTCGCTGCTACAGATATTTTTGACTACCATCAGTAGGGGTACTGGTTCAAATGAAACTTGATCCCTATAAGCTATTTTCAGTCTGTACAGGTATCCCAGGTTTTGTGAATGCTTGTACTTGTATTGAATTCGGATTACTTTTTTGATCGACCTATCAATTGAAATGGCGATGTCCCTCTGCAGGTAGGCCAGAATTTCAGAACAAGGATGTCTGTTTCATTGCTATCTGACATGATAGTCATGATAGACCAGTTTATAAACATGCTGCACAGAAAAAAAACCACTTTCAGTTATTACTTCGACTGGTTCACGTGGAATTGCAAGGAAACCCCTGCACAAATTCTTGAAAACATGTGTTCTTCAAGGAGAGAATGGCTAGGCCGTCCCTCGCGATCACCGTTTGTCAACACTCCACAAACCTCGTGATGCCAAACGGTGATCCTCTGGACGGATTTTTCTATCCAACACTCATGATAGATTCTTATATTACACCTGTACGGATGCTATCTGGAGCACTGATAAACTATTCAAGTTTTATAAATTGAGTAATATGACTGCCAGCAAAGCCCTTCTCTTACTGGTTGAAAAAAAACATTGACTACCAGTGATAGTCATAGACTGGTGGCTTTCACCATACTTTTGACCCTCATTAAGCTACCAGTTGTCATTAAGTAAATACAGGGGAAAAACAGGGGTCCCAACTCCACACCACCTAGAAAAATCACAAAGCTCCAGGTTTCCTTGGAAGTACTGGCACTGTTCCCCATCCCTAACTGTTAAATCACAAATTAATAGTAGTGTAGAATAAATTGATGATTAAAGTAACACCAACAAACAAGAGAAAGAATTTCAGAACTTTGGTTTAAACATATTTTATTTGTATACTTTGTACATAGAACAACATATAAAAAGACATACAATAATATACAGTATACAAATGGGATTCAGAAGAAAGTCTTAAGACTTATAGGAATAAAAATATCATTTTACTCATATTTGAGATTTGAAGAGAAAACCATTTCTGTACCAATGCTAATTTTGGCACTCAAATGTACTATGAGAGTTTGGAAACTTTTCAATTATATGTAATATAGCAAGAGGCTCCACAGGGATGGAGAATTTCATTTTCTTACGGTCAATTCAGAACAAACATTCATATTTTCATCCATATTTGGGAGTGTAAGTGTTACTGATACTGTTTCGGATTCCTCCGAAGTCTCATCAATATCAACCTCTGCTTGACGATGTTTTTTAACAAATTAACTTGCTCAGGAGACGATTAATTTCTCTGCCGTTTCTAATTTCGACGTCTCTGTATCACCACAAAATTCAATGTATCAACATCAAGATCAACATGCCTGTAGTTGGACTTTACTGTCTTTACAGTTTTAACGACCATTATGACGTCACAGTCCCCGCCTTTTCAAAAATAATGAGCTTCACTTTATCCATAAAATCTCCTTTTTCAAAAATATTTCATCTCAGTTTCTGGTATCAGCAGATAAAATGTTTATAATGGCACTCACTTGTATAAAATATATTCCTCTTACTCCCAGTAAAAGGTTAAAATATCACATTTTTATGAGCTTGACATTTGTTGTGTTTCTCTCTCAAATCACGTGACAGAACTTTGGGAGCCTGGACATAGGCCCAGATAAGGAAATTTTATGAGCGTAAAACTGTAATTATTTCCTTACCCATACATGGGTTTTGGGTGCTCAAAAGAACCGTCTCATTGAGACGGTTCTTTTGAGTACCCACAACATATGTTTTGGGTGAAAGATGAAGAAAATAGATTTCCAATACGCACTCTTATCTGGAGGCTTGCCTGGACCCCCATGATGAAAATTTCTGGATCAACGTGTATAATGCTTCATGACTCTAAGTATTAATGAAAGCACACTCTAAGTGGTGAAAGAACTGTTTAAATATTTATATTATCACTAACTGGAGCATTCTAGTGGTTCAGTCAGTTTAGCATGTGATATACAGATTGATGACAGGCAGGGGGGCCCAAGCTAACGTGGAAGAAACTGACTGAGAAAGACTGCCGTGAGTGGAAGCTAACGACAGTTGACCCTCAAGAAAGGAGCACCTGGAGATCAGGTGTGAGATCTGTTATGCATGCAGCTAGCCAGTTAGCTGGAAGGGGGCCCACTGATGTGGATGATGCCCTTGCACTTGCACGTTAATCAAAAATCTGATTATGATGATGATATGAACTGTACTTTTATACCATTCAATCTCAAGTCTAATGCCATACCTATGAGTATGAATACAGTTGTCCCCTAAGGCCAGAATTTTTTTATTAGTTGATTTACAGGATTTTTTTTTTCAGATTTAGGATCGAGGGGACTAAAGAAATAAAAATAAAAAAGCTCTGAAAATGACCAGTTGACTGGTCATTTTCAGAGCTTTTTTTTTAATATATATAGCTTTTTTTTTAATATCTCCAGAAAAAACCCCAGTAAAACTAGTAAGGTAAACCTACAGTCTGTATTAAATATTTAAGTATTTTATCAGTCTCCTAAAAATCTGGATAAGGACAATCATTTTTAACAAGTGTCACTCTCAAAGAAACACAGACAGAACCTCAAAAATATATTATTTATTTCAACGAAACAAATAATATTTAGAGTCGGCCAATAAAATAAAAAAAGAAAGTTTTAGAAATTAATTTTTTTTTTTTTCCACTTTCCGGAAAATTACAGAAGGAGGGTTCGTAAATCAAATTATAAAAAAATTCTGGCCTAATTGGTTGGTGTATTTCAGAACCAGTGTCTGACAAAGGAGCTATAATTGGTGGAAGTGTTGCAGCAGTTATAGTTATCATAGTGGTAGTAGTTTTTTGTGTTTGGAGATGTTTAGGTAGGTATTTATTTAGATCACAACATCATTTTCTATTTTTAGATAACACTGAAAAAATTTAAGTTCAGTTTTGAATACTTTAGAAAATTTTATGGACAATGGAGCATTTGCTCCAAAAGAGCAAATGCCTCAGTTTCCATAATATTTTCAAATACATGATATAAAGGTGTTAGCATGGAGCAGGGCTCACCCTGCCATTAGCCGTTATAGCCATTTGCTACTAAAAATGCTGAGTGGCTACAAATGTCCCCTCATCCAAGCTTTAGTGTAGGATGAAGGGGCATTATTGGAGTAACGCCTGAGGCGTAGCATGTATTAATTTAGCAATCCGTTCCGGTTTGTTCGGTTCGCGCCTAATTCAAAGAATCAAGTACACCCAATATAATCACGTGATAACTGTCAACACAGAAGCCATTTGCCACGTTTATTCATATTTCAAAGCTGGTTTTGTTGCATGCACTCATTAGAGGAGGGTTAACAAAATAAATGTAACCAAATTTACAATAATGGGAGGGTGCATACATGCTACGCCTCAGGCGTTACTCCAATAATGCCCCTTCCTACACTAAAGCTTGGATGAGGGGACATTATTTTCGTACCACCTATCGGCTTCGCATGTATTAATTTAGCAGCTTTAAAGGCAACAAAAACATTCTAAGCCAAAATAAGGCAATACCTCTCATTTATGCCCTCCAAATACTGCATTCACATAAGACAACTGATCATTTTTAACAGATTGTCTACAATAAAACTTTCTAAAGTTTTTATCAGAAGACCAGTCTGCGGTTTTTAAAATCTTCTGTAAACTACAACCTCCTGAAAACGCTGCCGAAGCAGAAGCTCCCCTATACGAATGCGCCTTAAACACTTTAGTATCAATACCAGAGAGATCAAGTATCGTCTTAAGCCAGCGTGCAACAGTACTAGATGTGACAGCCTTAAATGTAACATAACTATTGAATACTTGTCTGGATAGTCTAACCTTCTCAGTTCTATCAATATAATATAATAACCTGTGCATAGCACATAAACTTTCCTCACTGTAATGTTCCACTTTTAGTGAATAACCATGTCCCACACGTGTAGTTTTTAATATATGGGGGAAACAAAAATCTACTTGATTTACCCCTTTAATCATATAATCTAAATCCATAGACACTAGAGTTTGTGCTCGTGGAGCCACAGCAAGAGCTATCAAAGCAATAACCTTTAAAGTCAATAATTTCAAAGACAATTTCCTTAATGGAAAAAGAGACCTAAGAAATTTCAGCACACATGTAACATCCCATGTAAAAAGGTATTTTGGACTTGGCTTCCTACAAAAATAAACCCCTTTCATAAATCTAACTATGAGAGGACAGATCTTAGTCCATGAATTACCAAAAAATGGCAGAGTAACTAACAACATAGCTTTAAGCGAGTTTATAACTGAGTAAGATTTGTTTAAATGAACTAGATAATTTAAAAACTGTAAGACTACAACCTCAGTCGTGTGAAGGGGATCCATAAACCTGAAACCATTCCAAGCCATCCACATCTTCCAGGCTGACTGGTACTGCTTCCTGGTCCCTGGACTCCATGAGTTGAGAAGGAACTTCGAAGCTGATTCCGGAATTCCTCGATGATACAGGGTCTGCCGGATATAGTCACAGCGATCAACCTCATCTGTTGACTCAAAGGATGACTTCCTCCGCTGTGTGCCATCAGCAACAAGTCTTTGTGTCTTGGTAACCTGACCGGTAAAGAACAAATATTACAAAGTACTAGTGGAAACCAAGACTGAGCTTTCCAAAAAGGAAAGACCAAAAATAGCTTTCTCCACACTATCTTCATTTATCTTATTAATTATTTTTCCCATCAAAGAAATAGGAGGAAAAATATATGGATGGAAATTATGCCATGACATAGTAAAGGCATTACAGTGCATCGCACCAGGCTCTGGATACCAGGAAACAAAACTATCCATTTGTTTGTTTAACCTGGAGGCAAATAAATCAATATCTGGGACAAAAAATTGCTTGCATAATCTGTCAAAAATTTCCCTTTTTAACATGAATTCAGAATGATCTTTAAAACTCCTTGAATAGAAATCCGCTGTGTTCAGGGATCCAGCGATAAAAACAGCAGATAGGACAATACGTCTTTCTAAACACCAATCCCAGATATCATATGCTAACCTATCCATAGACTTGGATGTCATACCTCCAAGGTCTGTAATATATTTGATTGAAATAACATTATCTGATTGGATCTCAATATGCACATCTCTTTTATTACTATATAAAGATTGTAATGCATAAAAAATTGCTAACATTTCAAGAATATGGATAGGATTACACGATTCCTCAGCATTCCATCTACCATTAGCATGTAAATTTGTATCCAGATCAATTGAACCCCAGCCTTCAAGACTGGCATCTGTTCTACAATGTATTTCAGCTGCTTTATGTCTGATCACCTTTCCATTTTTTAATCTTACATTATCAATCCACCAATTTAACTCTTCTATGCTTGTCTTAGACTCGGACCCAGTATCAACGGACTGGTCACTGACGGAAATACAAAGTTATGTTGTCGAGGCTTTGTTTGAGCGTAATTTCAAAGTACTACAGCCTTTAAAATTGATTCTGAACATATCCGAGATTAAACGAGGTTATTCTCTGTATGCAAAGTTGAAATAATTCGAGATACAGTTAATAAAATTGAAGTTTTATCGTCTTTTTAGGTTGATTTTTGACGATTTTCGGCTAAAAGTGCGGAAAATAGCAAAAATGGTACCTTGGTTTCTTGCTGATATTCATAAAGACGGATTAACTTTCAATAAATATAAAAATACAGTCTTAAAGATACTATATTAAACCAATGCTTTTTGAAGAAAAATCACAGGTATGCAGAGAAATAATGGGGATATGATTATTTAATCTTCAACGTACGTCAGTTTTTGCCTAAACTAGCCGCTCAGCCTCGACAACGTATTTCCAATATATACATTTACCTGTATGGCAGTTTCCAGTCCGTGAATACTGGGTCCGAGTCTAGACAAAATAACTTCATTATCAAAATTGTTCTCAACTCCTAAACCTGCCAATTTATTTCTTTCCAAACCTCTATAGTGTAATGGTGCCTCAAATACTGCATAAAATGCATTAATAATCAACCCTATAAAGGATGCTAAGGCTCTAACAATCACTACACCTTTTTTAAGCAATGCTTTTGCTTTTGTTAAAATCTTTTGAATTTTTTCCTCTGTAATATACACTTTAAATTCTACTGAATCTATAATGAACCCCAAAAACACAATTCTCTGTGCTGGTATCAAAGAAGATTTAGTAAAATTGATAGTAAAACCAAAAGAGTCTAAGGATTTTACCATGAAATTTGTATTTCCCCGACAAACAGCCCTATCTTGATCCATGTTCAAAGAGTCATCTATGTAATAAGAACACCTAGTATTTTGCTGTCTGAACCAGGCATAAACAGGTTTTAAAACCTTAGTAAACAAAAAAGGTGCCGATTTCAAACCAAAACAAACGCAAACAAATTTGTACATTCTACCATTCCAAGAGAACTTTAAAAATTTTTGGTCTTCTGAGTGGACTGAGATTGAAAAACATGCATCAGTCAAGTCTATCGATGTTCGAAAATCATTCCTCTGTAACAAATCTAGAACAACTTTAAAAGTTTCCTGCTTGAAATGATCATAATGAACAAATTTGTTCAGATGTCTTAAATTAATAACAGGTCTATATTTTCCATTAGGCTTTGGTACAATAAACAAATTTGAAATAAACTCTCCTGGTTCTGAGACAGATGGCACTATAGCACCCTTTTTAAGTAACTCTTGAACCTCATTATCAACTATTAGCCATTCTTCCTGACTAAAATCAATTTCCCTAGGAACATGTTCCTGATAAGGCTGTTCATCAAAGTTAATTCGATACCCAGAAATGGTCTGGAGTATCCAAGGATCCTGAGTTATTTTTAACCAATTATTGATTTTATACTTGACCTTGCCAACAGAACTTACCTTATCTAGTTCTGCTGCCCGTTTGGGGAAGTGACCGTAGCAGAAACTCTTTTCATCCCCCTTGGTTGTGACATTGGTCTATACTGACCCCTCTGTGGGTATGGTTGGTACCTGCTCTGAGAAGGTCCATTATATCCTCCAGTCCCACCATAACCAGAACCAGAGTAGCTGAGATTACCAAAGCCTCTTCGTGGATATCTACCCATCCTACCTCTAAAATTGCTATTCATTCTAAATGAGGCCTGATCTTTTCCAAGAGACTCCATGGAATCACAATTCTTTACGTCTCTAGCAATATCGTCCCCAAACAACTGGGTAGTAATTGGGGTAGAAATGTTACACAGACTGTGATACTTCTTTTTTAAATTTGGTCTTATCATATACCGTCTCCTAGCTGACAAATTGTATTGTACTTGTCCAAGCAAAATAAGAGAGTCAGACAAAAGGTCTTTAGCTTGTTTGTTGGAACTAATTTGAGGAGTGAGAATTTCAGCTAGCTTAATGATTGGGGTAATCCCTGTGGCGACCAAATTTTGAATATCAACGATACCCCTATCCTGACTCTGGGCTCTTCTGTCTAAAACCTTCCATATCTCTGAATTGACAGATGGAGGACAAGCCTGATCGCAATTTTGTGGAATTTTATATTTAGATAATAAAGTTTCAGTGTCACAAGTGCTGAGATGTACAAGACATATTAATGAGTCTAGCTAAAAAATCTGATACAGGCTTGCCCTTCTCTGAAGCCTTAAGTCTGGGAGGTTCCCAATCACAAGCCTCCACTTCCACTGTATCAAACAATGCTTCACTAAAATTCTGATTTAAATTAGACAAAGGATTCTCCTCCGGCTCCAGGACAACATCTTCGTTATCTACCTCCACTCTAAGACTTGGCAGATTCTCCAGTGACTGACCAAACACAGACTCAATATCATTTTCATCAGCATACTGCGTATGCTGGGGAGTCACGCCCAGAACTTCTCTCAATTTATCAATGTCAGCTGAGAAAGCTCTGAAATATCAAAAGCACCAGCTACGCTAGCACTGGACTGAGTTTTGCTTCCAGCAGCGCTGGTGGAGGCCTGAGCATTTTCTTTATTCAGTGTAGATTTGGTTTTCTTGGGTTTACTTTTCGGTTTTTTAGAGACCTTTTTCTTCTTTTTACCCAGACTCAGGGGGCGAATGCCTTCGTTCCCCTCAGAGGACAGAACGGGACTAAAACCCGAAAATTCCCCATTCTCATCGCTAAGCTGATGAATGGGCAGGACGTCGTCCTGTTCCGAGCCCATTTCATTCAAATTATATTAATATCATATAATGACACACACTAGAACTACTTTCTAGCAAGGGCAAACTAAACAAGTCACTAAAATCGAATGACTTAGTCAACTTACCGAACCGAGTGAAGAGAGAGAGATGCTTCTCCCTCAAGGCCAGAACGAAATATGAATAAACGTGGCAAATGGCTTCTGTGTTGACAGTTATCACGTGATTATATTGGGTGTACTTGATTCTTTGAATTAGGCACAAACGGAACAAACCGGAACGGATTGCTAAATTAATACATGCGAAGCCGATAGGCGGTACGAAAATAATATAAGTCATTGGCTAAAAGTAGAGTCTAGGTGGTTCAAAAATTGCATATCTGCCAAAAAGTGTATTTTTAACTTTTGGATTTTCGAACCTGGCTTTTATTATAATACCTTCACACTTTATTACTGTGCCATATTTAAATATTTTTGAATGCTGGATTTTTTTCAATACCATCAAGGTGTCAAACAGTTTGAATCCAGATCTGGGTCCAAACTGTTTGCAAAGGTTATCAGCAGATGACAAAAGTGGCAGCAAGCTGACAAAGAATTAATTACAGAACTTCCTGATACTACCTTGGCTAAAGTCAGATTCATTTGGCTCCAACTTTTTATTCCCCGACGAAGTCGGAGGGATATAGTTTTGGCGTCGTCAGTCCGTCCATTCCGTCCGTACGTCCGTCCGTCTGTCCGTCCGTCCGTTCACACTTTTTGTCTGTCCGGAACCATATCTCAGTTCCTATTGGTCAGATTTGATTCATTCTTTATACAAATGGTGAGCACAATGGACTTTTGATATCCTAAAGTTTGGTCAAAATCAACCCCTTAACACTTGAGTTATTGCCCTTGTTTTAGTATAGGCAATCATAAGGCAAATCCTATATTAGTTTTTGTGTGTGATGATCTTCACATTTCATTAAAGCTATTATATTTAACAACTTCTCACTATTAGACCATGATTGCCAAGTGGCTGTAGATAAGCATGGCAGTGTCAAAGTTTTACCCCACCCCCTTTGACCCCACTTAAGGGGTCAAAGGTCAAATATTTAAATTTTGCAATAACTAAGGCAATTATTAATATTTTTTTGCTGAAATTTTGCATACAGGCAGAGCAGCAAAAGATATGAAACATATCAAACGCGTTTTCAGTTTGAAGGCCTGGGTCCAAGCCTGTTGGGTGGACCTAGGGGGTGGGGCCGAGGTCAAAATTAAACTTTTGCAGAATATAGTCAGGTTGCATATCAAATTAAAGCTGACAACACTGGCAGCAACATGGTAGCAAATACTTTGCACACAGACACACCCTTGACCCCTGGGGTGGGGTCAAAAGGCCAAACTATATATTTTTCTGAAAGTATTCATGTTGCATATCAAATTAAAGCTGACGGCGCTGGCAGCAACATGGTAGCAAATATTTTGCCCACAGACACACCCTCGACCCCTGGGGTAGGGTCAAAGGGTCAAACTATATCTTTTTCTGAAAGTAGTCATGTTGCATATCAAATTAAAGGGAATTGAGCACAGAGCACCATGAAAGCAAACATGCTGTCATTACACACACCACGACCCCTGGGATGGGGTCAAAAGGTTAATTTTTTTTCTTTTCTAAAAGTCGTCATGTTGTGTATCAAATTAAAGTGGAAGAAGTGTAGACCTACATGCAAGGTAACACTTTGAATTTACACACACCCATGACCTCTGGGGTTGCGTTTAAAGGTCAGATATTGAAATTGTGCAGATGTATGTATATTTTTTTTATTAAACTAAGCACTAAAACATACTTGACAGGTGTTTGTTATGATCTGAATAATACTGAAGGTGAACTAAGGGCTAGATAAATGGGATTTATGTTTTGTGATTTACATGTTTCTCTCAAATAACCCTTCGTCGAGGGATATAAATTCGTCAAATTTGTCTTGTTCCATTTGGCTAAAGTGTGGCTACAACAAATTCTGAGCCAGGGGAAGCCCTGATGGAGGAAAGGTTTCAGATAAAATTTTCTGAAAATGGACCATCACAACCGTGGTTAACCTACATGCTGATCTTTTATCCCGACAAAGTCCCTTACATCTAGATCTATGTCTCAGTACCATTATGGTCAGTTTCATAAGAATCTAGTCACTGAAACTTGATTTAGTGGCCATCAGACTTTGCTTCAATAGGCAATTATAGTGCCTAAGTTATATTTGCAAACTTCACCTATACCCTTGGTGCAAAAGTTGTGTTTAGTGTTGATCTATCTGTCTGTCTGTCTGTCTGTCTGTCTGTCTGTCCATCAGCTCTTTGTTTTAGCTCTATATCAGACTATCAAGACCATTTTTGACAGATTTACATGTGAACATCATTATAGCAGGTTAATGATAAAGGGATTCTTGTTATAAGCAAACAAATTATTATAACATGATAAAGATATACTTTTTTACCATATATAGAGGATTTTATATGAGTGCTCATGTTTTATTGAATGTATTAAACAAGTCGAGGAAAAGAGATAAAATGCGAGGCTTGCCAAGCATTTTATCTCGCTTTCGCAACAAGTTTATAATGAATTCAATAATACAGGAGCATGAATGATAGATTCTATTTATCACATGACATACTTATCACAATAAAATGACTTAAAAAATTGCATTTTCGGTGTGAAAACGATATATAATAATGGACGTCATTTTTAACGTTATTAAATCTGTAAACCATTAGTGGTTTCATTCCCAGAGACGAAGTCATCCAATAAATGACTGAAATATTCCTTGTTATCCAAAATGGTGTAAATTCCATAGAATAACAGTGTTAAAATCAGACGCATGTTATCCTCCTGGAAAAAAAATAGCTGTTGACAGTTACAAAAAGGGAGATAATACTGATAACTGATCAGTTCTGCAGTTGTCTATGTTACAGAGATTGTGGACCCATATCAGACTGATCCAGAGGAGCAGCTGATCAGGCTTCATATTGTTTGCTTCTATGAAAAAATCTTGTCTGATATGGACTTGAATATTTGCAGTAGACTTGGAAAAGAGTTAATCAACATAATAATCTGTCTTGTCTATTTTATCTTTATCAGCAACCCCAGGTGCACCTACAAATGTAAAACATAATGAATCTGTTTTAACTTGGAAAGCACCGGAAGCACCATCTTGGTGGTGTACAAAGAAAGTCACTGGATACAAAATAGAGTTCAGCACTGATGGAAAAAAATGGGATGCTATTGAAATTGAGGGCCAAGAATATCGAGAAGCAAAGCATGCTTACTACAGAGTTTATGCTAAAAATGTAAACGGATCTGGATGTTTTGCAGAGGCCACAAAAACAGGTTAGTATATTTCCAGGGTTCGCACAGGCTTGAAAAGTACTTGAATTTAGAGGGCTTTCTTGAAAAGTCCACAAAATTAAATATGCCTTGAAAAGTACTGGAAAATCAAGCAAAGGCCTTGAAAAGTCCTTGGATTCTTCCAATTACTGTAGGAATTAACACTGTTGATAGAGATCTAAATCAGAATAAAACTGTTGTGACTTTATTTGGTGCAGCAAATGCTGCGCCAAATAAAGGCACAACAATTTTATACTAATTTCTTAGTACTAATTTCTCCACTATCTCAATCTAGCATTTCTGAAGTATAATTTTAACTCTTAAATCAGGTTTTTTCATAAACTTTTAGTCCTTGAAAACTGTAGGAAATTCTTTAGAAGTCCTTGACAAGTCCTTGAATTTTACTTGAACTTGCTTGTACGAACCCTGATTTCCCTATTTTAGGAAATGTTACAGCTTAAGCTCTTCCCCACTAATTGCCACCAAAAAGTTTCCTGGTGAGATACTTTGCTTGTGATTCTTTTACAATTGTTTCAGATGAAAGTTGCTCTATTTTTAGCGCACCTGAGCTAATTTAGGCTCAAGGTGATCGAGCTATTGTGATCGGTCTTTGTTCATTGTGGGTAAACTTTTTTCTTTAAGTGACATTTCCTCCTAATGCAAAATAATTTAACAGGAATGTTCCCCATTATGTGCTATACCCAAATTGCACACATGATAAAAGATGTCTTTAAACAACCCTTGAACCACTGGTCCAAACTCAAAATTATTTTACAGAAAAGTTTCTGATAATGCTCTCTACTAAAGCTCGAATGGTTATGCTTCGCTGAACAAAATGGCAGTCAGAGCTGGTGATTAGAAATATCTTTGAAGGACATCCCCTGAACCACAGGTCCATATTCAAAAAAAATTAATGAAATTTTTTATATGACTTTATATAGGGTTCACACAGGCTTGAAAAGTACTTGAATTTAGAGGGATTTCTTGAAAAGTCCTTGAAAATTAAATCTGCCTTGAAAAGTACTGGAAAATAGCTCAAAAGCCTTGAAAAGTCCTTGAGTTATACTATTTTCTGTAGGACTTAGCACTGTTGAAAAGAGACCTAAATCATCATAAAATTGTTGTGCCTTTATTTGGTGCAGCATATGCTGCACCAAATATAGGCACAATAATTTTATACTAATTTCCCAGTACTAATGTCTCCATTATCTCAGTCTAGCATTTCTGAAGTCGAATTTGAACACTTAGATCAGTATTTTTCATTAACTTTAAGTCATTGAAAACTGTTGTGGAGGCTGGAGAAGTCCTTGAAAAGTCCTTGAATTTCACTCATGATTGCCTGTATGAACCCTGTTATAGTTTTTGAACTGTCCATCAGTCTGTCTGTGTGTCCATTAGTTCCTCTGATCCTTAACCGTGGCCAGGGCATATCTACTGTATTATTTCTGGTAGAAATACCATATTTGACGTTTGGACGCATCTTGGGGTTTCGATTTGTTACATACTGTTATCGGGTCATTGTGACCTTGACCTCTGGCCTCAGTTCTAGAAACATCATGTACTGAGCAATATCTCTTAGTTTGAGTTATGAATCCCAAATTTGGTGTGTGGATACATCTTTGGCTCCCGGAGAGTTGCATACTGTTTTCCAGTCACTGTGACCTTGACCTGGCTTTAGTTCTAGAAAAATCTTGTCTAGAGCATATCACCGATATTATTTAAGGGAGAAATCCCAAATTAGGCGTGTGGATACACTTTGCATTTGGGGAGTGTCACACACTGTTTCTGGGTAACTGTGAATTTGTCCTCTGGCCTCAGTTCGAGGGAGCGCAGTGGCTTAGTGGTAGAGTGCTTGACTCAAGACTGAGCAGCCGCAGTTCCGAGCCTCACCAGCGTCATTGCGTTGTGTCCTTGAGCAAATCACATTAATTCTAACTTAGTACTTGTTCAACCCGGGAAGACCCGTCCCTACATAACTGAAAGATTGTTGATGGGACATAAAGAATCAAATCAAACAGTAGAAGTTTTTTGGAGGAGGTGTGAATTTAGGTAAAAATATATTGGCAGGATAAAAAATCTTCCATTCATTTACAAACTTTTTTGAAGTTGCTGTATATCATAGACCTAACTGGTTTAGATAAGAACACATTTAATAGAGTAAAATTGTAATTTTTTTCTTACCCATCAGTTTAAACACATGTTTCGTCTCATTGAGACGGTTCTTTTGAGTACCCACAACATATGTTCTGGTTACGCATTCTTAACTAAGGCCTGAGACCCTATATTTGATCCATGTGTATACTGGGCTTGTCAGTCTGTTTGTCTGCAATTCACTCTCCTATGACTACTCAAAAATATACATGCGTTACAGCATTGAAGCTTGGTCAGTTTATAGGAAATGATGACTAGATAACCTTATTAGCTTTTGTCAAAAAGGTAGATCAATCCTTATTACACATTCATGAGGTGCCGTCTTTACAATGACATAAGCTTTATGATACATACATTAGCATGTACTTATCATATGACGTCGCGTCTGGGAGTGAAATAACGCCATGCAATAAAATCGATAGTCCACTATTGGTTTATAGATTTACGGGAAACGTTATGACGTCCATAACAACGTTCCGTACATAATGACAAAATTATAACGTTTTTACGTCAGAAATGAGATTTCAAAGAATTTGTCATATGATAAATAGAATCTAACATTCGTGCTCTTGTATTATTGAATTTATTAAACTCGTTGCGAAAAAGATATAAAATGCTCGGCAAGCCTCGCATTTTATCTCTTTTCCTCAACTCGTTTAATAAATTCAATAAAACATGAGCACTCATGTAAGATCCTCTATATCCCTTAAGGCAGTATGGTTGGACAAATTTATTATAGGTGTGTTCCTTTCATGTGAAATCAAATTCTTCAAAGCATCAGTTTTACCCAAATTATTGGAACTCATAAGCAGGGGAAAAAAACATCAGCTCTGATCAGGGTGCTCCTTGAGAAGCAGTCTGATCAGGGTTGATATTATTTGCTATTCTATCACTACCTCTTACATCCCTCATCGTTGATTTTAAGTTCAGATGAAGTGTGAGAATATTACAGGTATAATAGAACTTTTTGCTCACTGTAAAGGCGGTAACTTTAATATTCATATCTGAGCGTGGTTCAACTATTTCATCTGCTAAACAAGGGAAATCAGGTTCTATTTATAATTTGGTGAAGAATTAATATGTTGTTTAGGCCGCGCAAAAGTGCGTGCATTTCATGAAAATTCCAACCGTATACACACTGAACTCCTTAAAGCGCATAGTCACAAAACATATGTTTTTGTCCTCCAATAAAATATTTGAAGCCTCATAGACAATCAGTGTGGACCCAGATCAGAGTCTGATCTCGCTCCACAATGTTTGCCTCTATGCTTATGTTAAATAGACATGTTCAGATGCAGTTATTATACCCCCCGCAAACTTTGTTTGTGGTGGGGTATACTGTTTTCACGTTGTCCGTGCGTCCGTCCGTGCGTCCGTAACGTTTTGTTCCCTTAATATCTTGAAGAGTCATTGCTGGATTTTCATCAAACCTTGCAATTATGCAAGACAAATACTTTAAACAAAAAAGTAAGGGCTAGGGGCCAATTATATTAGAGTTATTTCCCTTTGTAGTTCTAAATGGCTTTTTATATAGGGTTTATGCTTATGCTATTATAGTCCATACACGGGCCGATCAACTCCTACCACAGCTTTTGATGGAACAATTTGATACTTTTCCTATACAATGTAGACACATTGGACATATGCATGAAGGAGTTTGATTCAGAAAAAATAATTTTTGACAAAATGACAGCTGTGAGAACTTAGACAATTTTCCCTAATAAGGCTTTTGTATATGCATTGATGGTGCCTTCATGGTGCCTTCATGGGCCGATCAACTCCTACCACAGCTTTTGATGGAACAATATGATACTTTCCCTATACAATGTAGACACATTGGACATATGCATGAAGGAGTTTGGTTCAGAAAAAAAACTTTTGGACATATGCATGAAGGACTTTGGTTCAGAAAAAAAACTTTTTGACAAAATGACAGCTGTTAGAACTTAGACAATTTTCCCTAATTGGGCTTTTGTATATGTATTGATGGTGCCTTTATGGGCCGATCAACTCCTACCACAGCTTTTGATGGAGCAATTTGATACTTTGCCTATACAATGTAGACACATTGAACATATGCATGAAGGAGTTTTGGTCAGAAAAAATAATTTTTGACAAAATGACAGCTATTAGAACTTAGACAATTTTTCCCTAATAAGGCTTTTGTATATGCATAGATGGTGCCTTCATGGGCCGATCAACTCCAACCACAGCTTTTGATGGAGCAATTTGATACTTTGCCAATACAATTTAGACACATTGAACATATGCATGAAGGAGTTTGGTTAGGAAAAAAATATTTTTTTTTATAAAATTACATCTATGAGAACTTAGACAATTTAAGCTATATAAGCTCTGATATATAGAGCTTTCAGGTGTGAATAATTTTGTGTTATATTCATCTTTTTCACTGACCCTTACTGTGCAGGGGGTATCTAATAAGCATTGCTTATTGACTTTTTTCATTTTGCTGGCGTTTTCAGGACTAAATAATGTGTTTTGCGTCTATACTGAGGTTATTTCGTAAGATGATACTGTTCTTTTGAATAAAAGCACGCCTCATTTTCAGCGCTTACCTATGTCTAAGGTCGACCAGTCCTAATTGCGCATTCATGAGATGCCACCTTTACAGTAATGAAAAAGTCATATAATAAATAGGTAATATTGTTTTTGTCTCTACCACAGCTACGAAGACATCAAATGGGTCCACTGCTCATGTGTAGCCTTATGAAGAATACTTAACAGACATTTCTAGTTATAGCAAAAGATGTGTACTTCCCAAATGACCATTTATCTATCTGCCACAAATTGTAAAAGAAATAGAAATCCGCAAAGACAATAGATTTGCTTTTTCATGTTTTTAAAGATGTTTTGGAGGATAACTTTTATAATTTAATTATGCAAACTGTCTTCTTGATGAAAGTTTTTTGAGGAAACTTAGGGCCCAATTTTCCTCAATGTTCCAGGCTTCTATTTAACCCAGTCTTGTGTACATAATTATAGAAATTTTATAATTTTATAATTTTTCATATTTTGTTAATAAAATTCTAAGGTCTTTATTTACTGGTAAAAATTGAAGACAATATTTGCAAACAAAAGATGACTAAACTATTATTCAGCCAATAAATTCTAAAATATGAAATTGATACTGCCTGGACAAACTCCGAATTACACTGCATACGAAAGTCCATATATTAATCTACTAGCACAAATGAAGTAATTTCACATGGTTGTAGTGATCTGCGTAGCACAGTGGTTCAGTTGGTAGAATTTAGACTTGGGATGGAAGAGTCGCCAGTTCGAGACTTACCGCTGGCAGAATCGATGTGTTATGCCTATTTACTGGTTAGAACTGGTTCAACCTAGGAAGGCCTAACTGGGACATAAAGATTTGAATCATACAAAACACACTTTATCAGCTGCTTAGTACTGGTTCAACCCAGAAGACAGGAAACTATCTTGACATGACTGAAAAATTGTTGACTGAGATGTTAAGCATCAAAACGAAGTTGGGCCAATTCTTTCCTGATGCTCTTACTTCCAAACTAGTCAACCACACTAGCTTAATACAGTAGCGATTCAGTGAAGATACCGTATTACATTCCATCACTTTTGTAAATTAATTAGAGCGTTGCAATGCTACTTTTGAGTGACTTTTTGGACTTGGGTTTATTTGCCCTTTGCTCTAAATGTTCCAAACATGCATCTATAGGCACAGCTTTACAACATTTCATCACTGACGAAATTTGCAAAAAATTATGCTAAAAATGATATCCCCCTAAATCAGCATGAAACACATGAAAAAGCGAGTTTTGTTGTGTTTTTTTCTCCATAAATCAATATTTAACCCTTTACCCCATATGCTATATTTAGAACATTGCATCATTTTCTATAAATAATTCCAATTTTTAAATATTTCACAAAAAATATTTTTTACATTTCAATAGTTTGAAAATATTATGGAAAATAGAACATTTAAAAAATTTATTGGAAAATGGAATATTTGCTCCTCAGTATCAAATGTTCCATTTTTTCATAATATTTTAAAAATTCCTACATTTCAAAGGAGGCGCCCAAAGGCGCTTGTGTGGAGTAAAGGGTTAAACTGATTTTTTTATATGTCTATGATATGCAGTATTTGATAATTATAAGTTTGGCGGGAGAAAAACTGTCATTTGGGACTGATACAGTGCCTTTAGATCTGAGTCTATAATGATGGGCTTGTACATGGGATTTGGGTACTTAATCACATATGTATAGACATTCTTCAGGGTTCCTACAAGCTCTGGAAATCATGGAAAACCTGGAAAATCACCAAAAAAAGTTCCATGCATGGAAAAATCATGGAATATGAGGAAAAAAACTGAATAATCATGGAAAAATCATGGAATTTTGTGAAATAATTTTATGAAACCACCAGTAGCCAGAAAACTAGCTGTCAGACACACATTGCGTGACTGACAGCTAATTTTCTGGCAAAGGAGGTTTCTGACAGCTAAGTTTTCTGGCTTCTGGTGGTTTCAAGCTTTTATTTCAAAATGCATGCATGGTCTACAAACATGTATATTTGATTACATTACTGTTGCTGCATTCCGCATTTATGTTCAGCGTGAAGATACCGCTAAAAGGGGAGGTTGGAGGCCATGCATTAAATGTTGATCATGGAAAATCATGGAAAAATCATGGAATTGTTTTTGAATTTTTGTGGGAACCCTGATTCTTGGATGCACAGTTATCTGGCGGAGCTTGAGGCCTAAATTTGGGTTGCTGAACCCATATCTATGTCCCTACTCTGTGTGTGCGAGATGTGAAAGCTCTGGTGAGACTGCACACATTTGTGCAGTCTCCTGAGCCTTGGCTGGTATACTAAGCATATATGCGATAAGTACCAAAATCTAGTTAAAATGGATAATTGATCTTTTAATATGGAATATGTGTAGTAACTTTCTGAAGGATGAATTAGGGCATCAGTGCTGAATGACTTGTCGATGTTACATGGAAATAAGGTTATTTTGGTTATATGTTTGTATTGAGTTGATGGTTTACGTACAGGTCAACAATTTTACAGTCTTGTCCAGATTGTTCCTGGCTTGAACCAGTACTGAGTAGTGATGATCATTTGTCTTACTCAAGGATGCAAAATCTTCCAAATAGTAGTGGGGCTTGTTAATATATGTTCCAGTTAATTAACTCCAGTTTGAGGGAGGTGGGTCTGGGTTCTTCATTCATATAATCAAATGGAAAAGCATAAATTCAGAATATTTAGGGGATATCTGTATTCAAAATTATCATTTTGGGAGGTCTATTGTCTGATAGGTATGCACTGACATCTGAAAGTGATTTCTGACAATATCTGACTATACCTCCTCAAATGAATATTTTGAATACGGTTATCCCTGTTCCCCACTTGTATTGTTTACTGTTAAGATATTTTTGAAATGTTCACATTTCATTGAACAAAATGCAATTTCTTACATTATCCAATCAAATGTTGTGTTACAATACCAAAGGTTAGTGCAACAATGCTCGTTGTACTGATGTCAGGCTTTACACATTGCAAATAAAGATAGATACCAGAACAACGAGCGCCCCGCGAGCTCTCGCATCATTGATCTCACCTCGAATGTATTAGAACTTATAAATGCAGCAATGAACCTCCCCCCCCCCCACACACACACACACACACACGCATGACCCCCCTCAGAAAAAAATGGCATTGTCATTCAGTATTGGAGCCAGGGGCTAGCATCAACACATTCCATATTGAAAGGTTAATTGCATATTTTGATATTGATAATCTTGTATTTTGATTGTTGTTTTTTTATGAGAAAATGGCCTTTATTCTTATATATAAATAGAATTTACAGGAAGTATTTATTAACCCTTTAAGCACCAATCACAGCTGCAGCGGATGACAATTTCATTTTAACCTTTTTTCCACCAGTCACAACTCTGCCCTCATGTGTGTATAAAAAATTATGTTCTTAGATAAACTATATTGTAAACAATATGAGCCCAGATCAGACTGCTCCCTTAAGAGCAGTCTGATCTAGGTTCATAGTGTTTACTGTCATGATAAAATCTAGTCTGAACAAAAAGCAGATGAGATTACTGGCACGATAAATGCAAATAAGATTTGATATTTTGTGAGAATTGTCTACTGGTAGGACTATTACTACTATCCATCTTAAATAACTAATCTTATTTGGTTACTAAATTGAAAATGTTGTCTGCTGCAAATTTTAGGTGAATTCATGGCAGGTTTTGTTTGTCCACACAAAAGAATAACTGAAAAAGAGAATAACTGAAAAAGATATGTATTAGACCAAATTTTTAGAGAAATATTCCAGGAAAACAATTTCTCACAATTGTTAGGATACTATTGGAAATTGACAACAAACCACACTTTCAAGTTCCGTGGCTGCTTTAAAAACTGGGCCAGCACAGCAGCAGAGAATCAGACAAGCCTATGCATCTATGTAGTCTCGCCAGAAAACACAAATAATGGGAGTAGAGAAAGGATCAGACCAAATCTTATGTGCTGGCATTCTTGAAGAAGCTAAGAATTTTGAAAATTTTGTCTACTGTGTATCTTATGTGGCATCTTAGGGGTTTAAGGACTTTAGCTTATATATCGGGGATCATACATGTTTTTTGATGCATTTAAATTTGCCAGGTCCAAAAGATGTTGAGCAACTTTAATCTCTAGTTTTAGTTGCAGCCTATAGTTAGAGTAATTAACCAGCAAAACCACTCAAAACTATATTTTTCAGGTTTTTTTCTTTTATTTATTTTGTAAATAGCATGTCATCAGGGTCACTCAAATCCTTATGTTTTTTAAAGCAATTAAAAGAGCACTGAAAGTGGGCCATGTAGCTCAGTTGGTAACGTGTCTGGCAGTAGATGCGAGTCTGACTGCAGATCCAGGGGTCGCGAGTTCGATCCCGGCTCCATACTTTCGTGGAGATTGATCATGAAATAATTTCTATGGTCATTCTCCTCCCTTCCGCTGAATCATTCAAGATTGTCAGTTACAAGCAAAACTATGTGCACGAAGTACTTGTTAACTGCTTGTTCAAGCTTGCCCAGGAAAAAGTGTGGTTAAGTGAGCTGACCGCCATGACCATAGTTGTCTACTTGGGAGGTTAAGCAACAAACAAACAAAAGAACACTGAACATGTTCTAGGTGTGTGCTTATAAGAGTGGGTGAGGTAATTTGGGCAGAGTTTGATGTTGTCTTTCAATATGCCAAGACCCATTCTTAGACTGGTAGCTTCCTTCAAATCTTACCTGGTGTGGTGTGCTTTTTCACTAGTTGTTTTAGGAAGGCAGCTTCTCTCTATATAGGCCTCGACGCGAGCAAACTTGTCTTCGGGGTGTTGCGAATAACACAGGGGCAGACCAACCTGCGCATCCGCGCAGTCGGATCAGCGCCTTTGTTATTCGCTTTTTTGGAAAGAAACATATGTACACTTGGTACAAGTGAAATTTCAATTTTCTAGCTAGTCTCTGTAGCTGAGGAGACTGCTTTGAATCTGGCTTTGTCGGAAACCCCGAAGACAGGTTTTCTCGCGACGAGGCCCATATTATCTAGTATTCTTTCTCTAATTTCTTTCCATCATGCTAAAAATTAGCCCTTGTATTGTCAATTACAATTGCAGCAGACCCAAAATTTTGTGATATCTTTCTAGATTTTAGTGTTTTTTAATGGGAAGGCTGGACATGACAGCAGACAATTCATATGAAATGTCAAGCCTTACTTGGTTTCTTCAAGAAGCAACCAAATTTGAATATGTCAGTTTTCATAAAGAAATTAGAAATCTTTAGTCTATTCTTATATACATGTAGTTTCATAAAAAAAAGAGAAAATGTTAGTAAACCTTATTTGGTTTCTTAAAACTTATTTGGTTTCTTTAAGAAATATGAAAATGTCACTCAATCATTATTTGATCCTCAGACCCAAATTTATAACTGGGTTCGAGTTTGATCTAATAAATAATTTATAAAAAAATCTGTGAATCCTTATTGACCTTATTAGATTTCATAAAAAAATTCTCAGAGAAAATTGAAAAAGTCAGTCCAGCGCTGTTTGATTTCAAAATGAAACTTGAAATTATTTGATTTCATTTGAACTTTCAAAATGTCTATCATTCCTTATTTTATTTATCAAAGAATTTTAAAAAGTCTCCTGCTGCAAATCATAGTTGGTGCTTTAAGGGTTAAGGGTAATGGAGACTTCATTAACTGATCATAGTATCCATAATACAGCCTTTGAGGGACAAAGAGTGCAAAGATTACAAATTTAACAATTATAGGATTTAAAAGTTTGTTCTGCAAGACATTCAACTCTAGTCTCACTCATCTTACAAGATGGATCTCATGAATTTTGAGATCAAAAGCCCATCTTGTCGCTAAATTCCAAAGATAACTCATTTGGGATTAATTGTGGAAGGAGGCCAACAATGGAAATGGAACATTTACATGCACATTCATGCATGAAAATATGCACTCTTTACGCTGGATACTATGAAAGAAAATACACAAATTCTAAAATGTTGAACAGTTTTTCCTTTTAATGTTCTCAAAGAAAATGTTGACTATCTGGGCTAGAATTAACAAAATGCTTGTCAGAATATCAAATAGGGAAGGCCCTAATCAGACTGGTTCTTTAGAAGCAGTCTGATCTGGGTCTGCCTGGTTTCTTTGTGCTTTTGTGCCAGACAACTACTGTTTGAAAGTTTAGAACATTTCTCACATTTTTATTTGTTCACAAGTCTCAACATTTCTTTCTCCTATATAGATACTAAACAGGTAAATCAGCTGTTGGAATATGCACATGCAATCATACGCATGATGTTATGGAATCAAACATTAATTTTATTAGAATTTCTAATTTTTGATGCTTGAATTATGAAGTATAGTATGGTAAAATGAAGGTGGCATTAAAATCTGATCTGAGTTGAAAACACAATACCTAGAGATGCTGTCGATAATGTAGAATTTCAAACCTGCATCAGTACATTTCAGGACGATTGGACCAATCTCACTTGAAGACAAAGTGTGTATTTTTTAAACTAGAACTGAAACTAAGTAATGGGCTATTCACCTTTGTCAGGGTATGTCTCATTAGGGGTTTTGGTCCTTCAAAGAGTGTTCAAATGATAATCCTGGGTTGATTTGGACATTGACAACTAAAACATCATTTGAAGGTCATCTTCATTCTTGTGACTATGTCAAGCGAGTGCTCACACTAATGCTCATGCTTATTTAATCAAATTCAAAATGGCTTTGTAGCAATTTTCTATTTTCCACAATACATATGCAATTGTTGAATGGTAACTGAATGTTATGAACACTTTTTATAGAGATTTAAAAGAAGCTATTAGCATCAATTCAGATTTTTGATTTATTCCAAATGAAATTTCTGCATACTCCATCCGTGCTGAAAGAACCAATCCAGCTTCATATACTGTGTACATGATATCAATCATGGGCAACATAGATTTAAAGGCCAATGCAGTCAACTAGTGTGGTACCTTTAAATTCAACACAACTGTCTGAGACAGCATAATTTTAGACTGACTGGTAGGCAATGAGTGGTAAGTTTGGCAAATCTACATTATACCAGGCCGGTGGTGGACCCAGAGGTTAACCATTGTCACATGCTGGTAGTGAGACTTCTAAGCAGCGTTTCTAGCCAGTGCAATACCATATCAGGATCAATCATAGTGGGTATTCCAGCTAGGCAAGAGATCAATAAACAACAAAGTCTAGAGGCCAGTGTATCCTAACTGATGGAGGCAGGTCAGCCATGTTGATGAAGGAACCATTTCAGTATCAGTTTTGATGGGTTGTCCAGACAAGGAGCCAAGGACCATCGAAGTTTAAAAGCTGGTGACTCCTGACTGATTGAGACGGGTCAGCCATGTTAAAAAGGTCAATGAAGAAACCATTCCATGGAGCATTCATGATGGGATGTCCAGACAAGGGGCTAAGGACCATTGGGATCTACTGATTGAGACAGGTCAGCCATGTTTAAAAGGTTGACGCAGAAACCATATCCGGATATCAGTTGTGATGCATGGTCGAGGCAAGGGGGCAAGGACAATCAAGGACAACTTGCTCATGAATGATCAAGACAGGTCAGCTAGATTAAGAAGCCATCAATTAGTAGCTAATGCCTTGTTTCCACTGAGAAATTACATATGATTTCATCAGCAGTCAAATGAATAGTCTATTGAAAAGTACTTCATGTTGCACAAGTGCCAGATTAAAAACAGGCTGTTGATAATGCAGATCTTTTAGTGGTGAACTCAACTAGATATATATGCTAAACTCCAGCTGTAATGTTTTTAGAACTAAATTTTCGTGATAACTTTTTTACCACGTCATTTTTTGAAAATCTTATCTAGATAAAAAGTATTCAGAAACCTCTCCGCCAACTTCTCCAAATGCCTTCAACACCCAAGATCCTGCAGTTACCTCTGTGAATAGATGCACTCTTAGATTATTTTAAGCAAAGCGCAAATAAACCATATCCAAGATGTCAGTCAAAAAAAATTACATTGCAACACCCCAATTCACTTATTAAAGTGATAGATGGCTTATTCAAATATAATGGAAATGATGTCTGATTCCCTCTTGAGTTAAGCAAGTGGGGTCATCTCCAAACCTTTCATTTTGGAGCTTGTGCATAAGAGAAATATGGCACACCATATGGCATGTCATGCAAAAACCCAACCTTTGTTCCTACAAAATAAGCCTGCTCAAAGTTGATACTGCATAGGCATGGTAAACTCTGAGCACGCAAAGAGAAAATTCATGTTATACACAACCTTTGAATAACGGGATATTTCACCGCTTATGAATACTTATTTAGACTATCCCTTTCTGTCACACCTTTACAGATTTTACCTGTCAATAAAAGACTAAAAGAAATGTAAATGAATCCAATTTATTGCAAAATCTTCATCTATGGACACAAAAATAAGTCCTAAAAACTTTACAGCTGGAGTTAAAATTGCACTTTTGTTCCTAGCAACACGCCAAAAAAATGCACCAATATTTATTATTAAAATCTTTTTCTAAAATACATGTACCATGAAGTCGACTGCAACCCTAAGTATGCTTGATTTTTATCTACTACGTACATTCGATCCTCTCCAATTTTTCAAGGTTTCAGTTGTGAGCACGTATATACAAACAGCCTGGAAAACTGTGTGGATCCTGATCAGCTGACTTCTCAGAAGCCAACTGATTTGGACCTATATTGTTTTCGAAACAGAAATTGTATTAATGTCAAGCATGGTAAGAGCTTATGGCTACTTTGTTGCTTTTGTCCATCCACTGTACACATTTGCTTACTGTAAATTTGGAAATTTTTGCGGCGGTTTAATTTTCGTGAAACTTTGCATATGCGAAGTTTCGTGAAAATAAAATCCTCGTGAAATGGCAAGATCACTCTGTCGTTTGTTAATATGACTAAATCATGCCCTAGTCGTGAATTTATAATGTTGCAAATATGCCTTAATTTTAACGCTATTCGCTAAAATAAAATTCTCCCGAAAATTTCCGAATTTACAGTACATAACATGGCTTCAGTGCTTTTCTATCATGCATGGTTTGGTGGCTTATTCGCTTTTATAACCAAAGCAGTGCATGCAGCATATTTTGTTTTATTGTCATACATTTTAGATTTTGCCAAACAAAATTCGAGTATCAAAGAAAAAGTATGGAAAAGATTGAGTTTGAAACAAAAGTCATTTAAGACATGAATCATGATCAGAATTGCATGTCAAATTGGGGAAAATTGAGTGGAAAAATTGAAATGAAATTCAAAATGGCAATTTAAATTTTCTTAGAAAACAAATATTTAAGAACTGGAAAATGAAAAAGAATCTGGCCTAGTTTTATTTTGCAAAATCTAAAGACCTGGTAAAATGCATGTGTCATCCCCGTCCCACAATACAATATATGATTTGGTGTCTGATCCACACTTTACCTGCCATAGTGATGACAACTTTTGACAACAGTTTGGACCCAGATCAAGCCCAACAAGATGCTCTATATTGATTGTTGTTTACAATTTTTCTCCGACAGATGCATTCTAGTGAGATAGAGGCTTGCATATCATTGCTGAGTTGTCTTGTTTATCAAGCATAATGGCATTGCTAATTTAATTATTTTTGTTGTTTATCCTGAAGAATTTCCAGATGAATTTCTCTCAAAATTTGGGAATTTTCCAATTAGAATGACAACCAAATTTTTTTTATGACATTATAAAGACAGGGGTTTCTCTTAATTTAGTTATAAGATGGGGTTTTCTTTTCCAATACAATCCCCCCTAAAAGATTTTTTAAATTGATTTGGAAGAGAAAAAATCTTCTGAATTAATTTCAAAAATCTTTTGTTTTCAAGTATTCTTGATGTCACTGCAAAATTTGTTTTAGGACCCGTCTGAGTTCAAAAGTAGTAAATGCTCTTCAGACGTTACGTTTTTGCCATTGTTATTGTTGTATATTTTATGAAATTGTGCCATAAGTATTTATATTTTCGAACTATACCCTTGCCTGCCATTGTGGAAACTAATCTAGTGAGTTCCCACGATGGTGGCCCCTAAATCAAAGGGGATCAAAGGGGCATTTTGCATTTGTTGTGGATCCTGTCTTTGTCTGCATCTGTGTGGTTTCTATTTTCTTCCAACATGTATTTTCTAGACCACTATATGGATTTTTGTCAAACTTGCATATAACAAAATGTTGAGAGAGAATATATTTTGTGACCTTAACCACTTTTTGAATGTCCTGTCAGCTCATTAAATATTTCAAATTTGGATTCTGTCCAAAATCTATGTACTGTATCATTAGAACATTTAAATTTAAGCTTCTGGAATCACAATATAACAGGGTTAAATTTTATTCTAGGCAGGGGGATTTAGGGATTCCCCAAAATTTTGAAAGATCCCCCCTAATTACAAGATAGAGGAGAGATTTTTGAAATTTAAGTAAAATGCTTGAGATATATTATGAAAAATCCCAGTTCTGCGAAGCTTTTATAACCCTTTGAAGATGCTTGCAAGGTAACATGGTCTAATTTTTTCAAGGTCACAGCTGAGCAAATTAGGTCAAATTTGATCCTTTATGGTGAGAGACATCTGTTTTATTTGAAAACAATACTAGTTCCTTTTGATTGTACAAATTCAGAAACACCAAAGCGGGTGTCCTGGAGGTATGCTCCACTCCCTTTAGTTTGTTTCTGTGACAGTGAACAGTTTGGGCAGTGAGAATTATTTATGATTGTAACCAGTTTTTATATGTTGTTATTTTAGCTCACCTGACCCATCGGCTCATGGTGAGCTATTGTGATCATTGGATGTCCGTCCTGTGTCTTCCGTCGTGCCTCATCGACAATCGCTTCAAAGGACATCTTTTCCTAAACTACTCGCTGGATTTTGACCAAACTTGGTAGGAATGATCCTTATATGACCCTCTTTAAAAAATGTTAAAATGGTTTTGGTCCATTGCATATCTATGTCACACAGGCGAAAAATAGATAAAAACTTTAAAAATCTTCTCTGTAACTACAAGGCTTTGAGCTTTGATACTTATTCTGTATCACCTAGTGGACCTCAACCAAGTTTGTTCAAATTATCCCCCTGGGGCCAAAATTGGCCATGCCCCGGGGCCACATGTTTTACATAGGTTTAGATAGGGAAAACAGGAAAAAATCTTGTCTGATACCGTAAAGCCTAGAGCCTTGATATATGGTATGCAGCATCACCTAGTGGACCTATAACATGTTTGTTCAAATTATGCCCCTGGGGCGTAGAGGGGTCACGTACATGTTTTACATAGGCTTATTAGGGAAAATATATATTAATCTTCTTGTTTGAAGCCATAAGTCCTAGAGCCTTGATATTTCGTATGTAGCATTACCTAGTGGACCTCTACCAAGTTTATTCAAATTATGCCCTTTGGGCCAAAAATGGCCCTGCCCTGGGGGTCACATAGGCTTATATAGGCAAAAACATGGCCCCGCCCCAGGGGGTCACATGTTTTACATAGACTTATATAGGGAAAAACATGGAATAATCTTCTTGTCTGAAACCATAATGCCTAGAGCCTTGATATTTGCTCTGTAGCATGACCTAAATTATGCCCCTGGGGCCAATTTTCCTGGGGCCAAAATTGGCCCCACCCCAGACGTCACCAGGAACATGGCAAGGTTTCAACAGATACCTATATGTAAGCTTCAAACAAAACTCAGGTGGGCGATTTAGGGCCATTTGGCCCTCTTTTTTCACTTACGATTATATTGGCAGAACCCTTTGGCACTGAGTGCAATAGGGTGAATGTTTCAGCCCCTTACCGGTTTCAGAGAGTTGGTTTTACTCATGAGTGTGTGTCAGTCTGGTGGCACAAGTCTGGATTCTGGATACCTTAAAAAGTTTATTTATTTGTTTCTTTATTTCAATTGATGCTTAAAAGTACAATAAATCTGAAAATATTTTTATGTAAAATGATTGATATCCATCTGATCAGTCCTAGCTGAAGCTAGAACTGCTTAGATGGTGATCATTTACATAATACTCTTGTGCATTGTTTTTTGTCAGCCACACTGCCATAGTAACTAAAACTTTAAAATCTTTAACTGGTAGGGGGTTTAGATTTAGGTCTTGCAATTATCCAGTTTACTTGTTATAATTATGTATTATTTAATAATTAAGTTTTATTTATACTAACTTGTGTGATTATTTGATTGATTGCTTTTAATTAATCCACATTTTGACAATATTTAACATTTAAAGTGCCATAGTATACAGTTATTTCATGCCTGTTTGTAGTATATCAAAACTATTACCCCGAGGTGTTGTGGACGACCTGATGCACTATTGCACGAGGCCAAAGGCAGAGTGCAAGTGTGAACCAGGTCGTCCACAGTACTGAGGGGTAATAGTTTGACGATACTACGGATAGGCATGAAATAACTGTTTTATTACCCAACCCATTTTGATGATATACTTAGCACCGTTCCTTGCATGGAGTTGCTGTAGATGATGCGGTTTTGTTGCAAAACAGAAAATTTCACCAAATCTGCTCAATTTAGGTCTCAAAAAGTTCCACACGTTCTAACTAAGAAAACGAGTACACACACTTTATGTTTCCCACCATAAACAACGGAGTTATTGGAGTTTAAAGTTGCCAAACCATGCCTTATTTTCACCATTGTTTGCATTACGTCTCCTTTCATAAACGAACGGTATGTGCATCGTTGTTGCGCATGTTGATAAGCACGTGTGTGTTTTTACCATGGAAGCTGGTAACCAGGCCATGGTATAGTGCCAGTCAATAGTAAAAAATATTGACGGTCAATAGTTCAGTGACTAATGACATAGCAAAAAACAGACAATTACTCCGTATATAGACGGTTGGTTAATAATTCATCTTATTCTGGTAAATGCAAAACCCAAATATGGATGTGAGCTAATGGAAATACACATTAATTGTTAGCTAATAAAATGAAATTTAAAGTATTAGACTGAGAACAACAGCGAAGTTATCTGTTTGCTAAAACATACTTGCTAACAGAAACCTGTCAATGTGAAGTCTTTAATTTTCTGATTTCTCCATAAGTCAGATGGTATTGGTGGTGCTTGTCCAAGATTGTTCTAATCAAGGTCCTGGGGCCAAACATGGCCCTGTACCCTTTGATCAAATGTGGAGCATCCTGAGATCAAAACTGGTGTAAGATATTTTGGCATACAAAGACAGAAAGAAATTATTTATATAAATCTTGAAAACAGAAAGGCCAATGAGCTGTGATATTATGTATGTCCTGCCTTTGTGATCCCCTAGTAGGATTTGTTTGGATTTTACCACTGGGGTCAAAAGTGGCCATTTGTGACAATGTTTTTCAATACCGTAACCTCTAAGCCACACATGATTTCTGCCTTAATGTTATCTTGGAAATCATTCATCTTTTCTTAGAAATGATTCATGGTTTCTTATGTGTATTCGAATCTTGGAGTTTTTGATTGGTCAGATTGCATATAGCCCTTTACTTCATAATAACGCCTTTTGACGCCTTTGAAATTATTATGGAAAATGGAGCATTTGCTCTTGGAGCAACTGCTTCAGTTTCCATAATATTTTCTAAAGTATTCAAAACTTAACTTAAACTTTTCTTTAATATTTCCATTGTTGTCTAAAATTAGCAAATGATTTCCTGATCTAAAAATAGCCTATGGAGTAAAGGGTTAATAAATAGTAGTATACCAACATGTACCCCTTTTACCAGTGCAAGGGCACATTTTAGGTTAATATAGTCAAAGTGAGTTTCTTAACTACTATTTTACAGTACCATGAATTAATGTGCATCCAGTGAAGACTACAATCAGACTGAGCATCTCCTGTTACATGTAACTTAAATTCCTGCATAAAGAAGCTTTTGCCCTGAGCATGCCTCAGATTGGCCAAATTTTCCATAGAGTTTTGGACATTAATTATGAATGCATAAATAGTTTAGGCCAGATTTCTTTTGATTAGTTGATTAACAAACCCTCCTACTGTAATTTTCTGGAAAGTAGGGGAAAAAAATCTAAAATTATTTTTTTATTTTATCTGCCGACTCTAAATATTATTTGTTTCGTTGAAAAGTTCTGTCTGTGTATTGTTGCGAGTGAAACTGTTAAAAGTGATTGTCCTGTCCAAATTTTTAGGAAAATGATAAAATATTTAAAGGTTTAATACAGACTATTGGGTTACCTTACTAGTTTTACTTAAAAAAGGAAGAAGAAAAGCTCTGAAAATGGCCAAAAAAAAAAAGCTCTGAAAATGACCAGTTTAAAATTCAGAATAAATCAAATAATAAAAAAAATCTGGCCTTAGATTGTGCTATAACGTTGTACAGATGCCCAGGTTTTTGAAGTCTTTGCTTATTGTTTGGTTTTCTTGTGCTCATGGGTGAAAGTTTTCCGGGTTATTCGTGAATTCAGGATTTTAAGGCTGACTTTCCATTGAAAGTAAGAAAGGGTGCAAAGATCAGGAATCAATACAATCAAGTACCACAACTGTCACAGGTTACCAATGGGAAAGTAACAGACTCACAGTAAGACACCACAAACGAGATCCAAGAGGTCAGCCCTTTCCCAACAGATGACCGCAAGACACATATAAAGAGACACGTACAAAGGCATAGCAAACACAAGACAGAAAAACATAAAAGATCTACAAAAGAAGCACCGCCTTGGAACTGTCAGTAAAATATTTTACTAGAGGGCTTAAACCGGTTTAACGGTGCACCAACCTCACCCTTGGTTCAGATGTGGATCAAGACACATAGATGTTTGGTTTGCATGAAAGTCAGCCTTAAAATACAGAATTTGATAAACTCTCTGATTAACTTACAATTTTATAAAGATAATATTGACCATTTTAAATTGATTATTATTGATATCCAGTTTAAAGATTTGAATTTCTAAAGTTTAGGCTTTTAGAAATTTTGAACTTTCACTCATGTTATCGTGTTTGTTATGCTCTTGGTCTTCATTAAATCTTACCAAAGAATGTTTGAGTCTTTTTCGTCTTTTTTTCTCATCATATAATGCAAACAGACCCAAGCTGCCCGAGTTTCATCAAACAAATTGGGTTTTATAGGAAAACCATTTTTAATTCACTGTCACTAACATCTATTTAGAAATACCCTGAAACAGGGTTCAAACAGGCTTGAAAGGCACTTGCTTATAAAAGGCTTTCTTGAAAAATAAATCTGCCTTGACAAATGCTGGAAATCACTCTTAACATCATAAAAAGCTCTTGAAATTTACTATTTTCTGTAGGCCTGAACACTGTTAATGGAATACTAAATCAGTATAAAATTTATATGTCTGAGTGCAGTAAATAAAGGCATAGCATTTTTATGCCAATTTTCCTTTTCTTATTTCTTCATTGTCTCAGTCTAGTATATTTCAGAAATAGAGTTTTAACATGACAATCAATATTTTTCAAAAACTTATTATATAATCCTTGATAACCATAGGAAAGTCCTTTCGAAGTCCTTGAATTTTACACAAACTTTTCTGAATGCATGGGTGAAAGTTTTCAGGATTAATCCTGAAACCAGGATTTTGAGGCTGACTTTCAATAGAAAGTCAGTCTCAAAATGCTGAATTAAGGAGGTTATAATTGCTTCTCTGATAAATTTATCTAAACACAATTAATCATTTAAACATAAAATTATTCTTTTTTGTTTTAAAAATTCGAATTTCTAAAATTCAGGATTTTGGAATTTTTGAACTTTCACCCATGTGAATAAAGCCTGTGAAAGCGTGTGGTATGATGCCCCTTGCCCTCCATAAACAGAGCCCTAGATAAGAGAGCAGCCAAATTTCTTTTTCTCTTAATTTGGCCTCATCACTAGAATGATTTTAAATGAGGTTTGCGATCAGGTAAGGATCAAACCAGTTTGCTCAGCTACAGAGATTAGCTAGAATATTCAAGATTTGCATGTAGCATGTTTGCTTAATATACTTTTTAGAGAGTGAATATAACAAAGGCTCTAATCAGATTGCATGCAACAAAATTAATTGCTCTTGCTACGAAGGCCCATTCCATAGCACAAACATATTTGCCAGTGAAAACATGCAGTGGCGGATCCATAGGGGGTAATATGGGGGCCCAGTTTGCTCAAACGCCACATTGAGACAAAATTATTTAGTTTTCATGGAGAATTTTCAGAAAAGATGTATGGAGTACTGGTTTCGATTAACTTATGCTTTCTTGATCCATACAACATTTATGTCTGCTTCAGTGTTCTGGCATGAAATAACATGGCAAGAGTAGAATGTTTTCAGTTATCTTCTACCCTGAGAACCAACTGGAAAAAAATTCAACCCGGGCCCCCATTTAGAAAAAACTTGGATGAAAATCTAGCAATTTATTTGTAATTGCCTAATTATAGTAACAGACTATAACATTGGTCTTACATTCTATATTTCACATGTGCATTTTCAAACATACCAAGTGAAGTATTTGACCTTCAATTTGACCTTTTGAAAATAAGTAATAAACTTTATAATTGACTATATATTATACAATTCTGTACCATGAGCCTTGATATTCCACATGTGCATACCTTGTGTGAAGAGCTTTTCAAACATACCAATATGCATGACAAGTTGCTCTTGACCTTTGACCTATTTTTTTTATGTATGAATAAAAATGAATTTTGATAATCTTGGAGGTTGGCCATAACTTTTGAAATACTGGACCTAGAGGCTTGTTATTTCACATCTGTAGATCTTGAGAAAAATACTAAAATTATGAACTTGACCTTGGACCTATTTTTTAAATGAATATGTAAACAATAGTTCCATATAGATTATACACTACTGGGCATTTAAAATTAGCTTTAAAAAGACCTTTCAGAAATATCATCAGAGTGTCTTACAAATTGGATCCAGATTAGGTTAGTTTGTCCTGGGTGCAAACAGCATACAACTGAAGTTTTCACCTGTGGGAAAAAGAATTATGGGTAAAAAATAAATTCTACATCTAAAGTATCTTGTGATTTGTATTATCAACAGCTGACTTACCTGATACATGTTTACATTTTATGGCTAAGAAAGAAACTACATATGTCTAATTGTCTGAAGATTGACCTGTCTGCTATGGCACATCACTTCCCAAAAATGGGGATATGCGCTACTCAAACTCTGGCGCTAAGAAGTATCAAGCCAAAAAATTGCGATAAATTATCTGTCTTAGGAGACATCAAGCCACTTTTGATAGCCAAACCATACTTATATTGTGTATATAGTATTTAGCGATAGAATGACGATATTTTCTACATTAAAAGACATTTTTGAAAAGATTTACACATGGTCAGGTCATAGACGCCTTCCAGTGACAGGAGATGACGCAGATTAATACAAGATTGAATTAACCAATGTGGGCAATCAAATGACTTTGTGATGCATTTGATAAACAGGTATGACACAATATGAACCCGCAATGCTTAAATCATATAGGTCAGTATTTAGAGAATGCCACCTATTGAAAAAGCAACTACGTAAGACAGCTTCTTGAGGAAAAATTTTGGTAATATTTATCTTTCTTTTTTCTTAACCCATTTAAGCCTAGCATCCTTTTTATGGGACATCGGCAAACAGTGCAGAACGAGATCAGATGCTGCAAATGCAGTGTTTGATCTAGTTCCGCATTGTTTGCTTTCAGAAAATACTTTTTACAATTTGAATAAAATTGAAACTTTCTATTTGAATAAAATTGAAACTTACTATCTGAACAACTCTTAAATTTGAAATGGATTCATCCATTTGATAAGACTGGGAAATTCCATTGGGCATAAATGGGTTAAAAAATCACTTTTTGAAATATCTGTTTTTATATAAAAAAAAAATACCCAAGCACTAACACACTAGATTTTCACTAGATATATATTAAATTAACTTTATTTAAGCTTGACATGGTTTTCCCTTTAAACAAGATATTATTTTGCTCAACTGCAAATTATTGGATGTAAATTGTTCAGAAGGGTTTCCCTTGCCAAAATACAGTGCCAATAATGTACTTTCTAAGTTTAGAATTTTCCAAAATTACTACTATGTAGAAATGTCAAAAGAAAAAAATCAGTTTTTATGTCAACTGGTTTTTTAATTATCAAGACAAGCACAACTTAGCATGAACTCAAACAAACAAAAACAGTTTTAACCCTTTACTCCATAACGCCTTTTGACGCCTTTGAAATATCATGTTTTTGAAAATATTTTGGAAAATTGAGCATTTGCTCCTTTGAAACAAATGCTCCATTTTCCATAATATTTTCTAAAGTATTCAAAACTTTACTTAAATTTTTCTTGATTTTTTTCAATGTCATCTACAAAAAAATGATATCATGATCTAAAAATAGCCTATGGAGTAAGGGGTTAAGCTTCAAACACCTACATATTTGATACATGTTATTATAGATAAGTCAAGCAATACCAGTATCTGAAAGTTTGACAGCACAAACTGCTTGTGAACATCTTTTTTATTGGGGAAACTTTTAAAAAATGATTCACAGTTTATGATTACTTTACCAATTAATTTGCCTTTAGTGTAAGGATTATTGTAGTTATTCCGCTAGTCTTTACCTCACCTCACCTTAGTACCATATCCTTTGCACCAGGTATGAATGAGAATACTAGTACATCCTGTTTTGGGAGAACCAATTCAGTTTTACCAATCTGTGCAGGTAAAGGCCAAGAAGGACATGTCCCTCAAGGGTCACAACTCCAGCAGCAGAATCAGCAGCATAGGAGTGATGGTGGTGGACAGAAAGGTGGTGAGGAAATAAATAAGAACAGGTTAGTAGTACGTCAGTTTTCTTCAAGATGATTTTTTAAAAAAGAAAACGAAAAAATTAGTGGAATATATACAGAATACAAGACTTCCAGAATGCATGGTGAATCATGATTCAACAAGCATTCTTGAAGCAGAGCTTGTCAAACTGCATGGTGAATCGCGATTCAACAAGCATTCTTGAAGCAGAGCCTGTCAAACTGCATGGTGAATCATGATTCAACAAGCATTCTTGAAGCAGAGCCTGTCAAACTGCATGGTGAATCATGATTCAACAAGCATTCTTGAAGCAGAGCCTGTCAAACTGCATGGTGAATCATGATTCAACAAGCATTCTTGAAGCAGAGCCTGTCAAACTTGATATCAAGTTTGACAGGCTCTGCTTCAAGAATGCTTGTTGAATCGCGATTCACCATGCATTCTGGAAGCTGAGCCTGGTAAACTTGAACTTCTAGTTATTATTTTACCCATCGGTTCTCTCTTCAAATATTGGCGATTATGACTTAATTATCGATTTTTGCGATGATTTTACATCATTGATGTCATTCATAAAGTGCAACATCATGTTGACTTGATAAAGACACATGTAGTGAGATAGATAATGTGTATCAGGTCAACATGCAACAATGTAGTTTATATGAGAGGTCTACCAGGCAGTATTCTTCAGCCAACTTGTAAATGGGTATTTTGGCAAACATTGTAGGCCGAGATGGATAAATAAGAATAGAATAGAAAAAAACATTGTAATGGCATCACTTAAAAGGCTTGCTTAATTTTAAAATAGTTTCCATTTTTTCAATCCATAATTGCTCAAACCACTCTGTTTTACTGAACAAAATGTCTGCCAGTACAAAATGAATATAAGGTGAGTGATTCAAAGCCTTCATGACCATCTTGGAATTCTTTTTACTAAAATATTTTGCAACAGCAACATTATCTGCAAAATCAACTATTGCTATATAAACTTTAAACAATTCACAAACTTTAACATCAAATTTTAAAAAAAAAAACTTCGATTTAGAAACAGTCGGATATTTTATAGAAACTAATGCTTTGCTTTATGTGCTTGTGTTTTGCTGGCTATAGTTTTTCAGTGTGAACTTATTCCTTTATGTGTGCATTTTGCTTTTTAAAGTGCTGTTAACCCTTCGTATACAGGTACTTGAAACCTGTAAGGGAGTACTATGACAAACTGTGAAGACACAGATGAAATGCCTCAAAAAGTGGCATTTCATTAGGGTCTACACTGTTTGCTTTAGATAAAAACAATCTTCCGTAACAGAAATACTCCATAATTGGAAACCCTGGAAATATATGGACCTCGGGGTGAGAAAACCTGTCTTTGCGGTTTGCAAACAACAAAGGTGCAGACCAGCCTGCGCATCCCCGCAGACTGATCAGTGCCTTTGTTATTCTCTTTTTGGACAGTATTGTATCTAAACTTGCTACAGGTGAAATTTCAATTTTCTAGCTAGTCTTTATAGCTTATAGGAGACTAGTTTGAGTCTCGCTTTGTCAGAAACCCGGAAGACAGGTTTTGTTGCTACAAGGCCCATATAATGGACAATTCCATCCTGATTGCATCAATTTCCATCTGTATACGAGGGGTTAAATTGTATTTGTACTACCTATATTTAGAAGAAGGAAAAAGAAAAAGAGAATAAGAGATTTAAAGCTGTAAGTGTACTATTATCCACAGAAGCCTCCATAAAACATATTTAAAAATCTAGAACAATATTTTTTGTGATGCGTTCATACATAACAAGCTGGATCGAAGCTATTTGACACTTTGATGGCATTCCATAAACAATTTTTTGAAAACATTGAATTTATCAAACTAAACGGCAGACAAAAAATCATTAAAAATTTACCCGTCATGCAAAGAGTTAAAAGCACTGTGCTTATGAATGTGCAATACCATTGCCAAAGAAGTCTCAATTTGATGATAATTGCATTGCATTCCTGGTTTTGATTTGGATTCCAGAGTAAATAGTCGTGTTGCTCTGATTACCCAAACAATGCAGTTTTAGCCCTTCTGAGTGCAATTAAGTCAAAGTTTAAACCAAACTAAGCCTTTAGATGCATTTCTCATTGGGATATTGATACTCAGAATAGATATGTACCTTACATAAAACCATACATTTCAAGATGGTAATTTTATTTTGCTTCTGTGGATCATCAAAATGTATCACCTGTCATTGTTTAAAATTCCCCAAGTAGTATTAATCATAAATCTGGTATTTGGAAGACTTAACATATTTGACCAAATAAGTACATATGCTAGGCTCCACCCACTATGAATAATTATATAAATAAATGTTCAATTTGGAATATAGACCAAGGAAATTACTTGTCAGATCCACTAGTGTAGGATCAGATATATCATATTTACATAAGCAAACGTAGTAGACCCTGATCAGGCAGCTCTTACAAGAGCTGTCTGATCTGGGTCTGCTCTGTTGCAAAAGCGTTAAAAGGCGTCTCTATGAGGTAAACACTATGTACTTTATGAAAATTCTTCAGATTTGAGTCAATCGAGTGGTTTAATTTCATTATTATAAAGGGGAGCTATATGAGCCAGTAAGTGGGCCGAGCTTAGCTACTGTCAGAAACCTGTCAGATTAGACCTGGATGATCTTATCTAGCTGTAAACAGCATGGTCACTGAGCTGATAAGAGCTGTCAAGTATTTTCCAGGTATTTTTTAGAAGCCAATCAAATTAGAGATATTAGCTACAAGAGCTTCAGTAGATGTTGACTCCTTGACTGTTTTTGAATTTATGAGGAAAGGTGGCTTTCATCTTCCTTTAATAAATTGTTTTGATGAAAAGGTGGGAATTCTGATAGGCTGACCTTTAAACCAGCAGATCAGAATCTACATTGTTTTCGACAAAAGAGCAAGCAAAAAGTTCTGTGCACAATGTGTGTATTGAGGTCAAGTATGGTATATGAGCATCCAAGATCCTATTTGACAAGAAGAAATGGACATAGTAACTGTAGCCTTCATTTTGTTATTATGAATTGACTATTTTAATACCTGTTTTCTAGTTAGCCTCAAAAAGAAAACAAATGATGTGCATAAAGACTAGATCAGCCTGGGCATCTTAGCAGTCTGATTGGAATTTACTACCCTTTAAGTGCATAGTTAAGATGCTGATTAGACTTTACAGTGACCAGGCTGATCTTAGTCTAAACTATCCAAAAGTTGCAGATACCAGATTTATGAAACTTAAAGAATACATAGATGGATTTTCAAAATTTGATCGATGACATCTTTAAAACATTTCTGGGTCCACCTGAATTCTCTAGTTTAGAAAAAAAGAATTGAGGGGTCTTTCTAACTTTGAAGTTTTGTTTGGACCCAGGTCAGGACTGACAAAATGTCAATCCTGATCTGGATCAAAATCATTTGACACTCTGATAGTGTTCCTGAAAGAATTTTTTAAACAAGTTAATTTTAAAAAGTCAGTACAAAAATAAAACTATGAAAAGTTACCCACCATGCAAATTTTAGAGTTAAGCAAAACATTTAAGGTCAGCCGTTATAATTTTCATTTGACTTTGTATGAGTGGACAAAAGTCACTGTTGATAAAATTTTGATCAACCATCATTCATCAAAATAGAAGAAATACCCTGAAATCACTTTTGCACTCAGAAATGTCAAATAACTAGTTTACCATTTTACATGTCTTTTTTCTTCTGCTAATCATTGATTTGCTAGTCTAAACAGCTACTCTTAAAATTGCATTACCATTAACAATCTGCTTTAAATGACAACTCCTGTAATACTGGGCTAATTCTAACCTGAAGGTCCACAGGAATGTTTTCCAGATGACCCTCTAAAAATAGAGCAAAAATGAATTTTAACTAGGGTGTGTGAAATATTGAGGCTTTTGAAGAAATTTCTTAAACAGCTGATCAGAATTCAAAATAGTATGGTAGAAATGCTCATTAGGTGACCTATAAAAGTTGCTAAAACAAATTTGATCTATCAAAAAAACATGGCCACCAGGAGGCTTGGTCAGCTCCCTTTATCTATGCAAGAAACTTTTAAAATCTTCTCCTGAAACCAATGGTAATAATTGAAAACAATTTGGCAGAAATGGTCACTAAGTGACCGCCAACAAAAAGTGCCAAAACAAATTTGATCCATCAAAACATGGCCACCAAGGTGTGTGGCTGGCTTCCTTTATATACTTCTATAGGAATCTTTCAACATCTCTGAAATCTGTGGTCTCAGGCTGCAATATGAATGCAATTTGGCAGGAATGTTCCACAAAAAAGCTTTCTATTTTGAAGATGCTCAAGGGCAGCTATGGCCAAAATTCAAGCTCATTCAGAAACTTCAAACATCTCTCATCTGAAGCCATTATTCAGAATTGAAAGCAATTTAGCATTATGCTGTCACAAGGTGACCATCTACAAAAATAGCTAAATGAATAAGAACATGGCTGCCAAGTGGCATGGCTTATTGCAGCTAAAGAAAATTAAATATCTGAAATGGTTTCTTAGGCATAAATTGTCATTGGGTGACCTATAATATTGATTAAATAAATGTGATTTGTCAAAAATATGTCACCAGTTTCCAACACTCTGATATTTATACAAGAAGCAATAAAACTCAGGGAGCAAGTCAGGGTCACTTGTCCCTCATGTATTAACTTTATTAACTGTGAATACAAGGTAGTTTTCCATGCTTTTTGTTGCCTGCTAATTTTTTTTTTCAAAACTAATGTTTACAAAACATTCCTTCAGGAATGTCATAAGAGGGTCAAACAGTTTGGGCCCAGATCTGGCCTGACAAATTGTCGCGCCTGATCTTGGTCCAAACTGTTTGCAAAGATTATCAGCAGATGGCACAATCAAACAAAGAATTACCTGTTAAAACATCCTCTAATTAGAGAATTCATTTTCTTAGACAATACATTAGTTAGATTAAGCAATATTTAATCAGTTTTCAGTGAAATTCCATTTTTCCCTCTCATAGCAGAATAACTCTGTACTATATTGTCAAGATGGTCAGTATTAGGTCACTATAAGTCCCTACTTTTCTCTACTAATTGTTACAATTGATATCGCCCTCTTTCTTTTCTCTGAATATGACTGTCCCTACTTTTAACTTAGAGATGTGATTTTATGCTATTTTAGCTTGTAGAAATATTTCTTCTTAGCTCACTCGAAATTATGAATACATGGGCCACTGTACACAAGATTTTGGTACTAATTATCCCACATGCCTAAAATTTCTTTTAAAACATGTATACACAGCCAAGTTGGGCTGGAGCCTACTTTTTGGTCTGAGCCAGCTTCGTACTGCCAATACAGAAGTATGTCAGAAGCTAAGGCTCTGAAGATATATATACTGCGCAGACGGGCAAGCTATTCTGAGGCTTTGCTGATTGCTGACATTTTAACCCTTTACTCCAGGCCTTTGAAATGTAAGATTTTTGAAATATGAAAAATTAAACATTTGCTCCTGAGGAGCAAATGTTTCATTTTCCATAATATTTTCAAAACTATTGAAATTTAAAAAATATTTGAAAATTTGAATTATTTATAGAAATGATGCAATGTTCTAAATATAGCATCTAGTGTACTGGCCCATATCATTATCAAGCTGACTACAAAGGAACCTCAGGTTTTCAAATGCAAAAGCTGTTCTTTTTCATGTTTTTTATTGTCACATTCTTGCTTATTTTGTAAAGAGATGAATGAATGTTATAAATGTATGTACTTTGAAAAATCACTACTTTTTCCAGCTTTTGATATTGATATATCCATATGTATAATGCCTAACCTGGATATATCCTGTTTTGGCAACAGTGTAGATACCTATCAGCTGGCTTTTCAAGTGAGATGATACTGTAAATTAGAAAAAATTAGTGAGGGTATTATTTTGCGAAGTTTAGTGAAAATTAATTCCTGGCGAAACAGCTCTGTCATATACTGATGGAGGTAAATGAGGCCCTAATTATTGCGAATTTTAAACATCACAAATAGACAAATATGCTTTTTAATGTATTCGCAAAAGTAAAACCCTTGCAAAAATTTCTGAATTTACAGTATTGCCTAGTATTACTAAAAACTGGAATCCTGTTATAGGTTTTGGAAAGAGAGTGTAGTTAATAGAAATATCCAGTATAATAGTTAAAATGAAATATATGCTTAAATATTATGTGAAAATTAATTTTTCATAAATTCTATAAGAAATATAATTTCATATACCATATTTTAGGCATGTATAACCCGCAAGTTTTCTCTCAGGAATACAAAATACTTCTTTTTTCAGAACCAAGAATTTTTTTTAGCAAGTTTTGATCCTTTCAGTAATATTATGATGGATGGCTAATAACAAACAAATATAGCTTATTCCAAGAAGTATTTTTAACTAAATTAAATGATAAAACCAACTGAAGGCAGGCTTTTAAATGCCAATCTTGCATGTCTGGCATCTTTGGGATAAGGGTGATTTTACTTTTACCCCAAGAATTGAGGCTAGATTGGGTATGAGTTATACAAAACTGCGGGTTATACATGCCTAAATCGCTTATTGTGTATAATTGCTTTGGTTGTCGGGACGAATCTAAAGTGTTGTGTCTTGCCCCTTTGTATACTGAAAACAATCTGTGCAGATCAAGACAAGTTGTTGGCGATGCAACATTTCATTTGGGTGTACACATGCAGTCTATGCTAAAAATTAAAACCCTTTTCAGAGACAGACATTCAATTTGGTTTGGAAATTCTTACCTCTGACTCCTTGAAGTTATGAACTGAGACTTTCCTTGCTAGTGGTGGCTTTTGTAGCCTGCCGATAATCTTAGAAAACAGATTGGACCCGGATCAGGGCCAACATATCGTCAGAAGTTTCCTACCCATGAAGATTATTTGATAAAAAAAATGGTGTATAAAAATACCCAGCATGATTAAGTATGAAATTAGAGGAAAATAGAATGATTGGATCAGTATAGAATGGGTTAAATTAATATGTTTACTTTTTTGCTTTGGTATAGCTCTGAGGAAGCGGGAAGTTTTGTGTCCAGGAGAGATGTTAAATTTGACCAAGTAAATGAGACTCGGTAATAAAAGCTTCTAAATGCTAGTACTAACCCTGTTATTAGATGGGCAGTTTAGTGTTAGTAATTGCTAGAGTCTCTAATATAATACTAACCATTCAGACGACTTATCGGGTAGTTGCTTGGATTCATTAAATGTTCAAATATTGGACCATGTCTGATAAGTACAAATTCTAATGCACTTACAAATGTAACACGACGTCTCTTTGAATAACATCATAAATTTGCCACAGTATATCCTGGGATAGATGGTTTCATGCAGATAGCCAGCAGTTTTATTCAACTTGCAGCCACTGGACATAGGCACAACATACAACATTTTCACTGTCTTTTTGAAGGAAAAATGCTACCAGCTAGTGCATTAGAATTGGGATAACCATATTCAAAATTTTCGTTAGGGGAGGTAAATTTTGAAAAGAGTTATCCCCTAAATGAGAGGAGCACAGTGGTAGTGTGTTAGACTTGAGGTCGAAGGGTCACTGGTTCGAGACTCACTGGAGGCATTGCATTGTGTCATTGAACGAGACACTTTATCCTCTGCTTGGTACTGGTTCAAAAATCGTCCCTACGTGATTGAAAAGTTGTTGTCTGGGCATACAGCATCAACACAAAAAAAAGCAAAAAATCAAAAATTTGATAGCATGAAATTGTTGCTTGAAATGTAATATGTCACTTTATTTACTGCCTACATGTAGTACTGGTTCAACCCAGGAAGACCCTTCAGGACATGACTGAAAAATCGTTGACTGGGATGTAAAGAATCAAAACAAACAAAACAAATTTCTAATGTTGTCCAATCAGATGTCGGGTTACAATAACAAGTGCATTAGAATACATAGCATAATTGCTTTCCCGCTTTTCATGACAATTGTCGTCTGCCATCTCTTCTGCGTATGTACTTTGGTAGCCTATATTGCAAACACTATGAACGCAGATCAGACTGCTCCTTTAGGAGCAGTCTGATCAGGGTTCATAGTGTTCGCTTCCATGATTTAATTAGTCTGCATGGAGTGCATTTAAATATATGCAGCAGAATATATAAGCTGATGGCATTTTTTGGACAAAAACTTATAGCAGGATAAGAGTTAACAAATTTGTTAACCAAAGAACTAACATGGTGTAGCCTTATTCAAATGCCATGCACATATACTGAATGTTGTAGTATCTCATTTCCACATAACTCTTTCCTTGTTAGCGGCAACTTTTGCCGTCTGCTATCCTGTGCAAACAATTTGGACCCAGATCAGGACTGACAGAACGTCCGTCCTGATCTAGATTTAAATGGTTTGACACTCTGATACTGAGTGTTCCTGAAGGAATTTTTCAGAATGTCAATTTTGAAAAACTAAGTCAGATGAAAACAAAAGCATGAAAAATTACTCAGCATGCAAAGAGTAAATGTGTTACTAATACTTCATGAAGTAACTTGAAACCAGACATTTGTCTCTTTATTGCTTATATCAACTATGTTCAAAGGGAGAAAATTTGCAAAAAACATGAACAAAAACGGACGAAACTGACACTCATCATATGAACCTTCAAAGATGTTTTGAGGAAAGTTTTTGTTTTCATTTGGCTATTAAACGTTGGTTCACTATCTTAAATTACCCAACTTGCATTTTTTAGATGTGTTTTCCCTTTTGAAACCGCCCTTATGGGGTTAATTTTGGAAGAAAGTATTAGAGAAGGAACACAATGTTTGCTGTTAACTTATTAGCTCACCTGAGCAAAAGGCTCATGTGAGGTATTAGTATGGCAATAGTCTCTCATCGTTCATCCACACCTTCAAAGTATATCTCTAAAGTCATATGGCCAATATTTTAATCAAATTTCATGTAAAGCATTATCAGGTAGGAGTTAATACCTTTGTAATATATAGCTCCCTTAGACTTATAATTAGAAAATCTTATTCTGAAATCATGTGGTCCACAGCTTGTCTAGTGGTCCCCTACATAAATCCTGCCAGTAAAGACCCTGGGGTCAACAGGTGATCAAGAGTTTTCATTGATTTATAATGGGAAAATGTTTGGGGGTCATTCGCTCCCATGGACTTGTTATAAAAACACTTAAAAAATCTTGGCCAACAACTCAGGTTAGCAGTATAGGTTCATTGAGCCTCTTGTGGTTGTTCTAGATGTTTAACACCCTAGTCAACAATTTTTCAGTCATGTTTGGATATTTACTTTTCCACTGCGAGTCTTTAAATTAACCTCTTCATTTGAGATGTGGTTCATACCTTCATGAACAAATCAATTTAAGCCACACCCACATACGCGCCATTTGAGCGGGCTAACGTGAAGTCCATCCAATAATGTTGCTTGTTTACTGACATTTGCGTGACGTTGAACACGTATCGCCATGACGTTTAGCGTGGAAATTTGGCGTTTTTGCTATTCCAAACCCTACGTTATGTCTGATTTAATTAAAAATATCTGGAAAACCAGCCAAGTTAGGTGAAAATTGAAAAGTGATACTTGACTGATAATATAAAATGTAAATATAAGCAATAAATTCAATTTTTGGAAGGTTCATGGAATCATGAATTCTTCGGGTCTCTTGCAAAGTTAACGTGGGAAGGGCTTTACTTACTTTGCAAGAGACCCGAAGTATTCATGATTCCATGAACCTTCCAAAAATCGAATTCATTTCTTAAATGAATTCTCATCTACCTGGGTTGATTTTTTAACCGAATAAAGTGTCTTGCCCAAGTGGGTCTGGAACTAGCAATGCTTCAATCCCCAGTCTAACCCTTAAAGCACGAAGTAAAAAAATCATCTGAAAATATTGTCTGCTGAAGTTGTCTGCTGCAAATAATTGCCTAGCATTACTGACTAATTAAATTAGCTAACAGTGTGGACCCAGAACAGACTGCTCCTATAGGAGCAGTCGATCTGATCTGGGTCGACACTGTTTGCCATAGGGGCTTGACGAGAATAGCAGACAACTTTTGTTGCCTACCAACTGAGCCACCGCGCTCCACTTAGCTTGTTTAAAAGCTGTAAAAGAAAGAAAAAAAATATGTTTTTTATTAAAATTTGTGCCTAATTAATTTTTAACCTTTAGCGTGCCGAGTAATTTTGCATGCTTTTACATTGTAACTGTTACATTGTAACTGAATTTTTACCGAAATTGTTTTTCAAAACCTCTTTCAGGTATATATGGTTTGGATCAAGATCAGAGCAGATGTTTTGTCTGGTCTGATCTTGGTCGGAACTGCTTTCAAAGGTTATCGGCATCAGGGTTCATACAGGTTTGAAAAGTGCTTGAATTAAAAGGACTTAGTCTAAATTTTTGAAAAGTCCTTGAAATTAAATATGCCTTGAAAAGTACTGGAAAATCATTCAAATGCCTTGAAAAGTCCTTGATTTTTCTGTTTTCTATAGGACTTAAAAACGCTGTTGATAGAGATCTAAATCAGTATTAAATCACCAAATAAAGGTACAACAATTTTATACTAATTTTCTAGTACTAATTTCTCCATTATCTCAGTCTAGCATTTCTGAAGTAGAATTTTAACCTTTAAATCAGGATTTTTCATAAACTTTTCATCCTTGAAAACTGTTGGATAGTCTTTAGAAGTCCTTGACAAGTCCTTGAATTTTGCTCAAACTTACCTGTATGAACACTGGTAACAAGTTAGACAGGTAATGTTTTGTATGGTTGAATTCCCCATTAGGAAGCCCCAGCATGCAATGAGTTAAGCTAGCTATTATAACAATAACCCTTATCTCGCCCTTATTTTTTTGGTCATGAAAATGTCATCTGCTTTTTATGTCTGTTGCATAAACTCAAGTGCACTTCAGACTAGATTTTATCATGTTTTCAATAAAGGCTACCTAAGAACAGACAAATGGCATGACCCAGACAGGAAGAGGGTTAAAACAAGGGTGAGATCATCAGATTTTGGTAATTATATCATATGAGCCGCAGCATGAGATTTCCAACAATGTGGTATGTGCAACCAGCAAAACCTCAGATCAGCCTGCGCATACCTGCAGTCAAATCAGAGCCTTTGCTAGTCGCTTGAATCTTCTATGACTAAAGCTACTAACCGAACAGCATTTGGAGTTTCTAAACTTAAAAGGAGGCTGCACAGGCTCGTTTGAGTCTACACTTTTCAAAATGCCATATTGTTGGAAATCACATGCAGCGGCTCATATGCATTAAGTCTTACATCAAATGTGGATCAATGTGCCTGTGCTGATATATCCACCTTAATTTATACCCATTTTAAAAACAGTGTAGATCCAAATTAGCTGGCATCTCAAAATTAGGATCAACACCGTTTCCACCATTGTTGTGTTATCAGTGGCATACCTAAATCTTTTTAGAATACGCACTCTAGATGTGGTCTGGGGTTACTCCCCCAGAAAATAGTTCTAGATCATTTCACAGAGCTAAAATGAGCTTGGAAATACATGTCAACTAAAACTATTAATTACATAGTAGTTGCACATATTCTTTCAAAAATTAAATTAAATAGCTAAAGACCCTATACTGAGTTTTATCAGTCACCCCTTATATTAACTGAATTGTTTCAACATAACCTAATAAACTTTTCCTATCTCACGGCATGTTACCTTTATCAGGTCATGATGACGTTGCACTTTTTGAATGACGTCGCTAATGACGCTGTATCAACACAAAAATCAAAAAATACGTCATAATCGCTAGTTTAAAGAGTTTTCAACAATGGGTTAACTGATAAATAGAATACCAGGTTCGCATCTTTGATATCAAGTTTACCAGGCTCGGCTTTGAGAACGCATGTTGAATTGCTCGGCAAGCCTCGCAATGTCAACAAGCGTTCTCAAAGCCTTGCCTGGTATACTTGATATCAAAAGACACTCACCTAGTATTCTCTATGTACATATGTCCCTGATTAATATGTGCTAAAATCTAGAATCCTGTTGGCTATAATTGTAGTTAAGGCTGTATCTTTTACTTTTTCAGCCAAGCAGGCATCAGACCCCAGCCCCCTCTACCAGCCATTGGTGACAACAGAAACCTTAGGGGACTGAGTGCAAATTTGGAAGATGGCGATGTGTTTGACAAGAAACGTCTCACTCCGATTGGCCAAGAATCACATGTTGAATATGAGGAAAAACCCAAGAAGAAGAAAAAGAAGAAGAAAGCGGGCCTAGATGATGAAGAACCTTACGTGAAAGAAAGCGCAGACTTATAGATTTTACAGGATTACAAGTTGTTTTTGAATATGGAATTATTCTTTGAATATGGAATTCATGAGTTAATGTTTTACGAGTTTCATAAATTAGGCTCCATTTACCCCCACATGACCTACACTTTTCAATAAATGGACCTGGATGCGTGAAAACCGCAAGACATTTTTCTGAATTGGTGTGATAAATGGCCTACCCTGTGGCCCCCTGCCACACCTTACAAATAACCCTACACCAACAACAAAACTTGACTTTGTTGCATTTGAACAACAAAGGCGCAGACCAGCCTACACATTTGCATATTTGATCTGTGCCTTTGATATTTATTGTCTGTAAAGTGTCTTGCGACACGTAAAATTTCAATATTCTGTATAGTTGCTGTTTTAACTCTTTGCCTACTTAGTCATCTGCTGAAACCTTTGCAAACAGTTTGGACCCAGATCAGGCCAGACAAAATGTCGGGCCTGATCTGGATCCAAACTGTTTGACACTTTTACATTATACCTAAAAGAATTTTTTTGAAAAGTTGATTATGAAATAAATCAGCAGAGGACAAAAATCTTCCAAAAGTACCCAGCATGCAAAGAGTTATTCTCAACTTCCATATTTTTTAGGGAAATTCCATATTTAAGTATTGTGTTAATTGGACATGTACATTATCCTTTTTGCCCTTTATACCCAGAATAATGCAGTTTACATCATAACACCAGTCCTGTCTTGGAGGTTTGCAGCCATGTAAGACTCTAACAAACCTGCTCAGTTACAGAGACTCAGGCTGGATTTTAAAAACTTTAGATTATCATGCAAAGCTGTAATATTTGTACTACCTAGGTAGTGAACAGTAGTGGTCATTTTCCTATACAGGCTTGAAGGGTTTTTTTTGCAGTGAGCCCTAAAGACAGGCTTTCACACAAAATGGCCATTTTCAGGGGTGATAAGTTCAGGATTTCCTGATAGAGCACTCAAAGATTTTACATTTGATAATTCATATTTATTGCTGAAATTTGATTTTAGCTCATTTTAATCAGTTTTTTTCCATAAAGTAAGCATAAACTGACTGATTTCTATCAGTATTTATTTTTATTTAAAGCTATATTTTGGTATTTATAGAATATTTATGGGTCGATTCAGGTTTCCTGATTGAGATTTGTGGATAGTTATCACCCCTGCACTTTGTATAGGTGTTTTTGTTTTATTGCTAAGACTGTGTGAATTTCAAGGGTAAATAGGATAATGAAGGTGTCAGGTGTTTTTACCTTGAGATATCTGTGATACTTTATATATAAATATCAAAAACTAGGCCAGCACTTGAGATTTTGGTACTTACTGCACAGGCGAACACCAAAGACGCAGATGATCCTGCATATCGGTGTAGTCTTGTCTGAGCCTTCACTTCTCACAGACATAAAGTAGGTATGTAGATGAAGGTTCAGGCCAGAGTTTGGCCTCTAACTCCACTAGATAGCTGAAAATGCGTGTTTAAAGTAACTTTACGAATATGCTGTAAGTGCCAAAATCTTATGTGCTGGTTCATTATTATATAATATTTACCCTAAGTATTGGGACACCTCAACTCCTCGTCATAATTATTATTAAACTGGAAAGAAACCATTTTCTTGCACACCAGATTGGGGTTTCCGTTGTTTTACCAATGTGAGATCTCACAAACCCGTACCAGCCAGTGGGAAAGATAAAAACTGAATAGGCGCAAGCTGGCCGCACGTCAATCCATGACATCATTGTAATGTTAAAATGAGGTCACCATGTCACATTTCAGTGACAAGCCTCGTGATGCCAAACCGCGATCCTCGGGACGGATTTTTCTATCCTACCCTCACACTCATGATAGATATATTCTAACATGATGAGTGCTTAAAAGGCAAAAAATGTAAATCAAGATCAGACTGCTCCTTCTGATCTGGGTTTACATTTTTGCTCTGTCTGAATATTTAGGGTAAATATGGAAATAACGAGCCATGTCATGTGAAAAGGGAATTTAGCATTTTTGCAAAAAGTGATCTGTCAAACAGGTATGCACAATTATTCAGGTGTTTTTGGCTCACCTGAGCAGATCAGCTTTAAGGATCCATCCTGTTTGTCACCCAGATTTTAAAAGCAGGATATTCATGTTTAACCCCGAGAATACTAATGGGTTCTTCCATCTGGTTAAATACAATGAGCTTAGGAAGGATCATTGTACCTAACAGGGGTCACAGATTTGTATTTCTGTCCCTGTAGATTCTTTTTATATTAGCAAAAAGTATAGACCCTGATGAGACACTGTATTGTGTGGCATTACATCTGTGTTGCTCTTGTTTGCCAAAGTACCCATTTTCTGGTTTCTAGTACAGTAAAACCTGTGTAAAAGGGCCACTCAAAAATAGGCAAAACAAAGTTCTTAATGACAAATGGTAGCTTAATGTAGGTCGAAAGTATTGCAGAATGCTCCCCTTGGAGCATTCTGCAATACTTTTGACCTGCATTTAGCGATAATTGGCCTTGAAAACCAATTTTCGGTCCTTTTGAGAGTGGCTGTTTTATGCAGGTTTCACTGTATGCATTACCTTGTATTGGCAGCAGGCTATATTTTCCAAATGTGTTGCTCTGACATCAGGCCTTGAAATATCTCAAAATAGGCACTTGCCCTGCATCACAAAAATTATTGGCATATATGGATAAAATATTAATTTACATTGGAAATCATCCAAAATACCACTTGCCCTGCAGCCTGATGCACTCGTAAATACGAGCGGACGAGTGGATTTTTCGAGCCCTGGACATTATGCCAAAATAGCAAAACTTTTGGAAGATTATGATTGATTATAAAACATAGCTATATGTACCATTCAGGGTCCATTCTTCCTATATCGTTCCTGCTTTGCTTATATGGCTCTCAGGAAAGAAATCTTTTCTGAAACTGTTAATCAAAATTCAAAATAATCTTGCTGAAATTATTACAAAATTTATATGAGCCAGTGCATGAGATTTCCCAACAATGTGTTTTGTGCGACCAGCAAAGCCTCAGATCAGCCTGCCCATACGCGCAGTCTGATCAGAGCCTTTGCTAGTCGCTTGAGTATTCTATGATTTTTAAGCTTCTGACTGAACACCATTTGGAGTTTCTAAGCTTAAAAGCAGGCTGCAGAGGCTCGTCCGAGTCTACACATGTCAAAATGCCACATTGTTGGAAATTTCATGCACTGGCTCATATGATGATACACAGGTGAGTGTCATAGGGTCGTTATGGCCATTTCATTTGAAAAGCCAGCCAGATTTTTGACACCTTATCCTTACTTACTTTGCATGCTTAGTAATTTTTGCATTTTTTTTGTCCTAGGCAAAGACTGTGCAAATCAGTGCACTATGCAGTCTCAACAGAGGCTTCACTCAGGTTACTTATGTTATAAATTACCTTTCACATGGCATTGCTTATTTGTAATATACATGTACAGATATAGATGATTCTCTCATTATCATTAGCCCTTACTGTAAGGGAGGGGAGTATTTTGTTTCTGGTGTAGATCCCAATGGCACCTATGTTATAGACTGGTATCAGTCCACTAAATGTATATAATTGCTTTTATAATTATATTTAACTATGAAAAAGCTCATCTTATAAAAATTCTATCCTTTCTGATAGTCAAATCTGATGTCCAAGCCAAGAACAACTCCAAGTTAAGTTTATAAATTGCTATCTTAGAGAGATTATCAGTTTTACTTCAAAAAAATGACATTAGAGACTGGAGTCAGTCTACCCGTGTTAGTGTGGTTGAAGGATACCAGGCCATGGATTTTAACAGATTCACTTAATCCCTAATATTTGGACAGATCAGACAGTGTAAACTCAGATCAGACTGCTCCCATTGGGAGCAGTCTGATCAGGATTTACACTTTTTGTCATTTAGATCCTTCAATTTCCACACATCATCAGTAAGTTAATTTGACTGTCAAATTTCAAGATATAAATTTGAGTTAAAGGATAATTAAATTCTGTAACATAGTGGCACAGTATGAAGGTGTGATTCACTTTTCATGACTATGACCTCTTTATTAAAGACCTGTCCCCATGTTAAAATTGTCTGAGGACATATATTTCTAAAAAAAAATAAATTCTAGTTGCTGTTAACTCTCATTATTTCAAAGTCAATTGGGACCAGATTTTTACAATTTGGTTTGTTAGTTGTTTAAGTTATAAGGATTTATGTCTATAAAGAATATATAAAATAGAGAAACGGGCTAACACCATAGCTTCTGATTATAATAGCCTAAAATTGTAATTATTTTCTGGCTAAAGCTCAAGACAAGCCTGGGCATCTGTGCAGTCTCACCAGAACCAACACTTCTTGCACAAATAAACATTGGAAATTAAGGGAGATACCCGGGGAGAAACATACTCAAAACTAGTTATTTTGCCGTACAATGAGTTGCTGTGGTGTAGTGGATAAACCACTCACCTTGTAGACCAGGGACCCCCAAGTTCAATACCTGGCTTCAGACTGACAGGATAACATTAAGCCCTGTCCACATATCCATATGACCATAGCTGTTGTTGGAATAAGCCCTGTCCACATATCCATATGACCATAGCTGTTGTTGGAATAAGCCCTGTCCACATATCCATATGACCATAGCTGTTGTTGGAACATTAAACACAACACAAGCACATTTGGGCCTCGATGCGAGAAAACCTGTCTTTGGGATTTGCGAACAACAAAGGCGCAGACCAGCCTGCGCATACGCGCAGTCTGATCAGCGCCTTTATTATTTGCTTATTTGAAAGTATCATATCCAGACTAGATATGAGCGAAATTTCAATTTTCTACCTAGTCTCTGTAGCTGAGGAGACTCGCTTTTTCAGAAACCCGAAGACAGGTTTTTCTCACTTTGAGGCCTATTAAGTATCATCTCATGAGCTGGCCCATTTAATTATTTGTGTGGCATGATTCTCAATTTTAATTGACATTGTGCCTTTGATAGAGTAAATTTCAGAACAAACATTAATTATCAAGGCCAATACAGTTGGAAAAATGTAATTGTTATAATGTTAGACACATTATGGTCCGTCCAAAATGTAGTGTGAAAGTAGTTTCTTTAAGGTAACATATACTATATTTTTGCATTAATTTTACTGTCAGTTTTAAAAAATGTATTGTCATGAAACTTTTAAAGCAGTATGTATGACTTTTATTGTGCTATTTTTATCACAAGTCCGTTATATTATCCAAAGAGTCACTTTACAATAATTAGTGTAAATATTAAATTTTTATTTTATGCGGACACCATCATTTTCTTAAAGAGCAAGAAGAAAAAAATAAAACAAGAGAAGGAAAAATTGTATTGACTGTGAACACACTTCTCCCAAGAAACAGGCTAATAAAATTATAGACTGAAGTCAACATGCTTTGCTCAAGGACATCATTTATAATTTTTTTAGCTCACCTGAGCTCAACTGATCATGAAATTTATCATGCCCAGAAATGTTAAAATGCCATCAATTGTTGACATTTGAACATTTATAAGCAGGATCAAAACAACATCTGAGAGTTTCACAGTTTAGATTTTATGAACAATTGAAATATCATGCCAAGTTGAGTATGAAATAAGTTTTATGACCTGGTTAAAGCATGATCTTGTATTGTAGTAGTATTGCTAGTTTTTAAGACTGTATATCTGGTTTTTTTTTTTAATACATGTATTTAATTAGATGTTATACTATATATAGCATTTCATTGTCTTACACATTTTGTTATTTTTGTAATGGATTTGAAAATAACATCATAACATCTTAGACTAGCTTTCATTTATCTCAACCGCAGGTGCATTAAAATATATATTTTAACACTATACCCGTCAAGAATGAGCATTTTTAATCTGACATTAAACATTTTCCATTGTAATGGTCATTTACCCTTGTCCTGCTGTTCCCGCATTTATTCTTTTAGGAAACACTGTAGATACAGATCAGCTGGCTTCTGACGAAGCCAACTGATCAGGATCTAAACTGTATTCCACTTAGATTGAACATGGTTATAACTGTATAGAGAGCGCAGTGGCTCAGTGGTAAAGTGCTTGACTCGAGACCGTGGGGCCGCAGGTTCGAGCCTCATCGGAGTCTCTGCTTTGTGGTCCTTGAGCAAGACACATTTATCCTAGCTTAGTACTGGTTCAGCCCAGGATGACCCATCCCTGTTTAACTGAAAGATTGTTGATGGGATGTAAAGAATCAAATCAAACAAACAAAAACAAAACAAAGGTTACAACTGTATCTTGTCCTACCAAGGGTCATAATTTGCTATATGAAAGGTAAATACCAATGAAACCTGTTACAACTGTTACGTGCTGCAGGTTTACCCATTAAAAATTGGGGAGAAGTGTAGTACATAATAATGTTCAGCATAACAAGGGTTAATTAGCCAGGTTTTTAACAAAATGCAAATAAATGTCTTCTTTTTTGGCAGGAAGAGGATTTCTAATTTTTGTACCATCAATATTTTATTTATCATATGACGTCATTGATATTTAGTGGATAACATCATGTCATAAATAATGTTATGACCACATGTTACTTAACACTTTCTGGGGGAACAAGTATTGTCATTGAAATACACAAACTTTGAAGGCGATAAAATCCCATTTAAAATGTCATATGTTAAACAGAATCTTACACTGGTGATCATTTCATATTAAATTCAAGAACTCCCCGAAGGCTCGTTAATTAAATTTCATATGTAATGATCACTCTTGTAAGATCCTCTATGTATGCACACTTGAATGGTATATCAAATGTTTATTAAATTACGTGTGTCTGATGAAAAGCTGCTTATTTTTAACGATATAGTGCCTTTAACCCTTTGCAGACCAGAAACCCCAAAAGAGGTACTTTGGCAAACAGTGAAGACCCAGATGAAATGCCCCATTATGTGGCATTTCATCAGGGTCTGCACTGTTTACTGAGACAAAAACAATCTTCAGAGAATTTTGGAAATTATAATAATATGTGACCCCTCAGTATATACAATGGACCATTCTCACTTTATTGTTTTTATCTTTATGGAAGATTCATTGATGTGAAAAGAGTTAATGGATCATTCTCTTAGGATACTCTAGATTTTTATGATATATTATAATACCCCCTTCCTTCCCATGAAAGCAAAATGGACATATTTAATTGCTTTCACCCTCATATTGCACTCAGAATTGTCAAAACTGTAAGTTTTGGCCATTAAAGTTTTGGCCAGTAAAGTTTTGACCATTCTAAGTGCAATAGGGTCAAGGAACCTCAGCAATCGAATCAAATGAAGCATGTCTGTATTGCATTAGCCTGCCAATCATTTCATTTGTTTATTCACCGGAAAATGACAAGATGGTTCACAGTCCAAAATTAAAGACAATGATTATTTTCTTGTATACCGGGTATGTACTTGCTCATCTGGAGTTGTCAAAATTGGTAGGACAAGTGAAAGTGGAGCGCAGTGGCTCAGTTGGTAGAGCATTAGACTGGAGATTGAAGGGTTGCTAGTTCGAGACTTACAGCCGGCAAAGTCACTGTGTTGTGTCCTTGAGCAAGACACTTTATCATCTGCTTAGCACTGGTTCAACCTGAAAAGACCCATGACTGAACAATTGTTGACTGGGACATAAAGAATCAAACCAAACAAACAAAACAAAACAAGTGAATATGACAAGGAAATTCCACAGTAACAGACCTCAGATTATCCCATGGCACCAAGAGTAAGAGACACTAGCTGTTGACTGAGACATTAAACAGCATAAACAACCAAGTGGCACTAGCATACAGACAGACAGATAAACACATAAAAGCTATAATACCATTAATAACAAGGCACCTGGCTGCCTCTTCCTCAGTGAGATGATTGACACATTAGAAAAAGACATAAAGAACCACATCACAAAATCAGGCCCCAAAGTTATAAAACTTTCTCCATGCACAACTCAACTGAGCATGAAATTTCTAGTGCTCATACAAATTTAATGCTGTAAAATAATGATATTTCTTGCTTTCAAACTCTCAGGTTAGATTTTACTGTGTGTATATAAACAAAGGGATTGAATGAAAGTTATAACAACATTAGTGAATCCTCTCCCAACTCTCAGTCTTGCTAATAAAAGTTAAAATGCCAACAATTGTTGGCATTTTAACATATATGAGCAGAATAAATTTCATGATCTGTTGAGTTGAGCATGAAAAAAGTTTTATAATTTCAGGCCCAGGGCTTGTGTATACTTGAACTATCTATGCAAACAGATGGAGACAGTGGGTCATCTTGTGGCTCAAACCATAAAATTGTATGTATACATTGGTGCATCATAAACATTAAAGGAAAATGTAAAAAAAATCATGTTTTATCTCATATCTGATTTTCCCACATACTGTATATTAAGTTTGCAACCAGATTTACTAATGTATTTGCAATAAAACAGGTTTCCTCTTCTGAAATTATTCCGAAATAGTGAATCATTTTTGTAATTCAAGTCTTAGATGGGTTTTCTTACACATCAGATAAGAGAATCTGCCATTTTAGCCTGGGATAGAAAATCTTATCTTACCAATGCTATCTTACCCAGGCTGTCACATGTGGACTGTTCATTGGTTGTATTGGAACTCGCCCACAAGGTAGTCAAGTGATGTCAGTGTTGAGTCAAAATGATGTCATCAAAGTGATATTGCATTGTATTCAGGGACTTCTGGAAGCTTATTTTACAATAAAAAGTCAACGGTGTGCAAGAAAGAGAATCCATTATTTGTGTGACGGTCAGATAGAAAAGCCGTCCCTTGTGATCACCATTTGTCATCGCTTGGCAAGCCTCATGATGCTAAATGGTGATCATTGGGACGGATTTTTCTATCCCACCCTCACACTTGTGATAGATTCTTATATTCTCTTACAAAAGAATCCATAAATCTTAAGTGATTCCGAAGGACCAGTTTTTCTATCACACCCTCACACATAATATAAAATGTAAATACAAGTAATAAATTCATGTTTTGGTCTGTTCATGCAATCATGAACACATCAAGTCTCTTGCAAAGTTAACGTGAAGCTCTACAGCTTCACTTACTTTGCAAGAGACCAGATGTGTTCATTATTCCATGAACAGATCGAAAATTGAATTTATTTCTTTAAAGGAAAGATTCTTTAAACAGTTTTACCATGCACATATACAATAACCTTTCAATACCTTTGTCTCAGGAGCCACAGTGCCAAAGACCTTGACAGTTGGCATGATGGTCCTAGATTGGTCTTTTTTGTTTTTCAAGGCTTTTGAGTGAAATAGCTTTGAACAAAGCTTAAATCATCAGAGTTGCTAAATATGTTTATTCCAGTGATAAAATAAATTTACATACAAGTGGTCCTCGGGTGACCTTCCATCAAGTTCATTCAAGTTATTGAGGCTAGATGTAAATCATGGCTACATATATTGAGAAAACTTTTTTATAAAAACTTCATCAAAAACATCTGTGTTGATTTGAAAATAATTTTGCCCAAATGGGTTTTAGTTTTCCCTCTACCAAGACTGTACATATACAGTAAAATCTTTGTAAAACAGCCACTCAAAAATAGACAAAACAAAGTACTTAATGACAAATGGTAGCTCCATGAAGGTAAAAAGTATTGCAGAATGGAACATTCTGCAATACTTTGACCTGCATTAAGGGATAATCGGTCTTGAAAACCAATTTTTCTTTGAGGGTGGCCATTTTACACAGGTTTTACTGTACGCAGAATCACGAAATAAAGGAACCCTTGGTTTTTTTTTGGTTTTTTATACCTAAAACACATATTAATTGATATGGAGTCAAGTCAATATCAGATGTGACCTCCACCTGCAGCAACCCATGCAAGACGCTTCTCGGGCATGCTGAAGATAATATGGCATAGTTTCTGCTCTTGGAATCTGCTGCCATTTCTCTTGAAGTGAAACACTGGAGAAATGCAAGTGTTCCCTTATTTTTGGTTCTACATACATTATACAGGCTTATCAAAAACAGACTATGAGGGTCATCTGTCTGTCTGTCTGTCTGTCTGTCTGTCTGTCTGTCAGGAAATGTATCCCATAAGCCATTGATCAGATTTGATTCAATCTTGGTTTAAATTCAATTTTCTGTCAAGTTATTACATCGTTTACTTTCAGTAACATCACATAAACTTTTACAAGTAAATGCTGATCCATCATACATTCATAGCAGGATAATGCTTTCCCCATGACCCTCTAAATGGTCATTCTCAGGTGAGAGACCTTGGGTCTGAGGGCCCTCTTGTAACAAAAGTAGCAGATAACAGTATTTACATTTTTTACGACACACCTGTGGTTATATATGACATGAGATATATTACATGTAACTCTTTAAACAGCATGGCAGCTGAAATTTTCTCATTCTTATTGTCTGATTTTTATTATGGCCTTGACTTTCAACGCGAATCAATAAAATTTCAAAATCTAATTTTGGTGAAAATATGTTTTCTTTGTAATTTTATTATTGATCTTTACTCTTTGCCTGCTGGTATTGTCTGCTGATAACCTTTGCAAACAGTTTGGACCTAGGTCAGGCCCGACGAAATGTCGGGCCTGATCTGGATCCAAACGGTTTGACACTGATGGTATTTATGATTTTTTGTTTTTTAAAAAGTTAAGTTTGAAAAAAAATCAGCAAATGACAAAAAAGCATTGAAAATTACCCAGCATGCAAATAGTTAATCATTGTTCTAATACCTGCATTGTCAATCTATGGAGACTACAAAACACAATATAATCACCTGATCTATTTATAGAATGTTCAATACGCAATAAAGTCTGCACAAATACAATATCAGTTTACAGTCAGCCTTGTTAAATTACATGATCGACCATGCAGGCTTTCCACAACCAGGGCTTATATATAAAAAATTAGTTATTAAATCTTAAGGCACCTCAAAAAATGCATCTGAAAATGTTGTCTGCTGCATACTTTTGCTAACATATTTGACTAATGTAAATATATGGACAGACATTGTGGACGGTCAGACAGCTCCTACAGGAGCAGTCAGACTGATCTGGGTCTACTCTGTCAGAAAATGCTTCTGAAACATTCCAGCAGACGACATAAGCAGCCAACTCTTGTTGTAATTGGCACTTTAGGGGTTAAGATGATTTATTAATGATGTACTTTTGTTCTCTGAATATGAACTCTTTGCATTCTGGGTAATTTTGCACACATTTTTGTTGTCTGCTGATTTTTTCGAAATAAAGATTTTCAAAAAATTCTTTTAGGAATTCTATCAGACTGTCAAACAGTTTGAATCCAGATCAGGGCCGACATTTCGTCGGGCCTGATCTGGATCCAACTTGTTTGCAAAGTTTATCAGCAGACAACACTAGCCGTTAATAGTTAATTTCTGCACATGTAAGTTATACAATACAGCATAAATTTTCATTTAATCAATTCAAAAGCTTGAAAACGATTTTGTATGGTGCATAAATATTACATTATTGCATAAATATCGGTGCCACACGCTATTTACATTCATGCAACAAGGCAGCTTTGCAACTTAAATATTCTCATTCATGGCCACTAAATTTAGTATAATATAATACAGACAAGTGAGCAGACAAGAATAGTCATGAATGGCGGGGAAAACATAAAATCAAATAGGAGCCGCGACATGGGATTTCCAACAATGTGGCATTTTGACAAGTGAAGACTCAGACGAGCCTGTGCAGTCTCCTTTTAAGCTTAGAAACTCCAAATTGTGTTCATTCAGTAGCTTAACACTCGTAGAATATTCAAGCAACTTGCAAAGGCTCTGATCAGACTGCGCATATGCGCAGGCTGATCTGAGGCTTTGCTGGTCGCTCATATGGGGTGACATACCACATTGTTGGAAATCTCATGTCACGGCTCATATGCAGATCAATACGACTTCGTGATTATTAGTTGTTTATGGTTATATGATATTTTGTGAATAAAATAGGCTGTATTCTTCATGAACACCCCTAACATGCCAATCACGCCTGCGACAGACGACACATTTTGTGATATCTTTCTTCAATAGTTTTGGGGGAAATCAAGACGGATGATTCACAGGAAATGTTAAAGCCTTAAATTGACATTTCAGCAAAGCAGCAAAATTTGAAACGTCTGCTGATAATTTTTGGGTTAAGCACAATCTATGGCTTGCAGCAGACAACAATTTAAAGTTTTGTGTGAATTATCTGCCAGTAGATGATTCACAGGAAATACAAATATTATCTTGCCCAGATAGAGAAGAAATATGTCTAAAGTTGTCATTTACTGTAGTTGTGATGGCACTTTAAGTATTTATAGAGTCAGATCAATAGACTTTATCAGATACCTGAACAATTTACTAATAGCAACCAACCAACGAGTTGATGCCGCGCAGCGGCAACAACGAGAGTTGGTTGCTGTTAAGATTAGAGGCTCTGTTCTGTTCTATTCATCTGCTATATGAAGGCCTGATTTCCATTCTGTCAAAACAGAGTTCCGGTATCTATACGGAGTCGATTCCATCGAACTAAGAACCTTATTCTACCTTTGAAAAATGTGTCATGATCATCATTGACATTGAAAAAATACAAAAAGTAAAAGTGAATAGCGAAGATGCCAGTTTTGTTGATATTTATCTGGTATTTTTACCATAAGACTGAGGGATTGTTTCGATCACCGGGAGCTTGAACGTTAACGATAGCTGTTTCAAGCAAGCGGCTGTGTGATCCCCATGACGTTACGTCACAATTCTTATAACGTTACGTCACGACGTGATAACGCCAACTGCCACGTGCATCGTCGCGCCTTTGAAGAAAGACGGCCACAAATGAGCCGCGACATAAGATTTCCAACAATGTGATATGTGCGACCAGCAAATACTCAGACCAGCCTGCGCATACACGCAGTCTGATTAGAGCCTTTGCTAGTCGCTTGAATTTTCTATGCTTGTTATGCTACTGACTGAACATCATTTGGAGTTGCTAAGCTTAAAAAGAGGCTGCACAGGCTCGTCTTAGTCTACAATTGTCAAAATGACACATTGTTGGAAATCACATGTCGCTGCTCAAATTAAAATCCTTATCCGTATCAAATAGGAACTTCCGTTCAAGAGTCCCAGCACCTTTGAAATAGCTTGTAGGATTATTTTATTTCCTTATACTCAGAGCAACGGCAATTTACTGAAACACTTTTGTCACTTTTCATAAGGTGTTCTGTGCCAGGTGTGGTACTAATTGTATCGATTCCTGGGCCCGGAATAACAATGCATCCTTAAAGTTAAGCAAGACTTGAGTTAAGTATTGATATTTCGACATGTTATATTAAATGCTTAATAAATTGCCTGTATCGATGTGGTATTTGTGGTCAAAGATATCATTGTGATCTTCAGAAAAATTTAAGCTATTTTAATTTTAATCAGTTTTAAACGTTTTTCGCATCCTGAAAAATCAAAACTGAAGTTAAGTCTTCCTTAACTCTAAGGAGGCATTGTAATTCCGGGCCCTGATATTTGCCTTCTTCCTTACTTTTTATACTCACACGAGTACTGACTCATAAGAAATATCGTATACTGTGCTATCCTCTCAGATCATTTAGTGGTTGGTTGCCCATTAGGTGTGCCTATTTCATATTATGTTGGAAATTCATGACCTTCAATAACGAAATTGCCATATTTATGCTAATAAATGCCTATTCTAATAAATTAGTGTATACAGCACATTACTTTGTTGACTTCTCCAATGATTCATTTTTTAAGATTTGCAGATTAAGCCAGAATGCTTTTATTAGTTTATTTACAAACCGCCCTTCTGTAATTTTCTGGAAAGTAGAAAAAAAATCTAAAATTATTTTTTATTTTATCCACCGACTCTAAGTATTATTTGTTTCGTTGAAGTTTTTTTGGAGGTTATGTCTGTATTTTTGAGAGTGACACCGTTAAGCATGATTGTCCTTCCCAGATTTTTAGGAAAATGATTTCAGAGCTTTTTTTATTTATTTTTTGTCCCCGGGCCCTAGATCCGAAAAAACAATTCCAGTAAATCAACTAATAAAAAATTCCGACCTTAATAGTGTTTAGAGATGCTTCCAATGAGCACATAACTCTTTCCTTGCTAGAGGCGACTTTTGTCATCTGCTGATTACCTCTGCAAACAGACCTAAATCAGGTCCGATACAATTTCGGTCCTGATCTAGTTCCAAACTGTTTGACACTCTGAAAGTGTTCCTGATATATTTTTTTGGAAAAAAGTCAGCAGATGACATTGAAAGCATGAAAAATTATTCAGCATGCAAAGAGTTAACCAACCCCTGGCACTCTGAGGAAGAGACATAATGCAGACACATAAATACACACAAATGATGCAAAACTACACTTAAAGTACAGCAACCAGCTTTCTCTTCCTCATTAGATATATAATTGCTAAACCAGATAGGACACACAAATCTATATCATCAAACCGGGATCAAACAAAGAACCTCCCAACACACAATGGGTGTATATTGGCTTCGAGCATATATTAAAAAAGATTACACACTAGTGTTTTATATATTTAGTAATGATATGTTATGATGCCCATAACAACATGACGAATATATATGGCAAAATCTTCATGTTTTCATAATAAGTGATTTATAATAAATGTGTCATATGATCAATAGATTTTAAGTATTATTTAATTTATTCATTTTGTGGAAAAGTGATAAAATGCTCCTGTTCCGAAACTTGTTCAAAAGATTCAATAATACATGAGCACTGGTACCTACCACAAGTTTCCGTTGGTTGGGTTAGCCTATCCTAGAGCCTATTAGACAATCTATGCTGGCATTGTTGCAAGGGAAGTTTGGGGTCAGCTGTGCCCTTAGCATAGATTGGTGTTTGTTGTGATGATCCTGATTAATTTGTTGAAAACTGCATAAAAGTTCTAATCATTTATGAAGGTTTGATAAGGACTTACTTAGGGGACATAACCTTATTGGTCTTTGAGTGTAGAAGAAGCATGTTTCATCACTGGAGTCCAAAAACATTTTCAAATTACAATAAAGTCCTTTTAAGAATGTATGAATCTTTGTTTGTGTAAACTTCATTTTCAAAGACTTTATTAAGTATCCATTAAAAATAAAATATCTGATCTCTTAATCACAGATTTTTGACAAGTATTTTTATCAAATGTCCTTTAGATTATATATCCGTTATAATGAGCATTTTTTTTATCCATAACAAATACTTTAGACAAGAATATTGATGGTAAAATAAAAGAGTCCAGTGTCGAAAATGAAAAGGTTTGTGTTTTTTTTTTAAAAAAAACACAGCCTTTTTAGCATATGCAAATAAATGTATTTTCTTCTCAGTACCATTGGGATTTCTTTATTTTTTGCATCATCAATGTTTCAATATTTTAATGAATGATCATAGCATTGATTACGTAAACAATTTGTTTCAGATGAAAAGTGCTCATTTTAAACAGATATAGTGCATGCACATTCAAAGCTACTAATGTTGCAGAGAAAATACTCATTACACCCATTCTACGAGTACATTCCCATTGAAGCTAACAGTAAAGTATCTCAGCTGGTCCGAACATCAATAGGGCCACTTGTAGTGAAAACATTAGAAGCGATCCTGGATGTAAAAGTGCACTCCTTTAACTCTTTATGCCCTTATGGATTCTTTTCTTTGGTTTATTGCTATAAACTTGGGCTTTATGCCCTTACAGATTTTCCTTTTGAGTAGCTCAGTTTAGTGCCAATGATTTATCAAAATCCAAATAGGGGCACAAAATCCAAGATGGCCACCATCTGCCTATGGGCATGACCTCTGGGGTTTAGGAGACCTCTTGACCTCGGATTAGCACTCTGAGGCATTTGGTTTCCCCTTAGGGTTTGGTTAACACCCTAGAGCACGGGAAGGAAGCGTTACATTCTAGAATATCTCCTACTCCCCTCCTACTCCTCTTCAACTATAATGGTCAACTCTAAAATTCTTGTTGAGAATAAATTTGATATCCTCCTCCTCCCATCATCCCTGCCTCCTCCCCCCTCCTCCCATACCTTCCTCCTATACTTCCCCTCTGCTCCTCCCCTCCCCAACTCTTCCCCCTCCTCCTCCACCTCCCTTATCCATCTCCCTTTTCTCTCCTCTTCCATTCCCCTTGGCGATATAACAAAAATATTGCATAGTGGTGTATTGAAATTGTAATATTTATAAATAATGAAAAGAAAAATTAAAAGTCTCAATGCATACCATGTTGACTTCTCAACTCCCTCCTGCTCCCTTCATCCTCTTACTTCTTCTCCTCTCTCCCTCCCTTTTCCTCCTTTACCTCCCTTATGCTCTTGATGTCATTAAAATGAGTCAAATTGAATAGAAAAAATAAACTGCCTTCCTCCACCACCACCATCCCCACAACGACCACCAACACAACCACATCCACCTAATAACCCCTTCCACTACCACCACCATAACCACCACCAGCTCCACAACCACCACCGCTACAACCAGCGCCACCTCCACAACCACCACCTCTGTCACCACAACTGACTTTTCCACCACCACCGCATCCACTACTACCACCACCTCCACCACCTCCTTGCCCACCACCTCCACCACCACCACCTTGTATACTATAAACGAAACTAGAAATTTTGTCAGGTGGATTGTTCCATTGTTAGAAACATTTTGCTTGCTACTGAGGCTTTTGTCGTCTGCTGGTAACATTTGCAATATAAAGCACAGTGTCTCAGTTGGAAGAACATTAAAAGGGTTGCTAGGTCAAGATTTATCATTGTCAGAGTCACTGTGTATCGATTTATTTAATGTTTTGGTGTTTTGATAGCATTACCATGTAGGGATAGAACTCACCAGTTACATTTATTTACCTGAGAAAGATATTGGCTCATTAAATAAATGAGTATGCATGCACAAAGTTTTGGTTTAGATGAAGGTTCAGTTTAAGCTTCTCTTGATACAATGGGCATTTATTAGAGATATACACTCATATGTGATAAGAACCTAAGATACTGGCCCATTGAATAAATGAGTTATCATTGCGGGCATACACAAGTATGAATGTAGGTGAAAGTTGTTCTGGAATTCACATGACAGTCTTTTCGCAACCCAAATGGCTTACATTCACAGTATTACGTTGAACCTAAGACAATGGCATATTCTTCAATTAGTATCCAATAGTGCTAAGCTAGGATCAATGTCTAAGTCTTGCGCAAGGACACAACACAGTGACACTGGTGAGGCTGGAACCCTTGGCCCCTCATCCTCGAGTCAAGCCGTGGCGGTGGTTGTTGTATAGGAGAAGGGAGGTTGTGTTAGTGGTGGTAGCGATGGTGGTGGTGGTTGAGGAGGGCAGTTTATATTTTTCTAATTATTTTGACTAATTTAAATGTCCTTTATGTGCATTTTCACGTTTCACTGCAAGTTTTAAGAGTTTTCCAAGTTCATAAAGAAAAACGAATGATTGCTTGTGATTACATAAGTGAGGGGTATTAATAGAAGATTCTTTAGGGCTTCGGTCATTTGGTTGCGATGACATTGAGAAGTCAATTTTTTTTTGTTATATCACCTGAGGAGGGTGGAGAAGGGAGGTGGAGGAGGGGCAGAGGAAGAGGGGGGAGTAGGGGAGGGAGAAAGAGTAGGAGGAGGATATAGGAGGAGAAAGAGGAGGCAGGAATGAGGGGGGATCAAATTTATTCTCAACGAGAACTTTAGAGTTTACCATTAGGTGTGAGTAGGAGGGGAGTAGGAGATGCTGTAGAACGTCACGCTACCTTTCTGGGTCTAGGGCTCTGACTCACCTCCGAGGCTAAACCAAAGGGGTCACAGGGTCATCTGAAGAGAGATCTCCTAAACCCCAGAGGTCATGCCCTTAGGCGGATGGCGGCCATCTTGGATTTGGTGTTCGTGACGTCACTGACGCTAAACCGACCCGTATACTACTCCTTTTAGGATGATACATAGTACTGAGGGGCCACAAGTTATAGTTACCACATAAAATGTATTTCTGAAGATTGTTTTTGTCATAGCAAACAGTGTAGAACACGATGAATGCCGTATGCGTCATTTCATCAGTTTTTTCCTCGGCGAGGTTTTTTTCATTGTTTGCCTAAGAACGCATTTAGGAGTCACTAGTATAAAAAAGGGTTAAAAATATCTGATCAATGCATACCACCCATACCAACTATAGCACTGTGCAATGTATGCAATGATGAAATTGGAAAAAAAACTATACTAGTTATGTCATGGGCCTACTCGCGTAAGCTCGTTGATTATTTACGCGTACTTATCAAAAATAAGAAAGCAGCAAACAAAATAGGCCATGATCAGACTGCGCTACTCTAGGAGTAGGCTGATCAAGGACTTTTTTGTTTGTACATGCTTTTCCTGTCTGAGTTGTTAAATTTTCTTACAACATGTTAGCAGAATTAAAAAGTGTTAAAAATATTTGGTTCTTCTGTTTATAAATGCTCCGAGAAAATGGGGAGAAAACAAAAGAATGATTACAGAACCCTGTGATCTTTTCGGTGCACAATTAATCGGTCCCATTCAACTCCATGTAAAAAGGCGGAATTCGAGCATCTGCAAATTTTTCCAGGACATTGCTTGGACTTTTTTCTGTCTGTGAGTGGCAAGAGCTGTCATTCACCTCTCAAAAAAGTGAAAAGACAACCTACCTTGATAATCTCGTTTTCTCAGCATTCTCCGTTCTTTGGGGAACAGTCAAAAAATCTGGGCTAAAATCCGACCCGCGTCAGACGTTACCTGGGGAGTGTGCCGGGGAGTCTGTGACAAAATAGTCCACACAAAGATGCATTTTTCTGCATCAGCCTGACAAACATAGACCAATGTTGAATCACATGTACATTTAAAGTCGAATAAAGCACCCATTTACGCCATAAAGGGCCCAGAAACGGCAAGTGCTAAATTTCTAAAGGTACTATTTTCGTGGGCTACCAAACCGGAAGACTGTAATTGTGTACTAACACCAATAGCACCAGACGAGTGTGCTACAGGTCACGTGAAAATGCCATTGTAACTCAATCTCCTACACGAACATGCTATCCTAAGCAGGTGTACGTATCATTGTACTCGCATGTATTACATATTTCGTATCACAGTATGATGACAGTTTGCAACAATATTTAATATTCCTTAAGCGGATACTTTGGCAAACAGTGAAGACCCATATTGATCACGGTCTGCACTGTTTGTTCGGGGACACAACTACGTCCTAATTTAGTTAATTCAACCCGTGACCCCTTTAAGTATACAATGGGCAGTTCCATACTTTAAATATTGTATCAATATGTATGGAAGCCTTAAGGACAATCCATTGAAATACAAGGGGTTAATACTTCCTCAGAGCAGTGATCATGCAGCACCCCTTGTATTGAAAAGTCGATTGTCCAGCGTACATGCCTATATGCATTTTAAACGAGATTAGGTATTAAGGACATATAGGGAGGGAGACAGTCCATAAAAAATAGATATAATAATAATAAGGAGAAAAATAAAGATTCTATACTAATTATCCCAATAAAGATAGTCAAGCTGGCCGTGCCACCGTTAAAAAGGGTCATCTTTAGTTTTTGGTATGAGAATGTAATCGATTTTTGCGGAGTAGCGAAGTCTCTGGCCAGACTACGAAAATGCGCAGTCTTGCCTGCTACTAATATTCTTGCTCGAATAATGAGGCCCTGGAAGGGGGGGGGGGTCCCAGTATCCCATTTCCCTTTAAATATTTGGAAAAAAAGTCCCTTATCCTTAAAATAAATATGGCAAATATCCCCAAAATTCTAAAAGCATTGTATCCCCATAATCAAAGTATCCCGTATCCCTTTAAATATTTACAAAAATATCCTGTATCTCTTTAGTGTTTTTTTGCCAATATCCCTGTATCCAGGGTCTCAATAATACGTAATCTACTTCCTGATAGAGAGATCTATAAAGTGTTTACATTTTGTTTATCTAAACTACCGTTTTGAACAAAGGTTTTGAAATCTACTTGGCGAAAACTTCCTCTTTGCAATGAAAAGAAATCAAGAAACGCACAATAATGGGCTTATCATTATAGATTTTTCAACTTTCACATTTTGAAAGGCTTTCTAAATCCTTGCGTAAACCTTGATTTTGATCTGACATCTTACCCTATACATTAATAAATGGTAAATTTGGGCCTCCACACGAGAAAACCTGTCTTCGAGATGTGCGCACAACAAAGACGCATACCAGCCTGCGCATCCGCGCAGTCTGATCAGTGTCTTTGTCATTCGCTATCTGGAAAGTATAGTAGCTAGTCTTGGTTACATGCGAAATTTCAATATCTTAGCTAGTCTCTGTAGCTGAGCAGACTAGTTTGTTGTCGCGTCGAGGCCAATTTATGACCATTTTTATTTTTTAATTTGTTTTAGTTCGATTATAGTTTACTTCGCCCCTTCCCGTGCTTCACAGCCAATCGGGTTGCACAGAACTTTACATTTTTGGCCAACTTAATCACATATTTTGTCAATATGTGTAATATATTTTAAGTAAAATCATGAAGTAAATTATCCGTGAAGTGGTCAATGCGGCTACTTTCAATGGGTGGGAAGGAGAAAACTACCAGGTCATAGATCATATTACAACTATAAAGAAATTAAGTGGTTCACTCGCTGCGCGTGTTCTCACTTAATATTCCTTTATTCTTGTAATACATGCTCTATAAATGAGCTATACATAAACTTCCCAGGCGAGACTCATTGAATATTAACTTTTTTGTGGTAAACTTCCTGGTTGGTTTCGGGGATTTCCCAGTATTAACAATTGATTCCGCAAATGCGGTGTTCGATTAGCCCTTCATAGCCGAGAGACAGATTCTGTATCCATGGAGAGACAATAAACATAAGCAATTTGGTTCCTATGGCAACTCATCCGCACATGGAATTGATTCAGCATTTGGAAACTTCGTAGCCTTATATACATGTAAGAACCTCACGGCTACATGTTTCTCTGTTCCTCCAAATTAAAATGATTTCTTATGTTCCATGTGAACTCCCAATTTTGTTTGTGTTCCCCTGTTCCCTTGATTTGGACTTTGTTCCCTTGTTCCCACAAACCCATGCCCGGGGAGGGCCTCGTAAACGGGATATATAATGTTAACGTAGACTTGACACACTGGCCAGTGCGTGTGTCTGCATGTTTTTTAAGTATCACACATCTCAAATATCAAGACAACGCCCGTAGGTCTAATCAATGCACACGTCATTTAGGGTGTGGCAGAACACAAACTCTTTAGCCTTGAAGCAACACTGTGCGCCATGTCGTGAGAGCGAAGAACAATATGTTGTGCGCGCATTGGGTAAGTAGGCCTACGCTCATTCCCTAGCGTGCTTGGTAATTTCGCATATATTTTTGACAACTGCAGACGACACTAGCAGGCGAGAGAGAGAGAGAGAGAGAGAGAGAGGAGACAACCCACAACCCTTAACCTACTAGTGTCGTCTGTTGATAACCTTTGCAAACAGTTTGGACCCGGATCTGGATCAAAACTGTTTGACACTCCATAGATAGAGATGGTAGGCTATTCCTGAAAAAAAAAGATCAACAGACGACAAAAAAGCATGAACAATTCCCAGGGGTCAAAGAATTAATGGCGATGCACCTTGCGTTCTTATGATTCACTATAGATGAATCTGGAACCTGTTTTAGTTGACGATAGGTCACCCATTCCTATACTCAATCACTAACTAATTCCACCCTACGCCCGGGCCCTACGCCCCTACTAGTGAGTCGGGTGCGTCTTTAAACCCCGAGATAGCACAGCCAACAATATAAACAGCCAACAAAAATATCTGCATGGACAAGTAAGTTTTTTTTCTTTTCTTTTTTGCCTCTGATTGGTCAAAGTCACCGGCGCAGCCTGCGAAGGCGAGACAACAGATCCACTATTAAACAACAACACATTACGACATGTCCTTATATGGTGTCTAATAACAATTATCGAGTCCTTTAGAAAGATAGCTGTAATTTAGTAGGTCCACAATTGCCAACTCGCGATATAATGGTTCTTATGGCATACTTATTTCAACGTGCACGCGCATTAAATGTGTTATACCCAGTTAGCATATAAAAGCGGGTCACCATCGGCCCGCCAGCGAGATGTTCAGCTGGTGGGCCGACAGTGGCCAGAGATGGCATGCTGGCTGGGTACGCGATCTAATAACGTTGAGTCTCTCTCCAATGCGAGCGGATGCGCAGTCTTGTGCGAGTTTGCTGGTCAATTATGCGATAAGTACCTACATGTCACCAGCCCGCGTACAAAAAGACTATTGACAATAAAATTAAACAAACGCGGTCGGGATGGAGGGGGGGGGGGGGGAGGGTTGCTAACTGTCTATATATTGTGTAGTACGGATGTGCAGCCCGAATAGCCTGTTTTTTTCAGCTCTTCCAGATATATGATTGCCCCCCCCCCCCTTTTGAGCAAAAGGTATATGACTGATCATGACTGACATCAGACTGACCCTCTTTTTTTCATGATCAATATATGAATTGCCCCTTTTTCTTGTCTCGTTGAAGGTTTATATAGGTATTTGATACTCAAGGAAGAAATTTACAATGTATTTATAAACGTTCAAAACTTCCTCTTTAGTGGGCCTTGGAGAAAAGCCAAAAAAACTTTGGTAGGCTAAACGAACACGCTGACATAATAGGCTAAACGAACACACTCTGCCAACCGCAGATGGGTTAGTTTAAACATGCCCTCTAGTCATGGAATGCCTCCAAGCTGCACGAGGGAGGCTGATGATGGTGGTGGTGGTGGTGGTGGTGATGATGATGATGATGATTATGATGATGATGATGACGACGACGATGATGATGATGATGATGATGATGATTAAAGTGTAGACGGGTCATTTGTGGATATGATAGCATCAGTGTGACTTGTAGACATAAATCACATATATCCGCTTGATAAAAATGTCCTCAGCTCGAACCTCAGCATCTTTTGACTCGTAGTCATCATCCATATATGTCCTCTAGTTATATACAAATGTATGTACAATCAACTATCATGGTCTTTAGGTTAATTTCTTCATAAGCCATGTACAGAATTATTTAAGTCCTTTCATGACTATTTCTAATATGCCATGCAGTCTTATACAACTCCATGTACAATCAATTAGGACCTAAGACCAGTTTTCAGATGCCCTGTATTTATACACTACAGTGTATGTCAGAACAATCATGAATATGCCCTGTAGTGCCCAGTAGTCATATGCAACGTACAATCAATTGTAATTGTCACAAGGTCAGTTTCTACATTTGCCCTGTCGTCATACACTACTGCATTTAAGACCAATAATGAATAATTCTAGTATGCCGTGTAGTCATAAACCGAATCATACATTATAACATGCACAGTCTGTGTTTGGTCCTTAGGTTAATTTCCACATATGCCCTGTAGTCGTACACTACTGCACGCTTTTCTAATACGCCATGTTGTCAACCAGTACTCTGTTTTCAATAAATTATAATGGTCATAAGCTTAACCTCCACATATGCCCTATAGTCATACTCTACTTGAAGAAAATTCATAACGAAAGACCGATTGTGAATATGCCCTGCAGTCATATACTACCCAATGTAAGACCAACTATGAACATTTTAATATGTCCTGTATAGTCATACGCTACAAATGTACATTCGACTATAGGTTTATTTCCACATATGCCCTGCAGTCATACACATAAGTACCTATTCCTCTACCAAGGTGCAATGTTAAAACTGACCTTTCTGCGGCCTCTTTCGCAAAAAAGTATGGCCTCTAAGCTTTTGAGTAGTGCGTTTCAGACGTGACCTCGCAGTGTTTCGTATGCGCCAAAATAACACTGACTAAGAGGAGCTAATACAGATAAGCATAGCCTTAAACTTGTGTCTTAATAATTTGCTTACTTGAGTTAAGGCTCATGGGTGAGCTAGAAGAATACCAATGCTGTCCCTCCGTCAACATTTTCGAACATTTTCTTTTTCTCTCTGAAACCACTGGACTGATCCAACTCAAATTCCATATGTAGGCTTAAGGTTGAGGGAACTAAAGTTTGGCCAAATGGTCCTGTGCTCATGCACAAGATGGCTACCACTCGGATATGTTGTAAAGCATCCAAGGACCCACAGGTCAATGTTCTTAGGCCTAAGTATTTAGGGCATGGGATGTGAACACTACCACATTCATTCAAATGACGCCTCTTGTTGACCTTGACCTACTTTACAACAGGTCACTTTTGGTTCTATAGACTAAACGCATAAAATATGAGGACACTTTTGAATTGTTGGGAGAAAGCGTTGAAGCCAAAGTCATTATACTTCTAGATACGTTTTACAACTTTTGACAATGGCTATAAATAAGTACCAAAGGTCAAGGTTGACATTTGACCTATAGGCCATCTCGTTCATAATACAGCCAAAACGAGTTAAGTTCACCAATTCGGTCATTTTTGTGTCCCATCCCCATTTTAGCATGTAAACAGTGTATTTTCTAACGCTTTAAGGTTTATAAGTTTAGTTTAGGCTTATGTCTTGACAATCAAGTAAAAGAAAAGCAATGGAAATGGTCAATAGTCATTCCTTATGACGCTTATCAACAGCAAGTGCCCCCAAAATGGCCAAAAAATGCTGTCCCATCGTGATGGTATGTATTTTTAAGAATGCATTATGCTCAAATGGTTGTTTTTATAAGTAGTTTTCAACTTTATTTTATTGACACACAAATATACCTTTCATTTAATGTCCCTCATTTGATTGAAAAGTGAAAAACATTTTTTTGTTGTATTGATGATTAATGTCCCATAATCTAATGTGAATTACGTTACCAATTTAACCATCTCAAAATTTACACACCATGCATCATAAGCTCACATCAAACATCTCAATGTCAAGAGGATTAATATGTGCATGGACAAAAGAAACGAATTTGGGGAAACAATTGTTTATCTTTCGCAGATGAAAAGATATCTGAGGTTGTCTAAAAAATCTGCAGTTTTGTGAATTACGTTACCCTATGTGTATTATTTTTATAGAAAGAGGTACAAATATTGCAATTTAAGCCAATTTAAGAACTATAACCTAACTATATAACAAACCATACAAGAACTTTACAAGAAGTTATTTGCACAGAATAAAATAAGTGGAAACATAAATTTGCGAATTACGTTACTGTGAATTACGTTACTACAACTTTACTAAAATCCAAATACCTATCTAAATGCATACACTAGCTGAAAAAATGTTTGTTTTTAAGCAAAGCAAACCTGTCCAAGTTAATAAAGATTAATTTAAACCATATTGCAGTTGTAATTTTATTTTAACAAGGATTTACCTATATGATTTGGGTACATCAACTCCCCTATTCATGTAACTTACAAAGATACTCAATATATCAACACACCATATGCAAAGTAATCTGTTTGAAAAACAAAATTGAATAGTGTAAACATCTAAGGGATTGTTCGAATGGTTTTTGAAATGAGCTGGATTAAACATAGGTAACGTAATTCACAAGTAGGTAACGTAATTCACATTCTTCAAAAACCCAGATTAGTCCAATCAAAGGGCCAAAGGCAATAAATCGATGGTGATTATAAGTTTCTGACTTGTTGTTCACTTGTTATTTTCTCTTTTTAAAACCATTTTATCTCGTTGCTGCTACCATTGGAGGTTTATTGGTGAATTTATGTGTATACTTTGAAATTGGCACTCTCGCTTTTGCATTCTGGTCCATTCCAGTTGATCACAGTGACCCCAAATGTTCTCATGACTTACTATGTCGATAACTTTTAAGGTTTATATGATAGATAAAAAAGTTAACCTGAATGTATAACTTCTTATCTCCAATTGAAGTGAGCAAATTAGCTATGTGAATTACGTTACCATGGACATTTTGCCATTTTTCTGAGAAGGGCGTATCTTTGTGAATGATGCAAACTTAGCTGTTTCGTAATATATGTACAGGCATTTATTGAAGTTAGATTATTTATTATGCATTGTCTTACTTTGTAGTGAGCCACAACAAGTTTTCAAATATATGGAATATTTAAAATCATTATTCTATAATCATATTTTAAAGTGTTATTCCAACACAATTAATGAAACTATATGCAACAGCTTACTTCCAATGTGCAAAGGATGATGTAAAAAGTGTTAAGCAACACACTAGACCTGATATTTTGCAGAAAAATATATGTTTTTACACAGAAAGACCAGAGTGTGAGGTATGTGAATTACGTTACCTGCCTATTGGCACAATGTTCGTTATACAAGAATATGATTTATTCTTTCCAACACCAAAGAAAAATGTATTTTTTTAATATTCATCATCTACTGTTTCAAAACCAATATTTTTTTTCTGGACAACTCTTCAATTTTGATGGATACAATTAAAACAATAATTGTACTCATAGAATTACAGCTGAATTCCACTGTCAATTCATAACAAACCTGCTTAGACCATACTGAGAAGCAAAAACATGATAAAGATTCTACATAATAGGCTTATTTGTTCAACAAGAGATCCAAGTAGAGGTGCATACTATTAAAGCTCTTAAATATTTCAGTCTTGTAAGAAATTTGGTATGTACAAGTATACTTCATCACAGTAACGTAGTTCACATTCAAATTCAGTGGTGCTCTTTGTGATGCTGAATGAATTGAAATTTTTGGAGGAGCACTTTTTTTAGACATCATTATCTAATTGACCTTTACCAATAAGTAAAAAAAATAACATAAAAATGAAAATCTTAGCCAAATAAATTGTGGGACAAAAATTGGCTGCAATTGGTGAACTTAACTCGTTTTGGCTGAATATATACTTAAAACCAAAAGTAATTTTACACAGTTCAATACTTAATATACTTATACTCATTTTGATATTAAGGTAAGTAAGGGTGCAAAGATCAGGAATCGATACAATCAAGTACCACACCTGACCCAGGATACCAATGGGAAAGTGACAAACTCACAGTGCTCAGACACCTCAAACGAGAGCCAAGAGGTCAGCCCTTTCCCAGCAGGTGACCTCAAAGCACATATAAACAGACGCGCACAAAGACAAAGCAAACACAAGACAGAACAAAAACATAAAAGATCCACAAAAGAAGTACCTCCTTTGAACGGTCAGTAAAATATTTTACTGGAGGGCTTAAACCGGTTTTACGGCGCCAACCTCACCCTTAATTCAGATGTGGATCAAGACACATAGATATTTGGTTTGTAGGAATAATGGAAGGAGATTGTACACACAATCCTGAGGATTGGAAAAATAAGAGCATTAAATGAAAGTGCGGGGAGACTTTTTGGGGCCGCCACGCAGCACAGACAAAGTAAGTAAGGGTGCAAAGATCAGGAATCGATACAATCAAGTACCACACCTGACAGGAATAATGGAAGGAAATTGTACACACAATCCTGAGGATTGGAAAAATAAGAGCATTAAATGAAAGTGCGGGGAGACTTTTTAGGGCCGCCACGCAGCACAGACAAAACAACTTAAGAACATTTAATATTGCATTGAGTTCCTATGACTTGTCCTAACATTATTCATGAAAAATAACTTACGCATGTTAATCTTTACATGTGCTTTCATTAAAAACGCAAAATAAGCATTTCCCACACAAAGTCTTTGGCAAAAAGATGATTTAAAACGCTATTTAAGGGCCATCTACTGTCCGTAAAAATACTGCCAGATATTTTGTTTTTTGACGTTTGGTTTGTTTTTGACATTATCTTAAAGTTACTTCGCAATGAAATTATCTCCCTTTAAATTTAAACAGTAGTAAAATTCATCTCTTTTTGCATTTGATTTTTTTAATCAGCAAGAATATGTGATAAGACCGTCTGATAAATATTCCTATCGGCACAGAAGAAAACTGACAATTTATTTCCATTGAACGCACTGTAAAGTTACTTTTGGTTTTAAGTATATCTCAGGAAACACTTGATCGACTTAAAGTCCTATTGTATATTTAGCACGAAAACATAGCTTTAAAGTCTGGTCACATGACCAAAAGGCATCCATGTCATATAGGGTCAATTCTCTAAAAAAAAAATAAGTGAGTATGAGTATGTAAAGAAATGGGAAATTAACTATTTGAAAATTAAAATCACCCCGTTTATAAAATATTCTTAGATGAAACCATGCCAATTGTTATGGGCAAGTCCATGTCGATAATGGGGGCTTCAGTTTCAACTTATTTTGCTTTTCCAACTGAAGATTTGACTTAACCGTTTGTTCAAAATAAGGATTATTAATATAAAATCATCTAGATATCTTGCGGTGGAATTAAATGCTTCACAAAATCAGCTTAACTATTGTCAGAGAGAGACAACTGTAAAGTCTCTCTCATTACAAAACAAACATGAATATGAAATAAGAGGGGTGCAATTAGTACTATGTGAAAACATACAATTTGTCTATAATTTTTCGAGCCAAATCTGATAAATATATTGACCAAATGATAGTGGAGAGCATCACAAACTGTCTGATATGAGTTCAAATTACATCTTTCAGGTTGTCCAGAAGTGAAAAACACACGTTTTTCATTACAATCCAAAGTAAGTAAGCCCCCTCTAGTAAGAGTTCGTTCAATTAATTCAGTTAAATTTTCTTTGATGAGACCATGAGACAATATAGTAATCATATACAGACAAACTAGTTACTAGAAAAGGGAGCGCAGTGGCTCAGTGGTAGAGTGCTTGACTCGAGACCGAAGGGCCGCGGGTTCGAGCCTCACCGGCGTCACTGCGTTGTAGTCCTTGAGCAAGACACATTTATCCTAGCTTAGTACTGGTTCAACCCAGGAAGACCCGTCCCGCATAACTGAAAGATTGTTGAGTGGACGTAAAGAATCAAATCAAACAAACAAAAGTTACTAGAAAATTTTTAGACTTTAATTTATTAAAAATCCCATCTGAATCCTTAAAAGAATAAAATATTTTTTTCCATTCCTCTGATAAAATGTTTCACAATATCTTATAATATAGAATCACAGTGAGGCAATAAGTCTAAACTCAGTAGAAGTACACGGACTAGAATTAGCGAATAAACGTGATTTATAGAATATTTTATGATGTTTAGGTAACCAGTATAACATAGGAAGCTTGCCATGGTCCTCATCAACAAAAACACCAAACTTAGCAGCCGCATGGCACGGATGCCTATCAACGACAAACATTTTTTCAAACAAATTATGTTCATAGGTTTTAGCAGTCAGGCAGTGCTAAGCTTTTACTTTAAGATGTTGATATAGAACATTCTTCATGTTAGCAGCTGTATCTGCAGTCGCCAACACAAATGTCCTATGGGATTCCTGGAAACCTTCTTCAAACTTCTAAAGTGAATTTAGGTTAAGGCGTAAGAATATTTAAGTTGTTACAATAAAATGAAATTGTTTTATCAATAATAGTAAAAAATTATTTAATTTCAAAGTATTTAAAGCATTCGATGCATTTGAATCAACATGCTCTTGCTTGCACCATAGATTACAAAATTCTGTAAATGTTTCTCTCCGAGTGAGTATAATTATGGTTCATCTGCTTCCACTTGGAAACTAGCAACATGAGGAGTTCTAAAAGCTCCTAAAGCATAACAAAACAAGACAGAAATAACATATATGAACCACAAAAGAATCACCACCTTGGAATGGTCAGTAAAATGTTTTACTGGAGGGCTTTAACCGGTTAAACGGTGCACCAACCTCACCCTTAGTTCAGATGTGGATCAAGACACATAGATGTTTGGTAGGCATGAAAGACCCCTAACTTATCAATGCATCGTCTCCTAGAACATTTAAATCAAGATATGAAAAGGAGATAAAGCAAAGGTAAGGACTCAACAGTAAATTAAACTGAAATCCAACAGGTAAACCCCGGTGGGCCTGGCAACAGCCAAAGCATCAGGCCCCTACCATCTCATCAATAGATAAGTCTTTAAATCAGAACCGTCATAGAGTCTGAAGTCTGACCATACGGCGTGCAATTAAAGAGGAAAGCAAAGTTGTCAAACGTGATTGGGTCGACCACCAAGCATGCAGTCTGCAGCAATACATTAATGTTATAGCCAATCTTTTTATAATGGGAAATTATTTTAATAAACTGCGCTTAGAAATTGTTAGAGCCAACAATCTTCTTCAATTTATACACCAGGTCACCATAGAATTCAGGTTCCGAAAGTCCCTGGCGCAAGAGAGATTTAAGTCCAATTTGGAATTTAGATATCAAATCACAGTATCGTCTATAATATTTAGAAAAGGTTTTGCTAAGTTTATGATACCCATAGCCTTGTTTTAGAAGTTTCTGAGTTAACAATTTTTTTGTGCATGTTGAAGCCAGCAGCATGGCTAGATGCTCTAGCAAAATGAACTAATTGAGAAATATATACTCCATAGGATGTAGAGCAAGGAACATCACCATCTAAAAATGGGAAAATTACATTTCAAAATCGAATTCGTCACGTTTATCATGAATTTTGGTAGAAACAAACCATTAGAAATTGACAAATGCAAGTCTAAAAATGCAGCTTCGGTATCAGAGGTATTAGCTTTATTAAGTTGCAGCTCTGAAGCTACCATAGTGTCAAAATAAACATTATTAATGTTTAAAATATCGTCCAAATATCTGGATGTAGTGGTAAAAGCATCAATAATATCAGTCTGCTTATCATCAGAAAGAGACATCAAAAAGCCCCTTTCATAACAAAACAGGAATAAATCTGCAACCAAGGGAGCACAATTAGTGCCCAAAGGAATCCTAACTACATGTCTATACAACTTGGTGCCAAATCGAATAAAAATGTTGTCCAACAAAAAGGTCAGCGCATCACATACATTTTGACAAGACCGCCCATGATATTTTTTAGGTTTTTCTGAAGTAAAAAATGCCATTCTGTCGTTACATGCAAGGTAAGGAGAGCCTTCTCTATTGAAGGTTCTTTCAATAAGATCAATAAGTTTATCTTTTATTTAATTATGAGGTAAAGTAGTGTTAAGTGTAGAAAATCATAAGTAGACAAACTGGTCGCATTGAAATCTTTAGCTTTAAGTTTATCCAAAATTTCACCTGAAATTTTAATAGACCAAAATAGATTTTTACCGGATCTCTCATATACCTTTTCACAGTACTTGATAACATGTTTTTTAACAGCTGTAAGACATGCGGTTAACAATTTATAAGTTCTTTGGTCGTACAAGAACTAGAATAAGCAATAAATCTTGCTTTATAGGTTTTTTTTTTATAACGTTTAGGTAACCAGTACAACGTAGGAACTTTGTCTTGGTTTGCTTTAGCTTTGACACCAAAATATAGGGCTGTATGACAATTATGCCCATCGACAACCACCCTCTCACTCAAAGAATTCTGCAGTGTATAGGCATTGGTGTCAACAAGCTCGCACTTAAGAGTATTGATATAAAACACTTGTCAAACAACAGCAACATTGTTAGCAGCTTTATCTGCTGGAACCAAAACATAGTTCATATAAAAATCCTTGATACCTCGTTTAAAATGACAAAAAGAAGATTTAGGTTTAAGGGGTAAAAGATGTGTATTACCAGAGTAAAATGAAATATGAGTATCAATAATTTTAAAAATGTTAATTTTTCTATTCCTTCAAGGCATCAGGTTCAACATTTTCTCGTTTACACCAACGATTACTGAAATCATTTAAAGAAGCAGCGATCTCTCTACGACATTTAGGGAAATCAATATTAGAGAGAAATCTATATTTAGGACCTTTAGAAATAAAATAACGAACTCTAGAGTCAGGAATGGCATTTAGATTACCTATAATCACATGCCCTGCAGGGGATATGAATAATTAGAATTTTGACAATCTCAGGAGTCAGGAGTATTGGAATCTATATTTATATCAGTTACAATTTTATTAAAGTTAAATATAGAAGACCTAATTGGTTTGTTATATTGATAGCAAATGATAGGAGTTACAGAATTATTAAAGTAATTTGGAATAGATGAAATCACTAAATTATCCTTAAAGATACTATGTAAATCAATAAACTCAATATCTTTGTTAATGAATGGAATTTTGATAAAATGTTGTTTATGGTTGACCTCACTGGCGATATAAGGACTAAGGAAATGTTGAACATAACACCTTGTTAGAAGTGCTGCTTTATATAATTTGTTTGCTCTATCGTAAAATTTATTAGCCTCTAACTCTAAATTACATAAAACTGAGATAGGCAAGGACATTGAAAATGAAAGTAAGCCATGCTGACAATGTTTATTTAAGGCTATAGAAAGATCCCTTAGAGAAGTATTTATGCGTTTTCAGCACAAGTTTTCCGCTTAATGTTACCATTTTTACGTTTACCATGACATCTACTTTTACGTCTTTTACATTCCAAAAGAAAAAAAATCATCAAAACCTGGCATTTTTGATATATTACCTTCATGGTATATATTATCATTAAAACCTAAAGGAAAAGGTGATTGCAAAAATTTAATCCATTTAAGTTCAGATATGATTTTCTTGCAGAGTCATAGAGTCTAATTTTGACCGGACTAGAGAACGATAAAGTTTGAGAAGTGTAGTTCGGTCTGCACCCCAAGAAGTATAGGAATGTACTTTTAACAGATTCAATGCTTTCAGACATTTAGCGTTGAGATATTTAAAATGGGGTATAAAACGGAGCTATCTATCAAAAAGAATGCCAAGGAATTCTGATTCCTCAACAGCAGGAATAATTGATCCATATAAATGTAGAACAGGATCATCGTGTTGCTTGCGCAACTGAAAAAAATATACTCACTGTGTTTTTGATTCGGAAAACTAAAAGCCATTGCATGTTGCCTATTTTTCAATCTTATTCAAATTTTGTTGCATTTTTACGTTCAATCGTCCCCATGCTTTCTGAGCGGTGACAGATACAGAAGTCATCTACGTATAATGAGCAATCAGTAAGATTTCTTAAACATTTCACAATATCATTAATTTTGATACTAGAAAGTGTTGTAGACAGAACACCTCCTTGAGGTACACCTTCCTCTTGATCATAATATTCAGACAGAGAGGAGCCGACTCCGACTTGCATAGTTCAGTCTGCCGCTAAGCTTTCAATGAATGTATGAAGTCATGAAGTCAGGAGATGATTCATAAGCAGTGTTGCTTGTTTTCAGATCCTGATATTTGCTTATATATTATTGTATTGTTGATACCTGCTTTGCATTTTCGAAATAAATATTGTTTAATCTAATGTAGGAAGTCTACCTCTTATTCCAAATTTGTGGATATCTTTTAAAATGACGTATCTCCAAGTGGTATCATAAGTTTTTTTTCTTTTTGCAATATGCTATAAGACTTGCTGCAAACCCACAAAATCCTGCCCATGAAGTTTCATTCCCACCAAAATACGTTGATCTATATCATAAGAAACCTTAAAGCTATTAAATCATTTGGCATCAGAATTTTACAATCTGCCAATATCAAACCTAAAGATATTGAAGGACATTTCACACCAAACATTCCTGCTTGGTGTTTGAGACAACCTGAAATACTTTTTAACTTACACTCTGGAAAATAATCTGAAACAAATCCACACACATTAAATATGATTCAGAATGCTACAGACTCGTTATAAGAATTATCAACAAGTTTATACAAATGGGCCAATGGAGGACTCAAAGGTTGATTGTGCTGTTATATCAGACAACCATAGTATTATGCAACGTATACCTGATGGTTCATCAAATTTCACTATTGGAGCAAAAGCAGTTGACCTAGCTTTAGTTTTCTTTAGAACTGGCGACACTAATAATAGATTTATTATATTTTCTGACTCACTCCCAGTATTGAAATCTATGAAACATACAAGTTCAAAGAATCCACATATTCCAAAACTTTTAGAAAAATGTCACGAGCTTTTACCAAATAAAAAATTGTTTGAACCAACTTCCCTTAAGATTCCAATTTCAAATTTTTAACTATCTATCCATAAATATATCTTTGATGAATGGCAAACTTCATGGAATAACAGCATTGGAAATAAACTTCTTGAGATAAATCCAACTATTGGTGAATATACATTAGTTGTTCAAAATATTCGGAAAGAAGTTGTTTTGACTCAACTCCATTTAGGTCATACAAGAGTTACACATTCATACCTACTACTAGGTGAAGAGCAGCTACAATCTGTTGGTTGCGACGCACCATTTACTGTATGCCACTTTCTTTTGGAGTGTGGATATTTCGCACAGGTAAGAAATAAGTGTTTCCGTGTTGATAACATGAACCAGTTATTTCAAGAAACACATATTGATAGTATTATGCGATTTTTAAAGATATAAATCGTTTTAACAAAATCTATTTTTTAAATCCTGCTTTGTTTTATATTTGTATCAGCTAATAACATGCTACATATTTTTCATCTTTTTTAGTAGTATCTTTGGAACATATTGCAGCTCGTTTAACGTAATACTCTGTTCAGCTAAAGAGCATGTACAGTCGTCTGAATAGCTCTTTAAAACTTCCATATATTGTACATGATATTTCATGTCAACAGTCATATTGTAGCTCAATGCCATTACACAATCTCAGCATCATCATTTACTTAATATATTACAATTATTTACTTTTTCCATCAAATCATGTTTAATTTTATACCGTCTGATGCTAATGACCCATGATGGTCGATGCGTCTTTAAGCATCAAACAAACAAACACTCTTTAAATGCCCCAGCAATTTCTTCACAACTTTTGGTCAATTCTATGGACACAAGAAACCTGGTTTACAGAATTCTGGAATATAGGTAATGCTTTCCAAACTCCCCTTAACTATATGACCAGCTGGTTGATAGCAATATTTAGCGTCCTTATACAGTCTCAAGAATCAGGACAACAGACGTGTCAATATCAAGTTCAGGTACTAATTTGTTATAAATTGCACAATACTACGAATAGTTTTATAGTACTTATAGAAAATAAAAGTTGATTCCTTTTTTAAAAAATAAATGTAAGGACTTTAATTATGTATTTGCCTGTGCAACGGAGCGATGGAGAAGGTGGTAGCATGGTCAAGTTGGAGCAATGGAACAGAGGAGCAAGTGACAACATAATTTATGCACATGGACTAGTTGGAGCAGTGGAGCCAACTTAATTGCTATATAATCTCTGAGAAACGTACTCTAAATACTCCACTACGCTTTTACGCCAAGTAACTGATATGTCATATTTTCTTTGTACTAGATAAAGGAGGGATTAAATATTGCTTTGGTTAATATTCATCTTCGTTGTTTATATTCCCAGAGCGCGGACATTACATAATTAAACTGGATTAGTTAACAAATTCAATCCCTTTGAATCGAATTGTAATAAAATGTCTAATTTCAGAGTCAATAAACTGCCAAAGGATATGTGGTACCTTAGCACCTTGAAAGAATTGCTGCACCATTAAGTAAGTAAGCTATACCATAAAATTTATTCGCCTCATATATCCAAATATACAAAGTGAAGAGATAGAAACAGTAACTGAATTTGAAAGGGTCATACGGCAGCCTGATAGTTTTAATGTGATACTTAAATCTAAAAGTGGTAAACATGTTTATGTTTGCATGTTAAGTTTGTTATTTTATGCATTATGCATACCAGGATATCGTTTATTATGTTTACAGATGTCTGAAAGAATAAGAAAACCCATAAAAATCAGGTAATCTAGAACTATTACCTACAAGGTAATATTACCATTAAAACAAAATGGATATATTGTTTGTAATTTTATCAATGTGAATTCTAATTTTAGAAGAATTATTGTCACGTAAAATCTATCCTACAGGTTGAATAAAATATGACAAGGAGAATGAATAGTGTGTTTTATATGTCTATGAAGAAAATAATCATTTTTACGAGTTTTTTTGTTCAACGATAGTGCTCAGTAAATCTTGTCTTTAGAAATCTACAAGTTTGACCACAAAAATAGTGAGTATGATCAGGAAATACCACAATCACAAACCGCAGACAACCCCATAATCCAGGCTTTATTTATTTGATAAACACTAGCCTATCCCCAAAAATGATGTAATTATTGGAACAGGCTAGGGTCTATTAACCCTTTACCTCTTAGAGACGCCTTTTGACGCTTTTACAAACAGAGCAGACCCACACCAGGCAGTTGGTCAGGATCTGCTTCGTTTGCTAATAGAAATATTATTAGAAATGATCCTTCACTTATGTACCTGACAAGTAACTTTTTGTTTCTATGTACCAACATGAAAGTTTATTAAAATAACTCTCAAGGTCTCAAGGTCCATCCTGATTGCAAATGTCTTGGGTTAAATCAGAAGGTAGAATTTGTGATAAAGGCGCCTTTTAACCACATTTTCCTTTTAAAAATCACCGCTAACATGTGCTGTGGATGCTAATTTCAAGAGCTTGTTGAGTGATCTTTTTGTGATCGAGAGCCTTGTAAAAATTTTTCAACAAAATATAATTAGCCTTTGCTACTTACCGCATTGGCGAGCAATGGAGAGACATGCTAATCTGTACATTGAGCCACGGTGGGTCAAGCCAAAGACAAGCACCTGGCATGTGGGTCCTATGTGAACTAATGCTTCAAAATGTGAGTATGACTGGGAAATGCCACATGGACCACAGACCAAGCAATTGCGCTGCCAGGAACATACACATAACACTTATCTATGATCATTGGTAATAAAGAAATACCAGCTATCAGATGCCATCGCGTCTGGGAGTGTTATAACACAATGTAATAAAATCGATAAACCACTAGTTGGTTTACAGATTTACGAGCGACGTTATGCAATGAAGCTTTTATCGTCGCGCAAATGGCCAAACCCTTTACGTTTTCACGCCAAAATCCGATTTCAAAATAAATTTTATGTCATATGATAAATAGAATCTAACATTCGCGCTCTGTTTTATGCAAGCCTCGCATTTTATCTATTTTTCTCAACTCGTTTAATAATTTCAATAAAACATGAGCACTCATGTAAGATCCTTTATGTAGCTTACAATATTTTCACCATATAGCATCGTACACCGGATATAGCGATAAGTGAAAAGAAGAAATCACAACACGCCGAGTTACAAGATCAGTTTTTCTTTTATTATTTTTCATATTTTATAAGATTCGATTTAGAGGTTATAGCGATGACATTGCTGAGACATTGGTGCATATCCGTGGCTATGAGAAATAGCCACGAATAATCGGTCAGCACTACAATTGACAAAATGACCTGCCCAAACACTGGTATTTTACACGACCTTTGCCTCGCTTCCCTGAAATATGTTTATTTTATCAAATGTCTCGCTAATAAAGATCAATATTCGCTTAAATGTGGCTTCTACATTGTCATAAGTTCTTGCCAACGAATTTTTACTTCCACATTCCATATTGGTTCAATGAATTTTTACGAGGCAAAACCCCTCCTGGTGTAAGTCTATAGCAGTCTGTTGACACATCAGTGTACTAAATATAGCAAAATAAGTGTACATACTATAGCTAGGAGATTAAAGTTAACCTTTCCCAATGTAAATGGGAATTTCGTCTAAAATTTGGTCTGCATATATTTGCATACCAGAAAAAATGTTGTCATGTTACTGGTCGCTAAATTTTCTTGGTTTGATGAAGACTACACAGAAATCAGGAAACATAATACTTAACCTAGATGATTGCAACCGTTCTGCAATTTTCTGAAGTGTTGAGCATTTATATATTTAGACCCAAACTAAGATTGTTGCACTCGGTTAACATTTAAACTTCTTTTGGATTGGTTTTGCTGGCCCTACTATTCTTAACCTGAAACAAGTTAGAGTCTCTTAAACATCCAAAAAGAAAAAGCTGTTCTGAATTATAATGGGCCTCAATGCAAAGAACTGTCTTCAAGGCTTTCTGATAAAGCAAAACTCAAACCAGCCTCCTATTCTACAGAGACTAGCTAGAAAATCAAAATTTCGCTCGTAGCAAGTCTAGACATGATACTTTCAAATGAGCAAAAAACAAATGTGCTGATCAGACTGTGCGGATGCACAGGCTAGTCTACACCTTTATTGTTCACAAGCCCAGAACACAGGTTTTCTTGCATCGAGGGCCAATTTGTCTGTATCATATTTGTACCTTCCGTGAATGTCTCTAGCTGCAGTTTAGGCATGGTATATATAAAATACACTTTTGAAAACGTATGGAAAATCACCCAAGTTTGCAAGCAGGGAAACTACAGTAGCCCTTTATCCAAGCACAGAAACATGTTTTTTTACTTATTGGTCAATTAGATAATAATGTCTAAAAAAAGTGCGCATCCAAAATTTTCAATTCATTCAGCCTCACAAAGAGCACCACTGAATTTGAATGTGAATTACGTTACTGTGATGAAGTATACTTGTACATACCAAATTTCTTACAAGACTGAAATATTTAAGAGCTTTTATAGCATGCACTTCTACTTGGATCTCTTGTTGATCAAATAAGCCTATTATGTAGAATTTATATCATGTTTTTGCTTCTCAGCATGGTCTCAGCAGGTTTGTTATGAATGGACAGTGGAATCCAACTGTAATTCTATGATTACAATTATTGTTTAAATTGTATCCATCAAATTTGAAGAATTGACCAGAAAAAATTATTGGTTTTGAAACAGTAGATGATGATTATTAAATATTACGGTCTTCTCTGGTATTGGAAACAATAAATTGTATTCTTGTATAAAAAGCATTGTGCCAATAGGTCGGTAACGTAATTCACATACCTTACACTCTGGTCTTATTTCCTGCAAAGAAACATATATTTTTCTGCAAAATATCAGGTTCTAGTGTGTTGCTTAACACTTTTTACATCATATTTTGCACATTGGAAGTAAGCTGTTGCATCTAGTTTCATTTATCTTGTTGGAATAACACTTTAAAATATGAATATAGAATAATGATTTAAAATATTCCATATATTCGAAAACTTCTTGTGGCTCAAAACAAACTAAGACAATGCAGAATAAATAATCTAACTTCAATAAATGCCTTTTTATGTACATATATTACAAAAAAACAAAGTTTGCATCATTCACAAAGATACGCCCTTCACAGAAAAATGACATAATGTTCGTGGTAATGTAATTCACATAGCCAATTTGCTCAATTCAATTAAAGATAAGAAGTTATAAATTCAAGTTAACTATTTTATCTATCCTATAAACCATAGAAGTTATCAGCAAAGTAAGCCATGAGAACATTTGAGGTCTCAGTGATCAACTGGAATGGACCAGGATGCAAAAGCGAGAGTGCCAATTTCAAAGTATACACATAAACTTACCAATAAACCTCCAGTGGTAGCAGCAACTAGATAAAATGGTTTGTAAGAGAGAAAATAACAATTGAACAGCAAGTCAGAAACTTAATCTCGCCACCGATTTGTTGCATTTGGCCCTTTGATTGGTCCAATCTGCTTTTTTGTAGAATGTGAATAACGTTACCTACTTATGAATTACGTTACCTATGTTAAATCCAGCGCATTTCAAAAACCATACGCACAATTCCTTAGCGATTTACACTATTCGATTTTGTTTTTCAAACAGATTACTTTGCATATGTTGTGCTGATATAATGGGTATCTTTGTAAGTTACATGAACAAGGCAGTTGATGTACCCAGAGCATATACTAGGTAAATCCTTGTTAAAGTAAATTGACAACTTTAATATGGTTTAAATTGATCTTTATTAACTGGGACAGATTTGTTTTGATTAAAACAAACATTTTTTTCAGCTAGTGAATGCATTTAGAGAGGTAATTGGATTTTAGTAAAATTGCTGTAATGTAATTCACAGTAACGTAATTCACAAATTTATGTTTCCACTTATTTTTTCAATGCAAACAACTTCTTGTAAAGTTATTGTCTGGCTCGTTATATAGTAAGGTTATAGTTCTTACACTGGCTTCAATTGCAATATTGTACCTCTTCTTATACAAATAATACACATAGGGTAACGTAATTCACAAAACTGCAGATTTTTAGACAACCTCAGATATCTTTTCATCTGCGAAAAATAAACAAATGTTTCCCCAAAGTCGTTTCTTTTGTCCATGCACATATTAATCCTCTTGACAAAGAGATGTTTGGTGTGGGCTTAACATGAATGGTTTGTTATTTGTGAGATGGTTACATTGGTAACGTAATTCACATTAGATTGTGGGACATTTATCATCAGTACAGCAAAAAAAAAGTTTTTCACTTTTCAATCAAATGAGGGACATTAAATAAAAAGTATATATTTGCGTCAATAAAATAAAGTTGAAACTGCTTATAAAAACAAACATTTGAGTATAATACGTTCTTAAAATTACATACTTTGGCGATGGGACAACATTTTTTTGGCAATTGTGGGGGCACTTGCTGTTGATAAACGTCATAAGGAATGACTATTAACCATTTCCATTGTTTTTCTTTTACTGGATTGTTAAGGCATAAACCTTAACTAAACTTGTAAACCTTAAAGCGTTAGAAAATACACTGTTTACATGCAAATTGGGATTGGACACAAAAAAGACCGAACAGGTGAACTTAACTCGTTTTGGCTGTGGTCTATCTCCATATGACCTTAGCTGTCGGTCGGACGTTAAACACAGCAACTGTCAGTGGGTCTGGATCCCCCCTGACTAAATCCGCGCGTGCTGTCTATGGGCAGATCTAGATTTTTCATCATTTTTTGTCAGCTGAAAACATTAGCAGACAGTTCAGGCTCAGATCTGGCCCAACAGATCCAAACTGTTTGAAATATGATTGTATTTCTGATTTTTTTTCACATATACACTTTCTAGAAACAAAGGTGCTGATGAGACTGCCGGTGTGCAGGCTGATCTGCACCTATGTTGTTTGCATAAAACTAAGCCGGATTTCTCTTGACAAGGTAATATGATCTTTAAAAATTCTGTAGGCGTGTGGTAAATAAATTTCAAGGTCTATACTGTTTTCAAATAAAAAAAAAACACCTAATGGGACTATTATCCTAAATCTAGGCATGCATCTTCATCTTTATTCTTTCCATATGTATGTGATGAGTTAAGACTCTGACGATTTTATGCAGACGTGCAGGCTCGCCTGAGCCTTTGATGCTCGCATATGATCTCACGAACTGTCTCATTTTATGAAAATACCAAGGTAAATTTTTAATGCATCATGATGCAGAAACGAGCTTCAATCAGTTTATTTCTTGGCATGTGCGTCTGTGCGTACATGTGATGGGCCAAAATGCAATGCAATCAAAGTAACAAAGAAGACATCACGATAACATATCATAAATGGACTGGGCTCTGTGCTACGTTTGACAGACAGAAATTTGTCTGTGTTCATAGATCACACTGGTCAATGTAAACGCACCGGTGGTTGCTACAACGAGCTGGTGGTTGCATTTTTCAGCACCGGTGGTGGCGTAAAAGGTAAAAAAATCTATACCTGTTGACTTCATTATTTATTTATAAACTTGCATTTATTTTATTTGTGATGACACCTGGCGCACAGACCACCGGTAACATTGCAGTTTATGGCTCTGCCAAGCAATTGGTGATTTAATTCATGGTTTGGACTGCAAATCCAACACAGTTCTGGAGTTTTTGCCATGACAGGTGCTTTTTCTAGTGTAACTGCCTAAATTAAGTGAAATCTGCATGTCTAAGCGCAGCTGATGTCATATTCCCATGAAATAACATCCAAAAAACGATTACTACTTTGGGTTTTTTTTTCTTGATAAACTAGCAAATGTTTTATTGAGGAATTTTTATTACAACGCACTGGGAGCATTTTTTGACGCATTGATACAACGCACTGATGGTTGCACAGAATTCCTGTGGTTGCTGGTGCAGCCTGACCACAGCATTCACTGTTCTTATAAATGGTACATAAATCGTCATTTGAGCCAGCACATGATATTTCAGTACCAGGACGAAGACTCAGGTGAGCCTGTGCAAATGTACAGACTCGCCAGAGCCTTCTCTGCATAGAAAAAAATAGAGAGTAGTAATCGTTTGTGGATGTTATTTCATGGGACTATGATAACATAGCTGCAGCTGTACTTAGACATGCAGAATTTCCTGAAGTTAGGCAGTCACAATAGAAAAAGCACCTGTCACTGTCAAACTCCACAACTGTGTCTGATTTGTCGGTCAAACCATGGATTAAAACGCCAATTGCACGGCAGAGCCATAAACTGCAATGTTTTGACGGTTTGTGCGCATTGGGTCATCAAAAGTAAAATAAATGCAAGCTTATAAAGAAATCATATAGTCAATAGGCATAGATTTTGTGGTTTTTGTACACTGATGAAGGCTCAAGCGTGACTCTGCAAATGTGCAGCCTCGCCAGAGATGCCCCAGAGCTAGCCCTGTTCGCACTTTGAGAGTGTTTCCGCCTATTTTTCAGATTGGCCCCAAAACTTTTAATTTAATGAGATTGTTTGTCTGTTATGATACATTACAATACAGGTCAACCTCGTTATCTCAAAGTCCAAGGGAATGGAGAAAATACTTCGAGTTATCCGAAGTTCGACATAGCCAAAATGGGACGTAACCAAAATACAGTATACATGTTGAATTTCGTTGAACCAGATTTCCTATGATATACATTTGCAGTACAGACAAAGTAAAACTTTTTCTACTCAAAACTGGATTGAAATAAAGACAAAAAAAAAATCTTTTGAGTTGTTTTATTTCCATTTTAATTACATAATAAATTAAAATAAGCAAACATCAAACAAAAGAAGTTAATATCTCCATATACGAGAGCATATAGATAGCTAAAAACGGAGATCTTTGCAGCGCACATCTCTGTAAAAACGTCAATTTTGTCGGAGCAGAACCACAGATATTCTAGCTGAATCGGATTAGGCTGCACTCTCGCAGTCTAATCAGAGTCTGCACATGAAGGAATATTACACACTTTAATATCGAAATATCTCACAGCAATCTAAATACTGTTAAAACATCTCTCATCAAAAGACACCGATGAACAATATTAAGTCATTAAAATTTGAAAGGGACCGCTAATTTTCTGATGCTCCAATATCGAACACATCTGAGTGGTCATGTCAAGGTCAATCGGGTCAATTATCTACACAAACAGCTGATCAATTAACAACACACTATAACTAATTGGCGATTACTTGCAACAATGGATTAATTGGGCTGAAATTAAGGCTATTGTTTGATCAATCAGGTAAATTACTTTGTCATTTGGACCGTTTCACTTTTTGACCGCTTCGATATAATCAGTGGTAAACAAAGGAAAAATTGGCTTTAGGGAATGAAAAATCGCTTCGAAATAGCCGAGTTTTCATGATAACCAAGTTTGACATAAGCAAGGTCGAATTACAATGCAATATAGGGGAAAATTCGGGAATGGATGATCACTTCGACATAGGCCGTGTATTCGAGATAGGCAAGTTTGACATAACGAGGTTGACCTGTAGTTAAGAAGCCTCCATGCCAGCTTAAAATTTTTGTGCTTCAACAACAGCAGATTCTAGGGCGAATATTTGGTACCAGTAAAATGCAATTTTAGCACCCCAGAGATATAGGCTGCTGTCTGTTCTAAGGCGGTGAATCTGTTGTTGTTGATTCGTTGTTGATTGTTACTCCCATTACAGGATTCTGTAATTGTTCTATATTCTGTTACTTTATGTCCATTCTTGTTTTGCAATCATCTTGATGGGGAAGGAAGAGAGCTGGCTGCTTTGCTTTGTTTGTCTCCCTAGTGTCTCGTGATTGTTGTGTGGCTATTCCTCTCAGTGCCATGGGTTGTTTGCAGTTTGTGATTGTGATAGGGTAAAAACATCGAATTTCGGACGGACATGTAAAATCGGACACTTTTCCACCTCCCCTGACATAACGTCCTGCTCTAGACTCTCAACCAATTTTAAGTCTAATTTCAGGTTAACTGTACAGACAAAATATCGTCGTACCCACTTCCCAACAGTGAAAATGGAACACGTCACATTATAATCTACAAATTAGATATCCATTCCAGTTTGGTGACCTCCAGCTCCGCACAGTTTAGAGAGCACATGGTTTCGATGCTTGTCACAACTATTTATAATTCCATCTTTTATAGTTGAATATTAATGCACAATGAAATATTTCTGCTCCCTATAGTATCTTCGATAGTTATATTTATGAAATGAAAGGTTGTTTTTTGCATATTCACAAAGATTTGAAACGAAATGACGATAAAATAATGGGTGTCCGTATTTCCCTTCAGGAAATTTAATTTCGGACAAGGCATTGAACAAGACGTTCAGACGATGATTTTGACCCTTTCATATGTTTTTCTTTCCTTTCCAGCTGTTTTTAAATAAAATACATTGTATCTTTTACGTCTTAGATAAGATTATTTAAGATTATTGTTGGTATAGCGATTGAAAGACTGGAATGCATCACCACGGACCCCCAAAATTAAGCAAGAGTTGACTGCGGGTTGAAAAGATTCCGTAGCTTTGCATGCTGGTTGACATTTCGGCACTTGATTTTAGAAGCAAATGAAATCGGTATCTTAAAAGACCTCGGTAGTTTACTCATATGATAAATGAAACATATTTAACTGTTTTTGACAGAATAAAAACATTTAAAGAGCTTTATTTTTTAAAAAGAAACAACTGTCCGATTTTCCCTTCAGCTCTGTCCGAATTTCCCAATAGCCGTCCGAATTTTCATGTTCGACCCTATGTCACTTTAAGTGCTAATCAAACACATTTAAATGCATTAACCAATGAAATTACAGCTTTATTAAGTCAATCGAGCACGTCTGCTAGCTACCAGCTAGATTTAACTTGGTGACATGTCTGGAGCAAAGCACAAACCATGCTGAAGTAGTGACACAGCGAAAAAGCGTCCGAAGTTCGATGTTTTTACCCTACTCACTATTTTTTGGTGTCATTCATGCGAACAGCGATGGCTTTGGCGAGTCTGCAAATTTGCTTGGTCTAGTCTGAGCCTTCGTCACAGTTTAAAATTCTTATGTGGTGACTCAAATGGCGATTAAATGTCATTTTGTGCGAGCAGCGAAGGATTTGGCGAGTCTGCACATTTGCACAGGCTTACCTTAGCCTTCGTCACTGTACAAAATCTCTTGTGCTGCCTTAAGTGACGATTTGTGTGCTATTCACGCCAGCGGCGAATACTCAGGTGAGTCTGCACATTTGCGCAGGCAGTCACTGGACATTATAATAAATATCAAGATCTCTTGTGCTGGCAGCAAAGGCTCTTGGGAGTATGCACGTTTGCACAGGCTCGCCTGAGCCTTCTATACAGTATCGAAATATCATGTGCTGGTTGAAATAGCGATTTTTGCAACGTTTATGTGAACAACGAATGATGTGGTGAGTCTGCACCAGCAAACACAGGAATTCTGTGCAACCATCAGTGCGTTGTATCAATGCGTCAAAAAATGCTCCCAGTGCGTTGTAATAAAAAATCCTCAATAAAACATTTGCTAGTTTACCAAGAAAAAAAACCCAAAGTAGTAATCGTTTTTTGGATGTTATTTCATAGGAATATGACAACAGCTGCGCTTAGACATGCAGATTTCAATCAATTTAGGCAGTTACACTAGAAAAAAGCACCTGTCACGGAAACACTCCAGAACTATGTTGGATTTGCAGTCCAAACCATGAATTTAATTACCAATTGCTTGGCAGAGCCATAAACTGCAATGTTACCAGTGGTCTGTGCGCCAGGTGTCATCACAAATAAAATAAATGCAAGTTTATAAATAAATAATGAAGTCAACAGGTATAGATTTTTTTTTACCTTTTACGCCACCACCGGTGCTGAAAAATGCAACCACCAGCTCGTTGTAGCAACCACCGGTGCGTTATTGACCAGTGTGTAGATCTCTTCGAATTATAGCACTAGACAACTTTTTCACAATGGTTTTGTCTGGCTATCGACCGTACACTACGAGCAGGAGTTTTTGCTATAAAGCATACACTTCACTCCTATAGACGGTACACCAAACGACTAAAAAAAGGAGATTTAATCGTCAAACGCAGCTTTAAAATTAAGCTTCGGGCTTTTTTAGTGGCTTTCTGTGACTTACTGGGGTATTTACCATGGTTCCTAATATATTTCGTATTAATATTTTACTTAAACAGCTTTTAAAACGTGTATTTTCGTGACAAACCATAGATAATCATCAGTGATTAGCGGAACAGATTTGTTATTCGTAGCTGCTATAGATTTTTGCTGACCATTTTTTGTAGTAAGGAACATACATCGATGTATCAGCAAAGACAAAAATATGTGCCTGCAATGAAATTTCACATGAGAAAATGGATAAACGATCACATGTTGAAAGAATTTCAAGCGATAAGGCGAGCAATCTCCCTAAACGAGACGTTCGTTTTATTTTGATGAAATAACGACTGGAGAAACTAGGCACATTCAACAAATTTATATAGACGAGCCGTCGATGCACCATTGCCCCCGAATTTGTATATTTAAAAGGGGGTTTCCTTCATGCATGTAAAAATTCTACTTCTTATTGAATGAGAATTTATTTCGATCATCAACTGTGCTTGTTATTCAGTAACATATATGGGAACTAGACCGTCAAACAAGGAACCACGCTATGCACAGTAAAACTATTTATACAGTTGATGTACAATAAAAACGAACATCTTGCAAAGTGGTCTATTTTTGTCAGATATTTGATGTCTTCTTTCGCTTATACAACCTCTCCCCCCCCCCCCCTAGACCCAAGACGCCCTTTACATATGATATATATTTGTATAGCGACATTTAATTGTCTGAAGGGCATCTTGGGTCTAGGGGGGGAAAGCATCTAAAAACAAACTGAAAGACGCCAGGTCCATCTTTTCAATGACACACGTCACAATTTTAAGTATGTTTCGTACGCATGCGTAGAAGGAATACCGCAAAGTTTCGGAAATGAAGGGCACTTATACCCTTAATATTTTAGCACTTTTACTTTTTGAAAACATGCAAAGGATTTACAAAAACTCTCGTCTAAACGGCAACCAGTCGAAAGACGTAAAATGAGGGGTGGGAGTAAAATGCACAAGTTTTCATGGCTTTGTAAATGATGAATCAATTTGAAACCTATTTTGATGCTTTCTATGCATATTTTACTACCGAAACAGTCAAATTTTAAAAACATAAGGGCAATTTGAAAATTCAGGTTTTGTAATCATGTCAACTAGGGAAAATATACGCCTTATCGTTAGAGCTCCTTTCCTCACTTCACTATAATACTGCCGCATTAATAAGAAACGCAAAAAATCTACTTTAAGTGCATCTTTTCACAGTTACTGTATTTTCTCTGGAACTTTTCGATATGCAGAAAGAAAAAGCTGCAGTATTTTTGACAAAATTTACAACCTGATGTTTTTGCTGTGTTTTTCTGTAATTAGATGGAATTTTGGCATATTTTTGGTTCTTTTCAACGGGGAGTATTACTGTTGGTAGACTGGGCATAAACTGACCCAGTTTATTAATAATATGCAACGGTTGACTAAATAATTCGATGTCGTTTCAGGTCAGTGATCCCCGTGTAGGTTATATACTGAACAAATGTGAAAACGCTACACCTGAATTGTTTGCCATTTATATGCAAACTAATGCAATCCACTTAAGAAAATGAAAGTGTATCTGACTGTTCAAAGACTGGGTTATGCATAGAGTAAAAGGTTTACGGCTGTTGTCCCGAGGAAACACATGAAAGTAAGAAAGAGGACAAAGATCAGGATTCGATACAATCAAGCCCACACCTGACCCAAGATACCAATTGGAAAGTGACAACTTAGATATCACAAACGAGAGCCAAAAGGTCAGCCCTTTCAAAGCAGGGGACCACAAGGCATCAATAAACAGACGTGCACAAAAGCATAGCAAAACAAGACAGAAAAATGTCATTTAAATGTGACAGGGGTCCATTTTCCAGGTTACAAATTTGAACAGAAATCTCACACAGTTTAGGCTTTCAGAAATCTACTGCCAACTAGATCCGGCTGAACGAAATTGTAGTCTTAGACATGTGACAACCAAACATATGCGCTGATCGATTAGAAAGCAACCCAAGAAAGCGGGTTTTTTCATCAAATTGGTCAAGCTTGAAATTTTAACACTGAAATCTCCATAGGAAAATCATTGTGTTGCTGCATCTTAGTCTGAGCACATTACTGGTCGAGAAATGGTAGGAACACTGTGCTGATAGGTCTACATGATTTGGCAAAAGGAAGAAAGTTATCGAAAATCGTGAAAAATAGATGATTACCAAATATTTAATATTCCCTATTTGTTTTTGTCAAAGGGAGACATTTTACATTTTTTTTACAAATTTGATAAATTCGAAATTGATTTCTGAGCTTGTTTCAAGTGGTAATACAGTTTTCTTGTGTATTGATGCAGCACAAGTATGACGAATTCTGATAAGCCTTATAATCTTTTTTGCGCATGCGCAATTGCAAAATTCAGTGAATAAAGCTTTAAACACAAAAAAGGAATTAACTCAGACATCAAACGAGACAAATTGGCGGAGCTTCGACGAATCGCTTGTTGGATGTCTTGAAAACATTATTAAGCTTTAGTAAATACTTTTCGTCCAATGCTTTCTTACAAAATATTTAATATTGTAGTGTAGCATTTTCAGTATAGCATAAAGTGTATCATACATATAAAGTACTGCTGCATAAATTAGAATCGCGATTAAATGACTTTAGATGTACGTTTTCAATTAACATCACATTGAGCATTCAATAATCGTGAATCATTTCAGGCAGTATTTTGACAAAAGCTGGTATTACGGCTAATTTTTGCTCTAATAATTCTGATGGTAGACTTTTGGCATTTTATTCCACTTATTTGACACTTGACAGGGATTGTCCTGGGATAGGCCTAATCCATTTTGTTAGAAAACTATTATTTCTGCTAAATTGGACGTTATTTTTAGCTGGGTCTCATATATAAGCTATTCAAAGCTCATGTCAATTATGCTCTAATATAGATATTAAGGATTCTTAGGCCCATCAAATTTTGCACAGGGCCCATAGAAATTTCAAAAGGCCCATTAAAATTATGTAATCTGCATGTATTTGAATAGGATATAGGCCATTGTCCCATTTTAAGGGCCCATCATCATTTTGGTCCAGGATTATCCCTGACTTGAGGGTTACCATCTAACAAATGTATGTAAACAGCTCAAATTAACTACATGTAATTACAGAAAATGAATGGTTGACTATAATACCACATATGTAGGTGATAATGTTTAGACCGTTTACCACTGTAAAAGTTGTTTTTATGAAACTGTCCATAATAGCTACATCACGCTGTTTTAGCAGTAAATGTCCTTACAAACATAGCAAACAGTATTTACCCGGATCAAACTGATCAAATTGGATCAGTTGGTTATGTGTCTACGCTGATTGAATCGATACTATCAACTGAATGGCAGTGCTTAAAAAATAAAACTGGCATGTACAAAGCAATCACGATTTTAAAATGTGTGGTGCTTTTGACACTTACCTGTAGAAATTTAAGTACAGATATATAGGCCGTCATATGGCTGATACACCGTTTAAATTCCCCCCGCTTTTCAGAAAGCCTAAAAATGTCGAACATCCCAAGAGGTTAGGGGTCAGGGCAGTGGTAGTAGATTCTTCAAACAATTTTCTTCTGACACTGCATGATATTCTAAATCCAGATTTGAGCTTAATTTTCGGAAAAATGCAAGTAATGAAATAATATTCCAGATTTTCACGTTTCTTATTATTTCGGCAGGACTATAATCGCTATATCCGGTGTACGATGCTATACGGTGATTTTGTACGATGGAAAATGTATCAATAGAGAATCAAATATTTGAGAAAATTTCCAGTTTTGATTTTACGCATTTTAGAACAAGGATTGTTCAGGAATACATTTGCTAAAGTTGTATGCCACTAACTCACTTCCATACACGATAGAATCATGCTAATTCATTTTGTTGGCCACTTTTGATATCAAGATCACATGGAAATATATCTTAACCAATACAAATTAATACATTTTCTATTCGACGATAATGTTTACCATCAATATATACACGATATTCGCAGATGTAAAAGTGATCAAAAGTAAGGGAACCCTGTTCCTGGTTTCATTTTTGCTTGATAGGATAGGGAGTCTTTGCCTCTTGTTCCCAGAGCACCGATGCGTCATATCAACTCCAGTATGCCTGACAGCTAGGTGTCGCACGTGGAGGTCACAACTAGCATCGGTCCAGTCGTCAATATTTTTTGCAAATATTTTCTATTTCTAATAATCTTAAAATTAAGATAATAAATAGATAAAACATCAAAGGTAGGCTATCGATTGTCTGTTATCAATTTCGGTAGATATTGTCATTATAACCGAGAATCGGATAAAAAAAGAAAAGGAAAACATGATCAGGCTGGAACCCAGGCTGGTCACAACCGATATTGACGTGGCCTCCATATCTTTTATGCATTTTAGGTTAAATAAAAAATACATCAAAATGAAATAGAAGGGTTCCCTTATTTTGGGTTCTCTGTGTATATATTTATGGAGGAGGGTAGAAAATGGTCTTCTACATTAACCCTTAATGCACCAATCACAACAAATTTCGTCTGCTTTTTCCTTCGCTAAAATGTTTTAGAAGTATCTTAGACAAACAGTGTGGACCCAGATCAGACTCAAGATCCCCCATGTTTATATCTATACTTACATTTACCAGTGGTGTTAGAAAAATAAAAACAGCAGGCGCAATTTTGCTGGCGCTTTAAGGGTTTACATTTCATGCATTTGTGATAATTCAATCCACGTAAAATATCAGCTATCGGTTATGCCCCCATAACCTTTCTTATATGATACAGATTACATTCTTGATTATGTTCTGGTTACCATCGGTGGACACTGTATGCTAAGGATTCACGCTTTATACAGTAAAGCAGATAACAAACTCAACAAAAACGAAACTATTTGGAATGTTGTTTTTTCCTGGCCACTTTTGTCATATGGATCTGCTGATTGTAATTCTTCGCTGCAGCTGCTTTTGATTTTATTCACATCTACGTCAAAAATATACTTGTTTCTATATTCCTGTGCGCTGTCAGTAGAGTTACATCGTATTTCCCGCCCACGAAACGTTGTTCCCATACAGAACGTTTGCTTCTGCGCCACAACTTTTGCAAGCGTCGGACAGTCACATCTCAGATGGTCTTGATCTGTAAACAGACAATATGGAATTTTTCTGATGTTACGACATCGACTCAGGACGTCAAATGAATGACTTAGGTCCTGAGAGAGCTCATTGCCAGTAAGGTCGACCCGAAATAGCTGATCTGAGACACAGAAGTGTTCCGGAACTCTATCGAACAGGTTGTTTGACAAATCAAACACGAAGAGTCCAGGAATTTCAGTGCCTTCTGGTATCGTTTTCATACCGTTGCTAGCGAGCAATAATCCATGAAGAGATCCCGGGAACCTCGTTTTTCTTGAAAGTGTGGTCATCGCGTTTCTTGACAGATCTAGAATTTCTAGGCGCTTCATGGTTCGTAGGTCATCTGGTAGGTAACTGATATTATTGTTTCGTAGATTCAATGTTCTGATAGTTTCAGTGCCTTTTAGACTCGCAGGAAACTGTGCAATTTTATTGTTATAAAGTAACACACATGTGTAACCACGGTCTGCTATAGCAGGGAAGTGTGTGAGCTGACGGTCACTCCTTTGAAGAGTTGGTCCTTGGTCCAGGCATACCGCTCGGTAGGTATTGTACGTACATTCATGGTAGCCCCAGTCCTGATTCGAGGAAGCCAGAGAAAGCATTTCAAAGATCAGCAATAGCAATCCGCATTGGTTCATGGTCGAATCTACAAAAACAAACAAGTTAATTCTGTAATTTTGTATGCAACGAGAGGGGATCCTGATCCGACGCCCCTACTGCACTGCGGCGTTTGATCTGGATAAACACTCTTCGTCTATATTCCATAAATAAGACACATAACAGGCTTGTATATGTTTTAGTGTTACCGAAAAATAGCGCTTACCTGCTAAGAGAAAAGCCACATTCTTATTGAGGGAGGAAATAGTAGAAAGGACTTATAGGAGATAAAAGGGCTTAAAAAGTCTGAAAATGTTGAGGAAAAGTACAAAAAATATTAAAGAAATTGATATTCAATCATTTGAAATATAAAAAAAAACCGACTAAGAAATACCATTTGAATTGCATACCAATTACCGTTTTAATCCATCTTAAAGAAAACATAGTTTTTCAAAGTAACCTACAGGCAAAGAAAAATAATGAACAACTGGGAAACAGATTTACAAACGTCAACATACTTTCTTCTGAATCCCTTTTTTGTATTCTAATATTATCTGTTTAAGTACTTATTATATTATATGTATACATGTTGTTATACACACAAAATGAAATAAAGTTTAAACTAAAGAAAAATTAGCTAAACTTGTTTTGGTTTTACTAAAACAAACAATACTGACCCCCCACCCAGACCCCTTAGATTCATCCCCCAGAGCTGCATGAAAAAAAATACTCACAGGCATTTATCCGCACCTAAATAAGTTATGTTTGCGTTATATTGTTCAGTCATTATAAGTAAAACAAATATATGTGTCCTTAGGTGAAAAGGGAATTTTCTGTACTTGAATACTGACCCATGATTTTAATTGAAATAAAGCTTTGACGTTCAGAGTAAAGAAGTCAGGAGTATTTTGACTTATATTTAAGTCATCGAAATTCGAATTGGGACAATCTTTTAGCGCTAAAAGAAACCGCAGATTTGCATTTTCTGCTTTATTTTCTTTTTGCACGACACATGTACATGATGTAGCTATACACTTTTGATGTTATCCGCTTTCTTAACTGACTCACAAACTTGTTTAAGTGACTTTATCCGTTTAAATTCATATTTTGAGCCATATCACAACGATGAACTGGCCATGGGGACTTATCTTCATGTATGTAGACTCAGACGCAGGGGTAGGGAGCTGTGTGGGGCAAACGAACTCTCTATATGAGCAAGTTATTTATACCCCCGGTACGAAGTATATAGGGGGTATATAGTTTTTGCCTTTTCTGTAATTATGTTTGTCTGTCTGTCTGTCTGTCTGTTTGTTTTTCTGTAAACTTTTTTTTCGTCAAAGATTTCTCAGCAACCACTTGGGTTAGGATTCTGAAATTTGATACAAGGCTTGATAGTGATGAGTTGTATTGTGTAACAAAAGAACAGCCACATATTGCTTATCAGTCCCTTTATTTGTTCATTTTTCTTTCTCTCCAATGGAAAATATTTTCGTCAAAGATTTCTCAGCAACTACTTGGGTTAGGATTCTGAAATTTGGTACAAAGCTTGATAGTGATAAGTTGTATTGTGTAACAAAAGAATAGCCACATATTGCTTATCAGTCCCTTTACTTGTTCATTTTTCTTTCTCTCCAATGGAAATTTCTGTCACAGATTTCTCAGCTCCTATTGGAGCCATTGTTTTCAAATTTTGTTTACATCTTCAGGATGGCAAAGTGTACTGTGTAAATGGAAATTAAGATGCTAATCCTCATTTTGCCTTCTTTTTTCAAATTTTCATTTTTTCCTTCTTTCTCTTATATAATACATATGGACATTTTTTCTGTCAAAGATTTCTCAGCAACCACTTGAGTTAGGACTCTGAAATTTGGTACAAAGCTTGATAGCGATGAGTTGTATGTGTAAGAAAAGAACAGCCACATTTTGCTTATCAGTCCTTTTATTTGTTCATTTTTCTTTCTCTCCAATGGAAATTTCTGTCACAGATTTCTCAGCTGCTATTGGAGCCATTGTTTTCAAATTGTGTGTACACCTTCAGGAAGGCAAAGTGTCAGCAACCACTTGAGTTAGGACTCTGAAATTTGGTACAAAGCTTGATAGTGATGAGTTGTATTGTGTAAGAAAAGAACAGCCACATATTGCTTATCAGTCCTTTTATTTGTTCATTTTTCTTTCTCTCCAATGGAAATTTCTGTCACAGATTTCTCAGCTCCTATTGGAGCCATTGTTTTCAAATTTTGTGTACACCTTCAGGAAGGCAAAGTGTACTGTGTAAATGGAAATTAAGATGCTAATCCTCATTTTGCCTTCTTTTTTCAAATTTTCATTTTTTCCTTCTTTCACTCTTATATAATACATATAGACATTTTTTCTGTCAAAGATTTTAGCAACTACTTGAGTTAGGATTCTGAAATTTGGTACAAAGCTTGATAGTGATTAGTTGTATTGTGTAACAAAAGAACAGCCACATATTGCTTATCAGTTCCTATATATTCATGTTTCTTTCTCTCCAATGAAAATTTCTGTCGCAGATCTCTCGGCTCCTATTGGAGCCAGTGTTTTCAAATTTAGTGTACACCTTCAAGTAGGCTAAGTGTATTGTGTAAATGAAAATAAAGATGCTAAAGCTCATTTTGGCTTCTTTTTCAATTTTTCCTTCTGTCACTCCTATATAACACATATGGACGTTTTTTATCAGAGTTTTCTCAGCAACTACTTGATTTAGGATTATGAAATTATTTGTGTACTTTCAGGTGGGAGAAGTGTATTGTGTAAATGAAAACTAAGGTGCTAATCCTCATTTTGTCTTCTTTTTCAAATTTTCAATTTTTCCTTCAGTCACTCTTATATAACACATATGGACATTTTTCATCAAAGTTTTCTCAGAAACTACTTGATTTAGGATTATGAAATCTTTGACAATTTTGTCTTTTCTCTAAAAGTGTTACAACCTCTGATGGCTACCGCCGGGGGTATGTGAGCTTCGCTCACTTCTTGCTATATTTCAGAATGTAGTTTAATCATTCAACGCTAAATTTATACCCCTAACTTCAGCATCAAACTTTTATTTTTCCATTTCTTCGAAGGCGGTTTTAAAAGAAAGCATAATTTGAGCCAGCACATGGGATTTCACTGCTCGCATACACTTAATATGCATGTAGATAAAGACTCAAATAAAAAAAAATTAAATCTCTAGTTCTTCAGAATACGTAGGCATGGGTGTTTATTGGAGGTAAGTACCGAAATCTCATGCTCTGGCCCATGTTGAATTCGAACCCATTTTCATAAGTCTGCTATGTAAAGGATATCAGAAACACTGAAAACGTTTTACAGCATCTCGGGCCACTATCGACCCACCAGCAAAACGCCATTCAAATGGCGTTTCGCTAGCCTGCTGTTATTATGTTTACTAAGGTTTTAACGGCGATAATTATGATCCAGAGATCCCGAAACATTTTCCTTGGAAGAAAAAAGTGTTGACCTCTTGGCTCTTGTTTGTGATGTTTAATTGTGTTTTGTCACTTTCCCATGTGGTATCCTGGGTCAGGTGTGGAACTTAATTGTATCGATTCCCGATCTTTGCCGCCTTTCTTACTTAGCTTATGTATGATTGCGTTTATCTTCTTTTTCTAATTATTCACCCATAGGCATCATAGGCTGGAAAATGCCTGAGATGTGCATGCGCATGGCATGCAATAATTTAAAAAAAATTACTGATTATTTTTTCTTCAGCAACTACGCCAAGTTCAAATTAGGTCTCCTACATTGCCTCCATCAAAAAATAAATTAAAAACAAAAACAACATAATACATTGCTATGTGCTTGCGGAGATAAGCAACCGTGTGTTTGTGATTTCTATTCCATCAACATGATCAAGTGAATCAAGATTTCTAGTTCCCCTATCTTAAAGTCTGTTTGCAAATGTTTCATATGATTTACTCACATACAACGTATTGTCTCATGTATAAGTGCACGGAAAGAACCACCAACAAACAGAAAACCCTAAGATAAGCAAGCAGCATACGTCGGCCTTTATAGGGATGACAAAAGAGCCAGGCCAGAGGTTGTAAAACTTTTTTTGCATGCTCAACCTCAACTGGAATTTCAAATGCTCCTATGCTGAAAAATAAGGATTAATTGTCTTGCTTTAAAACTCTCAGATGTTGTATTTTTCCAGCTAATAAATGTTAAAATGTCAGCAATTGTTGGCATTTTTAACATTAATGAGCCGGATAAATTTCATGAGTTATATACAATATACAAAATAATGCCACTTTATTGTGTTTCATCTCTTTGCATTTTGAGTGTCCTCTCGGATGTTGGGAAGATAAATATCCAATATTTGATGTCCTGTTAGGTTAGATACACAAATGCTCGACTCACCAATCCATTCCAAACATCTATATTCAGTCGATTCTTGTTGCTCAACGTCAACGGAGCCTGGAGTTTAACTTTGGGTTATGAGAGGTTCGAGTTAAAAGTTGTTAACTTCTTTTAATAATGTTTATCCAATCAAAATTTCAACCTTAAAATCGCCTGAAATGTAATCTGCTTTAGCTGTGTGCTGCATACATTTGTTGACATTATTGACTGATGTAAATAGAGGCAAACAGTAGGGTAATTGTGTGTCAAAAAGGAGCAGTCTGATCTTGGTCCAAACTGTTTGACCAAGAGGCTTCTTAAAATTACAGCAGGCGACAAATGGGGGACTTTTGTTGTGATTTGCACTTTAAGGATTAAATTTTCCTATCAAATGATATATTGCAGATTTTAAAGATATCTGTCGCGATGCTTAATTTAAATCTCTTCAAATGCTGGGTAATATGTCATGCCTTTATTGTCGGCAGTTGACTTTTTCAAAATGAATGTTTAAAAGTTATCTTTCAGGAACTTTATTAGACTACGAGCTAGGAAAGAGTTAAATATCCACACTATATGATATGAAACTATTGCATCAAAAAAATGTATTGCTCTTTTGATTCAACTTACTGTTAGCATGTACTTTGAGTAATGAGGAATCGACTTATCGAAAGTCAACTGTACTATTTTTGTATTTTCTGGTGAACACTGGTGAGGACCTGGATGCGGGTTTTAATTCTAATAAAAACAAAAACAAAATTGTTACTAATATGAAAAACTTGAGCATAAAAAGTCTGTTTAGAGAGAGTAATAGTTTTATCAGCCTGCTTATCATCAGGAAGAGACATCATTGTGACCTTCACATAACAAAACAAGGATAAATCCGCAACCAGGGGAGCACAATAAGTGCCAATAGGAATCTCTACAACTTGTCTGTACAGCTTAGTACCAAATCGCATAAAAATATTGTCCATCATGAAGGACAGCGCATTACATATATTTTGGATAAGACCATATTTTTCAGCTGTTCTGAAGTAAAAACGCATTTCTGTCGTTACACGCAGGGTAAGGATATCCTTCTTTTTGGAAGATTCTTTCAATTAGTTCAATAAGTTTATCTTTAGTCAAATTATGAGATATAGTAAAGAGCTGAACAATCATATGTAGACAAACTGGTCGCATTGAAATCCCTTGCTTTAAATAATCGTAAATGAGTATGATCAGAAAATATCACAATCACAAACTGCAGACAAATCTGTGGCATCTTGAGAAAGAGCCACACAATAATCACTAAACACCAGGAAGACAAACAAAGCAAAGCATCCAGCTCTCTCTTCCCCATCAAATGATTACAAAACTAGATTGGACTTAAAGACTTAGAACAACCGCAAAACTCCACACTGGGAGTAACAATCAACAGCAACAGAATCGTCGCCTTAGAACGGACCATAGCCTTAGCCACATGGGGAACTTAAATGCATTTTACTGTTACCAAATCTTCGCCCTAGATTCTGTTATTGAAGCACATACATTTTTTTTTTATCTCGCATGGAGGCTTCCTAACTACTGCACTGTTTCATAATAGAGAAACAATGAAATCCAATTAACACACTATGACGAAACAAAGAAAAGGCTCACGACTCAAAGATAGTCAGAGCTAAAGAAAACCTCAAGTTGAGTCATGGTGGGCTCAGCTACAGCCAAGCATCAGACAACAACACACTGTTTATCTAATCTTCACCAGAATTTTTAATAGACCAAAATATATTTTTACCAGATCTTTAATGAACTTAAATAAACTTTTTGGCAGTACTTAATGTTTTTGATAGCATTAGACAAGATGTTAATAATTGAGAACTTTCTGGTGTTCTACAAGAATTAGAATTTGCAATAAACCTTTTATAAATGTTTTATGGAGTTTAGGTAACCAGTATAACACAGGAGCCTTGTTCCGGTCTTCTTTAGCGTTGACACCAAGGTTTAGGGCTGTTTGGGCAGCCATGGCATGCCCATCGGGAACAACCTTCCCACTCAGGGAAGCCTGTAGTTTATAGGCATTAGTACCAATAAGCTCACGTTTTAAAGTATCAACATAATACAATCATCGAACAACTACAATATAGTTTGTGGCATTATCTGTAGGAAACAAAACACTTCATATGAAAATCCTGGATATCTCGCTTAGGGTGTAGGTTTTGTTGGTAAATGATTAGCATTACGAGAGAAAGATGAAAAACTTTAAAACTGTTAATCTGCAAGCCATCAGGTTCAATTAAGGGTGAGGTTGGCGCCGTGAAAAAGGTTTAAGCCCTCCAGTAAAATATTTTACTGACTGTTCCAAGGCTGTATTTCTTTTGTGGATCTTTTATGTTTTTTATGTCTTATGTTTGTTATGCCTTTATGCGCGTCTCTTTATTTGTGCCTTGTGGTCACCTGCTGGGAAAGGGCTGACCTCTTTGCTCCCGTTTGTGGTGTATAACTGTGAGTTTGTCACTTTCCCATTGGTATCCTGGGTCAGGTATGGTACTTGATTGTATCGATTTCTGATCTTTGTACCTTTACTTACTTTTCCATCAACGATTACTGTTCATTTAATGAAAGAGCAATCTCCGTACGACATTTAGGGAAATCAATATTAGAGGGAAATCTATATTTAGGGCCTTTAGAAATAATATTGCCAACTCTGGAGTCAGGGATGACATTAAGATTATTGATATCACATGCCCTGCAGGAGAATATGAATAAATAGAATTTTGACAATCTAAGGAGTCAGGAGTATTGGAATCAATATTCATATTGGTAATGATTTTATTAAAATTGAATCTAATAGTTCTAATAGGTTGCTAGATTTATAGCAAATGATAGGAGTTTCTGTATTATTTAAAGTAATTTGGAATAGAGGAATTGCTGAATCATCTTTAAAGATATGCAAATTCAATCAACTCCATGCCTTTGTTAATGAATGGAATTTTGTTAAAAAGACGCTTATGATTGACCTCAGAATCTATATAAGGACTAAGGAAATGTTGAACATAACACTTTCTTAACAGAGCTGCGTAATGTGATTTGTAAGCTCTATTGTAAAATATATAAACCTGTGACCCTAAATTACAACAAAACAAATATCAACACGTTTATTAAAGACGTTAAAAGGTGACATGAAATTTGGTATTTATGGCATTGGCGACCAGCACGGTCTCTTAAAAGTATGTGCATCACTTCAGTATACCTCTGGCCAAAGAATAGATATCAAATTTTACTGAACTGTATGCATGTTTAAAGTATGTCCTAATACTAATGCCATAACAACTATTATCTCATCAGCTACTTCATTTGTTTTTGGTATTCACTGGGTACTATCACCGTCCAATTACTGGAACACCTATAGGTTGTGAGTCATGCTCTTCACAGAGCCAATGAAATGGTTCACAAGTTCCATCTTTACAGCTCTCCCAGCCATGTAAGCATACTTCTGAGCCACCTGAAAGCATATAAATAGCAAGTGAGAGTGGTAATTCTTTTGGTATATGAGTACAGCTAATACTCATGATGAATAATTTATGTACCAAACTCCTCCTCAATGCTTATCCAAATGACGAAAAGGATTTGAGTTATTGATATGTGTTTACAAGCAGATACAAAACAGCGTAGAACATGATTAGCTTGCATCTGACTTCTGATCTACATCTGCATTTTTTCCAAAAGAGAACGTATCCTAATTTTGAATGGTTGTTAATGGTTAATTAAAAGTAATTGAATATGTCATGCAACTCCGGCATATCATAACCTACATTAACACTTTTCATATACCCCTTTCACACAGCAAAGACAATTACTAGCAAATAATAACTGACATTCTATGATGGTGCCATGCTTCCAAAAATCTACCATGGTGCCTTTGGTTGGTGTGGTCTGTGATTGTGGCATTTCCTGGTCATTCTTGCTTGCTTTTCAACTGTCACAAATGTTTGGCTTAAGGACATAGGCTACTAAATACTTCCCATATTGAAATCTGTTCAAAACTTTGCATATAGTTTGTTATGTGTATTGAATGTCAATTTATGAAATAAAAAGGATATGTCACCATACTCAATTTTTCATAATCTCATATGGAAGTTTTCAGCATTTGACCAATTTTTTGAATAGTCTTAGTCCTAAATATTAAACTAAAATAGTTGTAATCTAACCCCAGCTTCCTTATTTTAACTAAAATCATTGCTCATGACCTCAAACGTTTTAGAAAATGTGTAAATTTATTTGTTGTCCTAAGCAAGGACAATATACTGCATGATGTATTTGGATAAATCCAGAAAATAGGATATAGATTTTTAGATTAAATTATATATACTGTGACCAAGATCTAATCGATCCCTTTATACTTTTACGCTAGTTCAGAAAGTAAAACATAGGGTATACAATATTCATGCTTTTATAAATGAAGAAATGCTTTGGCGAGACTCTAAGTTATTTCGTTAAAAGATGACGTGTACTTCTTGCACGGACGAAGTTAGAGAAAAAGAACCCTCATTTCCAAAAGTCACATTTTTTCTATGTTGTAAAATATTCAACAGGGTTGTTATCCATTTACGTTTTAGTTTGTTTGAAGATGTTACTGACTACCGTAATTTAAGAAGACTAAACCTCAAAAGTTTTGTTTCGATAGGAATCTTCGTTTTTGCTACACAATAATATAAGACAAACACTTTTAGCAGCTTTATCATAGAAATTCAGCTTAATCTTGCAATTTACATGCAAAATATGCACTGCTTTGTACGCTTCATTATCAGCCACAGGGCATTGGAAATTGCAGAGAATATTCATTATCACCAGACGTCACCGTTCTTTTTAAGAATTGAAAAAAAAAAACCCATAATGTCATCTGATTGAATTTTAAACTTTCACATTGAAACCAGAAGTGTAAATTAAGTGTAAAATTTTAATCGCCAAGAATAGACTAATCAAGTTCTACTGTGTTTGGCCTACAGTGTTCATATAAAATAAAGTGCGTTTAACAATTTTAGCATTAGCTACTGATGAATTACAAAAATCTTAAAAAATTTTGAAAAATGCAATACATTTAAAAATGCGTAAAAAATCTACCATAAGCAAAATTTCAATTGTTTAGAGTTTTTCAAGTCGAGTAGATCAGCTTTTAACCACATACACATATTTTTTTTTAAAAAAACCCCGCTTATATCCATTTTCTTTATAAAAAGGGAAATTTTGTACTTTTAACCCAAAAAATTGGAGTAAAAGAAAATTGTTCCAAAACAGCGCTAAACTTTGCCCATTAATATGCACATGTTTAGGCAAAACATTATTTTAGTTTTATAAGTGTTTGGTCAGAAATAATGAGTCTGAAAAGTGATCGATTAGAACTCGTCTGCTCTTTGTGATTGTGGTATTTTCTGATCATACTCACTTACTATTTTTTATTTGGGGGCCACATACTTATTTTCTTTCAGGAGGGCCAAATTAACCCCCATAACTTCTGAGCATTATTCAATATAAACTTTGTGGAGTTTTATATTGCCATTTTATAATTCCATATTTCTAGTTTGCAGGAATTCAGCAATCAAACACTAAAAAAGAAGAAAAACACACACTAAGACAGGTGCCCACCCAGGGACCGACCCTAGTTATCTGGTTCCACAGTCCAAAATGCTAACCACTAGGCCAGGAGGCCAAGTCGTTCACATTTCGCAATACTTGCAGATATGGAGTAGATAAGTCATCTGACATAGAAATGGTGCCCTCATTTCCAAAAGTCACATTTTTCTATGTTATAAAATATTCAACAGAGATGTTATCCATTTACGTTTTAGTTTGTTTGAAGATGTTACTTACTACCGTAATTAAAGAAAAATAAACCTCAAAAGTTTTGTTTTGATAGGAATCTTCATTTTTGCTACACAATAATATAAGACAAACACTTTGAGCAGCTTTATCATAGAAATTCAGCTTAATCTTGCAATTTACATGCAAAATATGCACTGCTCTGTACGCTTCATTATCAGCCACAGGACATTGAAAATTGCAGAGAATATTCATTATCACCAGACGTCACCGTTCTTTTTAAGAATTGAAAAAAACAAACATAATGTCATCTGATTGAATTTTAAACTTTCACATTGAAACCAAAAGTGTAAATTCAGTGTAAAATTTTAATCGCCAAGAATGGACTAATCAAGTTCTACTGTGTTTGGCCTACAGTGTTCATATAAAATAAAGTGCATTTAACAATTTTAGCATAAGCTACTGAGGAATTACAAAAATCTAAAAAAATTTGAAAAATGCAATACATTTAAAAATGCGTAAAAAATCTACCATAAGCAAAATTTCAATTGTTTAGAGTTTTTCAAGTCGAGTAGATCAGCTTTTAACCACATACACATATTTTTTTTTTTTTTTTTAAAAAACCGCTTATATCCATTTTCTTTATAAAAAGGGAAATTTTGTATTTTTAACCAAAAGAATTGGAGTAAAAGAAAATTGTTCCAAAACAGCGCTTAACTTTGCCCATTAAAATGCACATGTTTAGGCAAAACATTATTTTAGTTTTATAAGTGTTTGGTCAGAAATAATGAGTCTGAAAAGTGATTAGAACTCGTCTGCTCTTTGTGATTGTGGTATTTCCAGATCATATTCACTTACTATTTTAGTTTCAGTTTATTAATAATTCTTACATTGAATATATTTAATTTTGTTTTCAGTTCATGAAATATTATTTTACCTTTTAGAAAAAAAATTGGGGGCCACATACTTATTTTCTTTCAGGAGGGCCAAATTAACCCCCATAACTTCTGAGCATTATTCAATATAAACTTTGTGGAGTTTTATCTTGGCATTTTTATAATTCCATATTTCTAGTTTGCAGGAATTCAGCAATCAAACACTAAAAAAGAAGAAAAAACACACACTAAGACAGGTGCCCACCCAGGGATCGACCCTAGTTATCTGGTTCCACAGTCCAAAATGCTAACCACTAGGCCAGGAGGCCAAGTCGTTCACATTTCGCAATACTTGCAGATATGGAGTAGATAAGTCATCTGACATAGAAATGGTGCCCTCATTTCCAAAAGTCACATTTTTTCTATGTTATAAAATATTCAACAGAGATGTTATCCATTTACGTTTTAGTACGTTTGAAGATGCTACTGACTACTGTAATTTAAGAACAATAAACCTCAAAAGTTTTGTTTCGATAGGAATCTTCGTTTTTGCTACACAATAATATAAGACAAACACTTTTAGCAGCTTTATCATAGAAATTCAGCTTTTTCTTGCAATTTACATGCAAAATATGCACTGCTCTGTACGCTTCATTATCAGCCACAGGACATTGAAAATTGCAGAGAATATTCATTATCACCAGACGTCACCGTTCTTTTTAAGAATTGAAAAAAAAACACATAATGTCATCTGATTGAATTTTAAACTTTCACATTGAAACCAGAAGTGTAAGTTCAGTGTAAAATTTTAATCGCCAAGAATGGACTAATCAAGTTCTACTGTGTTTGGCCTACAGTGTTCATATAAAATAAGGTGCATTTAAAAATTTTAGCATTAGCTACTGAGGAATTACAAAAATCTTAAAAAAGATTGAAAAAATGCAATACATTTAAAAATGCGTAAAAAATCTACCATAAGCAAAATTTCAATTCTTTAGAGTTTTTCAAGTCTAGTAGATCAGCTTTTAACCACATACACATATTTTTTTTAAAAAAAACCCCGCTTATATCCATTTTCTTTATAAAAAGGGAAATTTTGTATTTTTAACCCAAAAAATTGGAGTAAAAGAAAATTGTTCCAAAACAGCGCTAAACTTTGCCCATTAAAATGCACATGTTTAGGCAAAACATTATTTTAGTTTTATAAGTGTTTGGTCAGAAATAATGAGTCTGAAAAGTGATCGATTAGAACTCGTCTGCTCTTTGTGATTGTGGTATTTCCTGATCATATTCACTTACTATTTTAGTTTCAGTTTATTAACAATTCTTACATTGAATATATTTAATTTTGTTTTCAGTTCATGAAATATTATTTTACCTTTTAGAAAAAAAATTGGGGGCCACATACTTATTTTCTTTCAGGAGGGCCAAATTAACCCCCATAACTTCTGAGCATTATTCAATATAAACTTTGTGGAGTTTTATCTTGGCATTTTTATAATTCCATATTTCTAGTTTGCAGGAATTCAGCAATCAAACACTAAAAAAGAAGAAAAAACACACACTAAGACAGGTGCCCACCCAGGGATCGACCCTAGTTATCTGGTTCCACAGTCCAAAATGCTAACCACTAGGCCAGGAGGCCAAGTCTTTTACATTTCGCAATACTTGCAGATATGGAGTAGATAAGTCATCTGACATAGAAATGGTGCCCTCATTTCCAAAAGTCACATTTTTTCTATGTTATAAAATATTCAACAGAGATGTTATCCATTTACGTTTTAGTACGTTTGAAGATGCTACTGACTACTGTAATTTAAGAACAATAAACCTCAAAAGTTTTGTTTCGATAGGAATCTTCGTTTTTGCTACACAATAATATAAGACAAACACTTTTAGCAGCTTTATCATAGAAATTCAGCTTTTTCTTGCAATTTACATGCAAAATATGCACTGCTCTGTACGCTTCATTATCAGCCACAGGACATTGAAAATTGCAGAGAATATTCATTATCACCAGACGTCACCGTTCTTTTTAAGAATTGAAAAAAAAAAACATAATGTCATCTGATTGAATTTTAAACTTTCACATTGAAACCAGAAGTGTAAGTTCAGTGTAAAATTTTAATCGCCAAGAATGGACTAATCAAGTTCTACTGTGTTTGGCCTACAGTGTTCATATAAAATAAGGTGCATTTAACAATTTTAGCATTAGCTACTGAGGAATTACAAAAATCTTAAAAAAGATTGAAAAAATGCAATACATTTAAAAATGCGTAAAAAATCTACCATAAGCAAAATTTCAATTCTTTAGAGTTTTTCAAGTCTAGTAGATCAGCTTTTAACCACATACACATATTTTTTTTTAAAAAAACCCCGCTTATATCCATTTTCTTTATAAAAAGGGAAATTTTGTATTTTTAACCCAAAAAATTGGAGTAAAAGAAAATTGTTCCAAAACAGCGCTAAACTTTGCCCATTAAAATGCACATGTTTAGGCAAAACATTATTTTAGTTTTATAAGTGTTTGGTCAGAAATAATGAGTCTGAAAAGTGATCGATTAGAACTCGTCTGCTCTTTGTGATTGTGGTATTTCCTGATCATATTCACTTACTATTTTAGTTTCAGTTTATTAACAATTCTTACATTGAATATATTTAATTTTGTTTTCAGTTCATGAAATATTATTTTACCTTTTAGAAAAAAAATTGGGGGCCACATACTTATTTTCTTTCAGGAGGGCCAAATTAACCCCCATAACTTCTGAGCATTATTCAATATAAACTTTGTGGAGTTTTATCTTGGCATTTTTATAATTCCATATTTCTAGTTTGCAGGAATTCAGCAATCAAACACTAAAAAAGAAGAAAAAACACACACTAAGACAGGTGCCCACCCAGGGATCGACCCTAGTTATCTGGTTCCACAGTCCAAAATGCTAACCACTAGGCCAGGAGGCCAAGTCGTTCACATTTCGCAATACTTGCAGATATGGAGTAGATAAGTCATCTGACATAGAAATGGTGCTCATGGGAAGTATACGCATATGTATTTAACTTATCAGATGACATATGTCATTTATAGTTGCATTCGAACTGCCTGCTGTATAAGGTAAGTAATCATGCAATGCTCAAGCATATTGCTCATCTAGATCCACGTATATGAAATTTAGATGTATAGCAGCTATGTTTTTATAACAGATTTACCTCTTAGGAGAACATGTCCAGTAAATGTGCGAATGATTACAAACCATTGTAATATTTGAAAGCGATGTCAACCACCATCGCTAGAAAAGGAAATATGTACCTGGCTTTTGTGTAGAGTTTGAAGCAATCGTAGGAGATGGACTTAAGGGCATTGTTGTTGCAGCTGGAAAATTATACAAAATAAAATATAATAAAGGTATTTCTCATATGTACTTATACACGCAAAAGAATACATGTATATAGGCATACATTCCAAACCGAATGAATGTAGAAACAAAAACATACTCTAATTGGATTTCTATTTGTTTCGGTTTAGGTGGCCAAATATCGAAACTTTTTGCAAGGTTTATTACCCATTACAAAGCATGATTATCACACATTGTCATACAATACTACTTAAATTGTATATTCATGCAATACCTAAAGGATCTTGTTAAGTGAGATACGTTAGGTGATTATTTAAGAAGTACAAGTCGCCGATTTTTATGAGATTAATACCACAACTGAAAGAAAGTGACTTGGAAAAAAAATTGACCTGTAGAATTTGAAGTTCTACATTAAATATGCCTATATCCATATCGCTTAATGGATTTTATCCATGGAAAGGGTTCATATGTGAAACGTCTGTGATTGTGTTTGTGGCATTTCTGGTAAAACTAACTATTTGCCATGATGCTACCAAGTGAATAGGATCTACACTGTTTTTTAAAAGAGGGTATATAAGTTTAAAATAAATTTATGCACACGTAGATTGAACAACAAAGGTGCAGATCAGATTCACAGAAACACAGTCTGATCAGTGCCCCAACATGTTCTTTTTTCAGATAGAGCATTTGTTATATTGCATACATTCAAGGCATGCCATTCAAGCTAATTACCTGTTTCATATGACGTGCCTGATGATCCCATCGTAGTGACAGAAAGTCTAGAATATGTTGTACCGGACAGTGGCATTGTTGTAACTGCAAAATGAAATATGAAAAATGGGCCCTTTAAAATATGACAAATTTTGAATGTAAACACACCATTTTAGCTGCTTTTTTTATCCCCCGACCCGAAAAGGATCGGGGGATATAGCGATCAGCCTGGCGTCCGTCCGTCTGTCCGTCTGTCCGTCTGTCCGTCCGTCTGTCCGTCCGTAGACAAAAGCTTGTGCGCTCAATAACTTTTATACCCTTTGAGATATTTTGATAATATTTGGTAGGCATGTATATCGGGTCAAGACGGTGTGTCGCGTGCAAGAATGGTTGCTCTCCCTTGCTGGCCTTTTGAGTTATCTCTCTTGAATGAACTTTATAAGGGGAAGCTTGTGCGCTCAATAACTTTTATACCCTTTGAGATATTTTGATAATATTTGGTAGGCATGTATATCGGGTCAAGACGGTGTGTCGCGTGCAAGAATGGTTGCTCTCCCTTGCTGGCCTTTTGAGTTATCTCTCTTGAATGAACTTTATAAGGGGAAGCTTGTGCGCTCAATAACTTTCATACCCTTTGAGATATTTTGATAATATTTGGTAGGCATGTATATCGGGTCAGGACGGTGTGTCGCGTGCAAGAATGGTTACTCTCCTTTAATGGACTTTTGAGCTATCTCCCTTGAGTGAAATTTAAATTTTATAGGGGGAAGCATGTGCACTTTATAACTTTAATACCCTTTGAGATATTTTGATAATATTTGGCATGCATGTATATCAGGTGAAGACGGTGTGTTGCGTGCAAGAATGGTTGCTCTCCTTTAATGTTTTTTGAGTTATCTCCCTTGAATGAACTTTATAGGGGGAAGCTTGTGCGCTCAATAACTTTAATATCCTTTGAGATATTTTGATAATATATGGTATATATGTATAATAGGTCAAGGGGGTGTCTTGCATTCAAGAATTGTTGTTCTCCCTTGCTGGACTTATAAGTTATCTCCCTTGAATGAACTTTATAGGAGGAAGCTTGTGAATTTAAAGGTAAAAATGAAGTCTCTACAGTCAGCCTTCCACTTTTGTTCGCAGTGACACTCAGTATTATCACATCAAATATATATACTAGGTTGGCTGCTTGTAACTGCATATCAATTACTTTTTGGTCGGGGGATTTGCCATCTCCTCTGATGGCTATTTTTATTTTTATTTTGCTATTTAAAGTAAATTTATGCGTAGTACTTTTTAGAACATATATCCAAAGGTGAGAAATAATCCTTTTCTTGCTTGCAGCAACTTTTTGTGTGTGCTGATAACCTTGCAAACTGTTCGGACCAAGAACAGTACCCACAGAACTGGATCCAAACCATTTGACACTTTGATAGTGTTCCTGAAAGAATTTTCTGATTTTTTTTTTTTAAAAAAAGTCACTTTTTTCAAAAAAAAAAGTCAGCAGACCGCAACAAAGCATGGAAAATAACCCAGCATGCAGAGAGGTAAATGTCATTTTTAAGTGCTGTAATGCTCACATTGAGGGTCTAAGAGATTCTTATTCGCATCTTTGTTTGCTTCATCTCAATTTAATTATTGTTCTCATTTTCTTTTGTTTTTGCCATGACTGTACATATAACGTTTATCTATTTTATTAGTTTTCTCATTTTCTTTTGTTTATGACATAATTGTATAGATAATGTTTATCTCTTTTATTAGTTTTCTCATTTTCTTTTGTTTTGCTATAGCAATATAGATTACGCACTTACGCAGCCTAAAAGCATGTATAGTAGGGATCTGAAGGTTACGTTTTTGCCACTTCAGTGATGCTATCTTATCTTTCAACTAAATCAATGTGGTTTCCATTACATAAAAGTATGACTTTTCAAGCCTTACAGTTACTAATATAACACTTTAATATGTTTGCCAGCGCTAACTATACAAAATTTGTTCATATCTTCTGCCCTTTCTTTTTAATCTACTATACTCAAGAGAAGAACTGTATACATGTTATGCTTTTGATATCTGCTTCTCAATCTGTGTCTATAACTGCATGATAATGTTTAGAAATATTGAATTGGTTTGTTTGAACCAAGAGAAACTCGCATATTTTGTGTTTTTGATTTTGTGTTTTAAAAACTGCAAAAATCTTGTTCGAAGATTCGGCCTGTAAATATATATTTAAGCACATCCCACTCCTAGTGGTTTTGACTGCTTTCTATTTTTAAGTAGCGATTCTGTTGTTGTTGATACATTGCTAATTATTGATCCAATTGTTTGTTTTATGTTTGGTCCTTGTTTTGTAATACAGTGTTTAGTGTTCTTTCCAGTTTGCAGTCATCTATCTTTGCTTTTATTGTGTATTAGCTGCCGTGTGGCTGGGAGTTGGTCTGCTGTCTATGATTGTGACATTTTCTTGTTTTACTCACGTTTTATTTAAAGTGTCAGTAACATAATTGAAGCATCTGCTGCTGTTGTGATTGCGTGTTTAAAATAAACACAATTTTCCAACCAGTCAGGACTTTTGTCGTCTGCTCTCTCGTCTGCGTTTGTTCATAAGTAACCTATACTGCAAACAATGTTTGCTTCCATAATAAAATCTAGCTTGAAGTGCACCTGAAAATATTATCCAGGCTTAAAAAGCTGACGACATTTTCAGGACAGCATATTGGCTGGAAAGGGGTGAATAATATATGGATAATTATACCAGTAGCTATGGGCATCCCATGCTCCTCACAGAGCCAATGGAATGGCTCACAGGTTCCATCTTGACATCGCTCCCAGCCTTTCCTACAAACCTCTGTCCCATTTACAACAGCTAAAATAGATAAGAAATATTTCGGTATATCAAATGATCTGACAAATATTTAAAATAACCAGTAGAGACAGAACTCACGCGAAAAATAATGAAAATACTAGTGACACATTCAACATATATTATTGCATATTGGCCAATTGTTGTATACACTGTGAAATACATGTGAGTTTACACCAAAACAGGTGGGCCTGTTACAAAAAATATTTAAAAAATAAAACAATAACAAAACCAACAATTAGGCAAATATTTCTCCGGTGATAAATGTTAACCATTTCTACCAATGTAGCTTTTCTTCTGATCAATACAATCAATTAGAAACACACCAAAAGGTCATGTGCGGTTCCAGAGGGGGGGAGACAGGGGAAAATTACAAAAATATAGGGTTCCTTAGCAATACTGGTCCAGATCCCCTTAAAAACTACCATTCCATGTTGGGCCATCATCGGTCCGCCAGCAAAACGCCATTTAAATGGCGTTTCACTGGCGGGCCGTTGATGACCCGGTACTAGTGGTAGTTGGATCCTACCTCCCCTCATCAAACTAAAAAAAAAGTTTTCAAAGTTGGACCACCTCTGACAAAACTTTCTTGATCCGCGCATGAAGGTTACACCAAGATCAGTGGCAGTTCAGCTGCCTCTTGTAAAATTACACATAGAGGATCTTACATAAGTGCTCATAATTTGTTGAATTTATTAATGAGTGGAGGAAAAGCGATAAAATGCGAGGCTTGCCGAGCATTTTATCATCTTTTCGCAACAAGTTTAATAAATCTAATGATACAAGAGCACGAATGTTAGATTCTATCACATGACATTAAAACTACTTAAAATCACATTTTTGGAGTGAATTCGTCAATATTTTGTCACCTTTTACGCCACGTTATAATGGACGTCATTATGTAGCGTTAAAACTATGTAAATCACAAGTGGTTTATCGATTTTATTGCATAGCATTATATCACTCTCAGAGGCAACGTCATGTTATAATTATCTTTTAAACTGTAACAGATATGCCTGTAATGTCTGCATTCTGATCAACACCATATTTATCACAGTTTAGATGTAGTATTTATGATATTTGCTGCATCAGAAAACAAAGATTATAGTTACTCTCTCAAGGTTAATGTGTTAAATTCGATCTTAACAGAGGCCAATCACCAAAACCATTCTCTTAGCATGACTTATAATACGGGCCAGCTAAAGAGAATTTGGTGCTTTTGTACGAATGCCTCCTGTAAACGCAAATGCTTACATGTACAAATTCAACATGTAAAGTAAAGTTCAATTTTTGGTCCCAATCTAATAATTACCACCACTAAGATGTAGCGGTTGCTATAATTGCTGAGTCAAAATTCAAAGAATAAAGTTACTCTCTGTAGAGTAAAAGATTAATTTAAGCTGTGACATCAATGGGAAAGTCTGGCACAATTTGAGAATCGAATCAAGCCTCTGGTGTACATGTGTGTAAGGCGCATTACCCGTAGTGCTATGTACGATAAAACTGCATTTTGTTACCTTGAATAGCATAGGGAAAATAGTTCTGTAGCATCTGGGTCCAGTCCTTTTAAAATTCATTATTTGTATAACCCGAAACATTTTATCAACAGAATAAATGAAGTTAATGATTTTTCCACAAAATATCGCGATATTTTATTTGAAAAACATAAACTTCATTTATAAGTGTTTGTTTTGCTGCAATCACACTTATTATTGTGTTGGCATGGCTTCTGTGACGCCAGTGTCAGGTTATGTAACGTCAATGTCACATTATCAAAGTAGATCCTCGATGTACATCCAAGGTCTGATTCCACAGAATTCCACGGAATTGGCCGAGGAAACTCCGATTGTAGTGACGTGATTAACAACAATGTGGCAGACTCAGATAAGCCTGTGCAGCCTCCTGTTAAGCTTAGAAACTCCGAATGAAGTTCAGTCAGTTGCTTAACAATCATAGAATATTTAAGCGATAAGCAAAGGCTCTGATCAAACTGCGCATATGCACAGGTTGGTCTGAGCCTTTGCTTGTTGCACACATACCATATTGTTGGAAATATCAAGTTACGACTCATTTCATTCGAAATGGATGCTTTACAGAAATAAATGGTTTCTATCGACATGACTCATATAATGATGAACTAAATATCTTAATATTGAATATTTTATGATTAACTTACAAACCTGGTGGTCGTGATGATCCAGGCGTAACAACTGAAGATATAGTAGACGATGAAGGTTCTGTAGATTCAGCGGATGATGATGAGAGAGTTACTGCAACACAACCAATAAACCATCAAAAGCCTCTGACTCGCATAATGCACACCACATGATTCTTTCTATATGAAGAGATGTATGCTCTCGGAAACTTAAGTTCTTTCTTTTGTGCTGGACATGCAGTGAGCTCAGTGTGTATCATAAATAACTGCAAATTGTCTGTATCTTATAGAGCTCACTTTTGTAATAATCAGTAATTACATGTATTAATCTTGCCACACGAAAAAAACTAAAGGAAAAGATAACTCAATTTTGATTGTTGAAAATCGGAAGTCACTTGAGAAAATCCAGAAGTTTTTTAGAGTCTGATTTTTACACCTGAACAAAAGTGTATATCCTATTTGCTTGGTATACCGGCTGAGTTGTAGTTTGAGTTAAGAAAGTCTAAGAGTATTACTCTACAAAATTTAAAGGTTAATCATGGCATCAGAAAAGAAAAGATAAGAAAAAAATGACATAATTATGTCTAATTGCGATTTCGTCGTCGATCTACACCTTCGTTATTTTTTGGGATGCGTATACCTCTTAGCTATATACACTTTTTAAAATTAACTATGTGAGCGAACAAGTTGGAAGGCAACATATTTATTAACAGCTGCTGTCAATATTGAATATCTTTTTCTGTGTTAATATGTGAAATAATATAACTCTAACCACGGACTGCCTTTCCCATCAAACTGTCATTTTATGCAACATTCAACATTTGTTAACCGATTGTATCTGTTATATAGACTGCTTTCCCAATCTAAACAATAACACAGGGAGAAACCAAATGCCCTTTAAAATCCTCTAAAAATAAGCTGACAGCATTCCTAAAGTACAAGTATTAGCTTTTCAAAAAAGCTGGCGGTCGCTTAGCCCTATCATTGTATGTATTCTTGCCCACTGCATTCTTCCATTTTGAACTTCTAGAGCTTGTCCATGTAGATTTATTCTAAGCCCTGGTTATTAACATCTGAACTGTGATTTGTTACCATTTTACACATGCTTCCAGCGAGTTGTTGCTTGATCTTTTGAAAGCACCCAGCTTAATCATGGTATGTTATGGTAATGTATCTAGCATGCGACACATTTATGGAAAATCATTTGACAACACTAGACAGCACATTTTTCCTAAAACTAATGCCAGAAAATCAAGGTCACAGTGGTCGCTTAACTGTATATGTACAGACTCCGTGACCCCAAGATGTGTTCACAAATCAAATTTGGGATTCCTAGGATGTATTCTCGTGGACACGATTTTTCTAGATCTGATGGCAGTGGTAAAGGTGCGTGACGCTCCATGACCCTAAATGCATTAAGACACGATTTTTGGCATTCCTGCCTAAAATAATAAAGGAGATATACTCCGCACATTATATGAACACTCAAACACCTAGGACACTAAGGACAGTCAGTTTTATTACTATATGCCTCCCTTTGGGGGCATAAAACCTGTTTGTCATGACCGTCATAAGACAGTGCCTGAATTCATAGTAATTCTATGTAATCAGATGTGGATGACGACCACAGAAGTACGTTTACTGGTGTGAAGTTCGCTTGCACTCTTTGCCAATCAAGGACGCTTTGACTTATGGGACGTTTAACTTTCGCCAGCTTTTTTGAAAAGCTAATACTTATTGCGTTTATATAAACGACAGGGCAAATTGACGCCTTCCTGGACGAGCTTGCCTCGCTCTATAGATTTCACGGACAGTTTACTTCGCGCTGTAGGTCAACCCACGATATTTGGTACCCCACTCGTTGTTCGGCAGCGAATAAAATATAGCCTGAGCACGGCATAAGGCTTCGGTCAAAACCTGAATTTGATGTGTGTTTTGAATGATGTTTATATAAGCGGCCGGCCACGGCCGACCGCAATAACAACATATCAAATGCTTTGGTAGTCACATTTTATTCATACAATTGTAGAAAATTTATGCAATATGAAACCTGTGCCAAATTGCACTAACTTTATCATGTGAATTTTTTTTTATAGAGCGTTCAAAGGCGGTGTTTCTTTTATAGATCCTTTTTGTTATGTTTGTTTCTTGGCTGTCATGCTGTCTTGTCTGTTCTATGCAGCCTTGTGGTCACCTGTTGGGAAAGGGCTGACCTCTTGCCTCTCTTGTATGTGATTTTTCTTGTGTTTTTGTCACTCTCCCATATGGTGTCCTGTGTCACAGGTGTGCTATTCGATTGTATCGATTCCTGATCTCTGCCTTCGTCCTTACTTTCATTTCTTTGAAGTGCCCACTAGACATGCTTTGAAAGGACATAATTCAGAATATATCTTCCGTATTATCCCAAATCATGAAGCGGTTTGCAATAATGACGATTAATACAGCATGTTTCTATTTTTCATGCACAACAAAGCATTCCAATACGATCTGGTTGGCTTTGAGTCGTGTATCCACCATTAACCCTTAAAGCGCCAAGAAATAAATGAATCTGAAAATGTCGTCTGCTGAAGTCGTCTGCTGCAAATAATTGCCTAGCATTACTGACGAATGAAGTTTAGAAGCAAGCATTGTGGACCCAGAACAGACTGCTCTTATAGGAGCAGTCTGATCTGGGTCCACACTGTTTGCCATAGAGGCTTCTTAAACATTTCAGCAGACGAGAAAAGCAGACGACTTATTTTACAAACCTGTTTCTGTAGAGGCAATTGTCGTTGGTGACATCGATGAAGAAGACATTGTAGATGGCGGTGCTATTGTCGTACCAGCCGTCGTGGTGAAAGCTCCTACATAATTATAAGATTACACATTAGAACAGGAAGTTATATATTCATTTACGAGGGTCATTTTTTATGTTCGTAGAGAGGTAGATTTACTGAAAACGGCGAAAGTAAGTGCATACATCATGCATATATTTGGAAAGATTGAGCTTTTACCTATACATGCAACCTAAAATTATTTCAAAATGCATTACTTTAATGTCTTCTAAGAGGCAAAGACATACCTATGTCTCGTACACTGGAAATATGGCAGAAATATGACATTTATGGACTTAGTCTCTGACAGAACGTCGGTAACAATTGCATGAAAATAGGTCCATAGCCATACACAGCTTCTGAAAATTAGGCTGCAGATCAAGGACACCACGTGCTACAATATTATATAAACATTATAGCAAAATACGCACCAATTATTGGATATGGAAGATTTGTTTGGAACCTCAGCAAAGTGAACAGTAGGCATATTAACTTTTATTGTAAAAAGTTGACACAAGTGGAAGTTGGATACGGGCTTTTGAATGAGGCTTAATACGTTAGCTGTAAAGTAGTAGTATTTTTTTTCTTGTTTATATGTTAGATGGAAGTGTTGTGGTAACTTTCATCCCAAAACAAAGTTAATGCTATAGTTTTATTAGAAATGAACTGCAAAATGAATAGCCTAGGGGGTGCTAAAATCCCTTATTTTGTACATAAATGACGTCATGGAGCGTTACTATATTTAGAAAATACATTAAAACTGTTTGTGTGCCTCTAAACAGGTGTTGAAATCACTGCAATAAGAAAATTATGCCGATCTACTTGTTATTGTGTCCTATTCGCGGGGTTGATTTACCCCACCCACTTTTTTATAAAATGGGGGTATGCCAGTACCGGAAGTTGCCAGTTACAAGCTTAAATGGATACATCAATATAACTGCTGACGAATGATTGAGTATGTCATGTGCTATGCAAAACCAGAAGAAATTTTAAAATTTGTTCATAATCGTAATTTTAACAGATATAATAACAAACACTTGACTGTAATTATTTTGGTATATTGATGGGTGTTTTAAAATTGTTATAGAACAGCAAACAACATGCTTATAATTTTGCTGCACTTGTCTACGATTAGCGTTTGAATAATTAGTTTTGATGGTGCAAAAGAAAAATCGGCTTGAAAAATTCTTATATCACTATAGCGAATGGAACTTAACAGCGTCTAATTTCCTGCTTGCTGCGTGGTTAAAAATTGCATGAATTTCGACCAGTGTCCTTTTCATGCCCTATTCAAAGCTATATATCTTGACCGACCTAAGCGCTAATGATGTAAAATTTATATCAGTTGATAGACAAAAGCTGGACCTTTCAAAATATATATACGTATGGTACCGTAAATTCAATATTTGTAGAGATACAGCCCTATTCTACGAACATAAAAAATGACCCTCGTATATCTGGTATTTTACCCAGGGACAAAAAGTCTCATATCGCCAGGTTAATCTTACACAGGATGACTTGTGTGGGTGGACATTGGATTTATTGATGCTAAATTTAAGACATAACATTATGAATACCTCTACCTAATTCATTACAGGCTTTGGGTGAATGTAAGGCCCTTAATTATCAAGGAAAAGGCTGAGATTTGTTAGCTGGAAATTGACATCAGGAAAATATCCCAGTAGCCTAATTTCAATCAGTAATTCTGGTAACATAAACAGTTTTATCAACAGATTAAATATAGTTTACATTGTTCAATAATAGCATATTCTTTTCTATGACCAATATCATGATCTATTTCACTTAAATTAAATTTGTTATTGTGTTGGCATGTTTGTATGACATTTTTATTACATGGGCCCATGATGTACATCCAAGATCTGATTCCATGGTATTGGCCGAGAAGCTCTCAATGAAAGTATAATGATTAGATATCTACACATTTGGTTACCAATGGCTTAAATATACAAAACATCATGTCAGATTACAGCGTGTTCAGACAATATAAGGAACTGATTTAGTAAAACTTATATAAAAAGGGTATGTTGTTGAATCTCAAGAAAGGAGCACCTGGAGATCAGGTGTGAGATCTGCTATGCGTGCACCTAGCCAGTTACCTGGAAAGGGGCCCACTGATGTGAATGATGCCCCTGCACCTGCACGTTAATAAAACATCCGATTATAATAATGATATGATGCAGGATTGAGAATCTATCATGAGTGGTGTGAGGGTGGACCCAAGAACCGGCGTTTACTATCACCAGGCTTGCCAAGTTTTCCATTTTCTCCTAGGAATGTAGGCTGAAAAATCTAACTCTTCTGTTGAAAAATCAACTAATATCAATTTCACTTTATTTTCACTGAAAACTGAAAACCTGGGACCAGCTGGCGTGAAAAAAACTAAAAAATAACTTAGGCAACGACACAGAAAGCTCTAATAAAGGTAAATAAAATTTGTCAGTATACTAGTATGTCTTTGGTTAGCAAAAATGCATAGCGATAAATGAAAACATATCTGCATTTTGGCCAACAGGACAATGTGCATAAACAACCTTATTCAAACTAATCAGCGCCCCTCTTATAAACGGCTCAGATTTCTTTTTACGTTGTGACTGCTATATCAACCTATGATTTCCAATCAGTCTAGTGGTGCAACGTTGACTCTATTATAGGTTCATTATGTGGAGTAAAACAGTGTTGATCCTGATACACTGGCTTCCTCAGAAGCCAGTGTATTTGGATCCACACTGTTTTAAACCAAGATATGTAATTATGATTAATACAAGCAAATAGTGTACGTTTTATTTTGAATTTATTATATATTGTAATTCTTTTGGAAAAAGTTGCAAAACATACCTGTCGTACCGCAGAGAGATTCATATGGTTCACATCGACCATCCTTGCATGTCACAAACCCAACTTTACACTGTGATGGAGCAGATGTTGTGGGCTCTGGAAAAAAACTTTGGGAGAATTTACACTGCTAATGTTTAAAGGAATACTGCATGTTTTATACAATTATTTCCATATATAAACGGATTCGTATTCCCACCCATAGCGATTGTTAGTTTTAAGAGATCAACTCATGTGTTTGCTGACCATCAAGGATGGTAATGTCGTTAATGATGCATATTGTTAAGAGTCTAGTATTCCATGAAGTTAAGCGCTAAAGCTTTAAATGATTCTTACTCTTTAGTTTGTTCCTCTTAAAACATATCAAAACAGGAAACTGGACGTCTGTGTCATCATTTTAGTAAATTACATTGTTTGTCTTTCGGGCAGGAACATGAAAACCTATGGAAAATTATCAGGTGTTCTGATAAATGTATTGACACCCTTATGTGTAGCATAGGCAGTCCCATCATTATCAATTGGAAATTGATTTTTTTAATTTTCATTTAGATTTAAAAACCCTTCCTATAAGCAATTAAACAGTAAATGCCCAGATCAGGTATTCCATTCTGCGTTTGTCTGATCTGTCTTTGCATTGTTGCCTACATATGCCCCATAAAAAGACGATGTGTTCATAAGCAAGATGATTTTAATTTTGAAATAGTAAATTTCCCATTTCGTGATGGAGATGTTCCTCGCTCTTCTTCCAATGGTGTATATATTTCTCAGCTTATTCGTTTTGCTAGAGTGTGCTCTAATGTTGATGGCTTCAACAACAGAAACTTATTTTTAACTGCTAATTTGTTAAAACAAGGTTATAGATATCATATAATTCGAAAAGCATTTTCTAAATTCTACCACAGACACTCAGAGTTAATTGTTAAATACAACATTGGGTTAAAAACTCTTCTGCAACAAGGCATATCAGAACCTATATTTTATGGTGATTTAGTCTATAAAGTCAAACGAATTGTTGGAAAACCTTATTTTAGTGATCAATGCAAAAAGATAGTAAAACGTTATATAAGGGTTGGATATAATTTGGATATCATGCGACAGTCTGCATGCCTAGTTTTAAACCCAATCACGGTTTATAGCTATGGTTTCCTCTTTAATTGCACAACGGTGGGTCATGCCTCAGACTCTATGACGGCTCTGGCGTAAAGCTTTAATCGGTGGGTTGGTGCCTGATGCTTATCTGTAGCTGGACCCACCGTGGCTCAACTTGAGGTTTTCTTTAGCTCTGACTATCTGTGAGTCATGAGCCCTTTTCTTTGTTTCATCATGGAGTGTCAATTTGATTAGAGTGTTTTCCATGATGATACATTGCATTAGTTAGATGGCCTCCATGCGAGCTGAACATTTCTTGTACTTCAACAACAGCAGAATCTAGGGCGAAGATTTGGTACCAGTAAAATGCATTTAAGCCCCCCCCCCCCCCCCCCCCCCCCCCCGGTGGCTTAGGCTGCTGTCGGTTCTAAGGCGGTGGTTCTGTTGTTGTTGACTTTTTGTTTATTGTTACTCCCATTGTGGGAGTCTGTAATTGTTCTATGTTTTGTTGTATGTTACTTTATGTCAATTCTAGTATTGCAATCATCTTGATGGGGAAGTGAGAGCTGATTGCTTTGCTTAATTTGTCTTCCTGGTGTCTCGTGATGGTGAAGCGGCTCTTCCTCGCGGTGCCACGGGGTTGTCTGCAGTTTGTGATTGTGGTATTTCCTGATCATACTCACTTACTATTATAGTAAGCGATTTTAGGATATCAGCTTCAGCAATGAATTATGTTCAAAATAGTTGAAGGATCACTGTTATTTTTGCAGTTAATCCCTTTTAATGTGTTTTTTTTTAACTTTTGATTAATACATATCTAGAAATTCAGTTTGCATGGTAAAATTTTGGAAGATAGACAAAGGTACTTTCTAACATATTTGATGCCACATTTAACTTTATTATTTCCATGAAATAGTTTTTGTGAAAACATATTTTTGTTTAAATGTTCCTACATTTTGATATGTTACTAACAAGAAAACTTGTCTTCTAATGTATTTTATTTCTAGATTTTTTTTTTTGATAAATTAAGGTTCTAAATGCTATTTTTTTTTAGAAACAAGCCTTGATGCTCTGAAAATTAATAAAAGTTGTAAAATTTGTTTCATAATTATTGACCAAGATGTTGTCTTCTTGAAAATCTTGGAATCTAAATATTTCCACCTAGGTTCAAATTCTGCAACCATCAAAAAATTCTTGGCAATATTTGAGCGAGGATAAGTGGACTTCAGCTGTACATGCATTTAATAATTGCTGCCCATGGAAAATAACAGAGGCACCATAAAATATATTGATTAGGGTATATTACCCTACTCAATATATACTACTTTATCAGCCTACCCCCGCATTTGTTTAACAACTGGTATACCAATATAGAAGAGGAAAACACAGTGGAATCTCGTAAATTTGAAATCATTGGGGCTAAAGTTTTGTTTCGATTTATCAAAAGTTCGAGCCATAGAGAGGTTCACATGTTTTTAAGACATGTTATACAATTATTCATGAATAGGCCATATTTTCTTAATCCAATGTGTCCCTGTTGTGTACTGACAGCTTATTACAGTAAAGACTGTCCGAAACTCTTAATAGCCTAAACAATACTACATCCTGCTTATCATAATTGCCTCGTATGATATTCTGCAGTTTGTAGAAATAATTTTGTTCAGAGCTAGATCCCACTTTGTTAAGTTGTGTATCGGGTACATAACAGTCCCAAATCTATCTTAAAATGCCAAGTATTTCGAAACTCAAAATTCCAATTTTCCAGTTTTACGGTTTTAACAGCAGACATCATCTTGAACCACTTATGCAAAGTTTTAAGAGTATCTTTCATTTGTCTCCTATTTTTTCTGAGGATAAGTAAAAGTTAAATTGCTGACTATTTTCCAAAGCACGTGGCTATCTTTTTAGAAAAGTAACCAACCTTCCGTTGTTGAAGTACTTTGGAGATCTGTTGTAAATAGTGATGAAGACAGGGCTGAGGTGATTGGTGTTGATTTGGTAGAAGTAAATTCTGGCATTTCAGTCGAAGTTGATAATTCTAAATAAAAAGAAACAGACACCATATAACTGTAATGATTTATAAGAAAGAAGCATAATAAAGTTGATGCTATATTACTAATTTCTGTTAAGGTAGAGAACAAATAATGTTTATATATAGTTCTTATCTTCAATAAGAAATTATCAAAAGAAGACTTTTATGGTTTTTCGTTTATCAAATTTAAAGGAATTGTGGGTGAGACTACAAAGAAAGATCGATCCAGAGCAATCTTTTAGCAAATGACGTCGTATCTGGAAGCTACATGTAACATAATGTCTTAAAGACCTGTATTCCTGTCCAATAAGGATCATTAAATGATTAACTGATAAGGGACAGTTTCAGTAATCTCATAGGATTAATGGGGCCTCAAGAGTGGACCTACCTGTAAACAGCACAATTTCTTTCACATTAAGATAAATATCAATATTTTATCAGAAAACACCCAAACACTTCATGGGGTCATTTTATTGTAACTGTTAGAAAGTCATAATCATATCATACAGATTAGCCGTTGATCACTGTGGAAAAGCCCACAGGCAGTGGTACCACTTTAATTGCCTTAGAATTTAGGTTTTAAACTTTTAAAAGACTAGTGAATCAATTGGCAAATTTTTCAGGTAGCATTATGAAATGGAGCGCATTCATTTATTCACAACTGAACAAAGTTATGTATTACGTTCAATTACTTTACAAATGTAAATGATAAAATCACTATTGCATGTCATTGTCAGTAACACACTAAATCAGATTTCCATCTAAAAGAAAAACCGGTGAGAAACGTTTCGTTAAAATTAGGAGTAACCTTAGTATCATTGATTTAACACGATATTTAGCTAGAGCTAATCTACCAGTCATTGGGTTAAATTTGCTAACCAAATGATAATTAAAAGAACAACAAGAAATACTTCATCAGTTGTTTTAGACAAGCAAGTTTGAAAAGTCTGAAAAATGGATGCGCTCATTTGTCTGTTATTTCAGATAATGTTCAGATTAATTCATATTTGCATTTAACTTTCCATAAAATAATATGAGCGCAGTTAAAGAATAAACAAAATATAAAACAAGAACAGCACATTATGCATACCGCAGTGTAATGTTTTCAAGTACCCAATATTCTTCATGAATAAAAATCACAAAGTTATTTGAAAAAAAAGTTGATAGTAAATATTAACTAAAGTCCTTCATTTCTTGCATTGCAATTTATTAAAATACATTGCATCACAATTTTGGGACTGTGAACTTCTCCCTGTCATTCACTACAAGTTGATTTTATTTTCTTGTCCTTAAGAGCATGGATTCTACTGTGGAACTTTGAAACTATTTCAGGGTCACTGATGAAGCCCAAATTAGCTAGCCTGGCACAGAAAACTAGCACACATTACACTTTCGTTTCTTTAGACTATTTTGCTTACAAAAGAGAATATTCTTTGATTTCGAAGAATTACCTTTTTGATGACATATTTGATAACCCAAAGTATTACAATGGCCCAACTTTAAACCACAACGCTACAAAGTCAAATGTTGTTACAGTAAACGAAGATCAACTTGTGTATAACTTATAAGCTGACCAGTCATCATAAAGTAAATGAGCAATGAATTAAAATTAGAGAATAGCTAAAACCAATAGATGTTCCCCAAATAAACGCTTGTTTGAAAAGGGCTGCAAGGTAATATCTCTTATAGTGTTAATGTTATGCTCTGGAACAAAAGCTACGTGCATAAAGGGGTTAATTCCCCCCACCTCTGGAGCCAAAACTGAAGTTGCTTTTCACCATTTTTTTCTATTTGGTTTATCAGAAGAATAACCCAAGTATAAAATTCTGCCTGTTACCATTGCTATGGAGTTGATATATCTTATAATATTATAATTCTTGTGCTATGCTCAGACCAAAATGCAAGTATGAAGAATAACAAAGGGCAATAACTCCTACATTGTGCAAAAGAGAGATATGCTTTTGTACACTGCATTTTTCGCCATCAATGGCTATCTACCAATGAAGCTCGTTGATATCCTTTATAGTGTTTGTGTTATGCTCCAGACAAAATTATGATGGACAGATGGATGGAATATGAGTAAACAGATGGATGGACAGATCAGACAGACAAAGTTGTGGATATATGCTCTCCTGTTGGGGAGCATAATAACCAAACGCAACGGGTGTGCTTACCTGACATGGGGCGAATCACTTTGGAAAGTAATGAATTGAATTAGCATTACTCGCCATTGATGTGCATTGAATTAACATTACCATTATTAGATTTTGAAAAAAGTAATGCATTGAATTAGCATTATTTAAGAAAGTAATGCATTGAATTTAGCATAACTTTCATTCGTGGGAAACAGAAGCATTCAAAACTGTAAAATCTAAACATTTTGATAAGTATGAACAAAATGTGTGCATAAACTTGTAAATTTCACATATAATTTTTATATATACGAATAAACATTTCACATGAATCATGAGAACAATGTACACATTTTGCATTGAATTCCGTATTTTTGCAAGTAACAATTTGGAATTCCATAATTTTTGAAAATTGGAGGAAATAACAATAATACTCAGAAATGATTTGTTACTGAAGCAATCCAAGCTCTGTTTTTCAAGTGATCATATTTCATTAAATTGTATACCACTTGAAAGATCTCAATGAAAGCTTTCCAAAACACGTTTCTTATTTGAAATTATATTTTATGGGAGGATAATTATAAACAATGAAATTTCTTGACCTATATCTCTTGACTGGATTATCCAATCAACAAAGTGCAGGCTGATAGCATGTGAGTTGATTCATGACCCAAATGAATTTATCCTGTAGCAAAACTAGTTAGACACTATTAGTGGTCAAGTGTCAAAATGTGTGAACAGGACAATTAAGTGATAATTGACCTATTTGCAATATTATGTAATGCTCAAAGCATTGTTTCTTTAACAATGGATTGTAACAAATTTTAATTATTTAATTGGCTTTAAAATGATGTATAAATAATAGCATTTGACTAAAGTAAAGTGGGATAAAATATATTTTATGAAACACTTCCCAAGTTCATTGTTACTATTCCAGTACTTATATTCAAATTCTTCTGGGGTTGCTATTACCTATAAGCTATTTCACTTTATTGATATAACTCGCAAGTTTCACAGTTCATTTTTCATGTTCATTACCTTTGTCAAAGAACAGTCTTTACAAGCATACTGAACAAATGGAAATTGTCAATGGAAATAACTGTAAATACAAATCTTCATACAGGATTATTATTTTGTATAGTCCGTATCTTAAAGGAAAACGAAATACTGGAAGAAACGTATGCTTTATCTGTTCAAAATATGTCAAGCAACATAAATTTGGTGAAAACAAGAAATATGTGCACGATTGAATAGGATTTCTGTCCGTTTTAATATGTCAAATAGCGATTTTTCATTCGCTTCAGAGTGCCGCCATTGATTTTGGCTTGGTTCCCGTTTTTGTAAGCGATATATAGACGCAGCGCGGAAGCCAGCATACCGGATGTGACGTCACTTACTCAATTTCTTGTTTATTGCTCACCGCTAGCGCCATGTTGTTTATGTGATTTTATCAGAGATTTATATCCGAATTTACCCGTAATCTTTCTATTATTTGTGAAAAGTTTTGTCTTCTTAAAATTTCTAGTGAAGGATAAAGGTCGACTGAAAATATGCCGCAGTGTCAGGCCATTAATTGTTCCAATAGACAACACAGAGGAGGGAAGAGTTTTTTCCAGATACCGGACCCGAGGAAGTCAAAGTTTCATCGCGCGTTATGTAAAAAGTGGCTGGATCTTCTTAGAAATGATAAACTCTGTATCAGCAATTTTGTGGGAAATAAAAGCCGTGTTGTGTGCGAGGACCATTTTCTCCCGGACTGTTTCGAAGGCGTGTTTTCAAACAGTGTTGCGGCGTCCTTGAACTTCAAGCATAAAAGAAAACAGCTGAAGCCGGATGCACTTCCTACGATCGTACATGTGAATACAGATACTAGTCAGGCACATAGCAGAAGATCATCAGACCAGATTAAGAAAAGACGCGAAGCTCAGGTAATAATAAATTCCTTTTAGTTCTACCAAGTCGTCAAAATAAAAGGTGTCCAGATCAATGGAAATAAAACAAGAATAAGCTTTCACAAAATAAACTTACCACCAGTGACTTGTACTAGTTGTAGACCTCACCGGTAGAGTACAGTTGTCCCCATTATTTTAATGAACAACTTACACCCTGCCTGGGAACACTTCAAGTATACCTGACCCCAGGGAATGGGGGTAAGATAACTCCTGGCGTGCACTAGTTGTGATGTAAGACTCAGCTTAACATTCTGCTAGTTAAATGATTGGGGCTGCCTCCCCACACCCCTGCTTCATTTTCATGTAAGGAATATCTAATCATTTGTATGTCATGCTTTTGTGATCCTTTCAGATTCCAATACGGTGACTAGTTCTGGGACCATAACCTAGTTTGTAAGTTGTTGTGAGTACTCAAAAGAACCGTCTCATTGAGACGGTTCTTTTGAGCACCAAAACCCATGTTAAAACTGGAGGGTAAGAAAATATTTTCAATTTTAGGCTCAAAATTTTTTTAATGTACAGTGTAAACCTGTGCAGCATTACTTGCTGTTTTGACACATTTAAGCCGAATTCTTATCAATTGGGCCTGTCCATTTCCATTTAAAGGGTTGTTGGGTGGTATTTTACATTTTTATTCAGGGAGTGCAGTGGCTCAGTGGTAGAGTGCTTGACTCAAGACCGAAGGGCCATGGGTTCAAGCCTCACCGGCGTCACTGCGTTGTGGTCCTTGAGCAAGACACATTTATCCTAGCTTAGTACTGGATCAACCCAGGAAGACCCGTCCCATTATAACTGAAAGCTTGTTTATGGGATGTAAAGAATCATACAAACATTTTTAATCAAATTTCAATAGAACATACTGTAAGCAAACAGTGGAGACCCTGATCAGATGCCACATTCTGCAGTGTCTGATCTGGGTCTGCACTGTTTGTCTATGTCCCACAAAAAGGACGCTTTGCTTAAATATATAGGTTTTAAAAGAAAGTTTGTGGAAAACCATGTACCAGGATTTAAACAACATGTAGCACTCCCAGAGTGCTCACTAGGATTTTGAAAACAGGAGTCCCAAAGCCCTCTTTGCCAAAAAGTGGGAGTCCCACAACAAAAAAATAATATAGCCTCCTTCAAAAAATAGGAGTCCCAGTACCAAAAACACGGGTGGTAAACCTAGGAACTACCACGAAATTGTGTTAATGTAATTTTGTTCCCAAGCCACATCCGGGACACGTCGTGGTAGTTTCCAGGCCGAAAATTGGATAAAGAAAGGTTGGTGTCACTTTCATTTTTGTTTTATTTTACAACTTAGAACAAACAATGGTGAAATCCGACAATGTGGTTCCGTGTAAGTATGTCTCAGCGTCCCCTCCAGCCCAAAATTTTGTTTGAAAAGTTATTTTCTTTCTTTTGGTACGTGTTTCCCCACTGAGCATCGGACCAACTTTCCCCAAAGTTCGAAGGATTTTAGCCCATATCTGTCAAATTGAATGGAATTTGATATCATTTGACGATGGGAATGATAAAAAGACCCTGAATAAACATTTCTACACAGAAAAAAAATCTGAGCATTTACTCGTAAACGATTCATGCTCCATTCGTCCTGTGTGGTAGTTTCCAGCTCATCGTGGTAGTTAAAATGCTATCGTGGTAGTTTCCAAGACTTTGTAGGAATTTAGTATTCAGGGGCTACTTCATTTTTATAAAGACAGGGTGTGCGGGCCGAACCTTGAATACGCCTCTTATTCATACGAAGACCTTTTCAAATAACCTTTTGTCAGATAACAAATGACGACTGCCTGAATTTTAATTTTAGTTGGCTATTGAAATGATGAGAAGAATGAAAAGAAGGGATATTCACATTTTTTGTTTTTGAATTAACATGCTTTTTAATTATCAAATAACATGCCCGTTCATCGTCACACTCGCATGTATATAAAAAGTGTCCCAACCCGAGGATATTTCCCTTTTTTCCGAAGCGCAAGTACTAACAATACTTTGGGCCAGTAGTCTTAGCCTGCCATTTTATCTTAAATCTGACTGAACATGGAACAACGTAGCGAGTGACGCAATTTTTTATATCATATTTTTTTGTCTGTTGCTTGGTCCACCACGGCTCAACTGATAACCTTCTTTTGCTTTAGATTTCCAGAGGTGTTGTTTGGCAGTCCAGGGCATGGTCTCCACCTGTCAAGCATCACATTGAATCTCGGGTCCTCAGCTTAGCTTCCTCATGGTGTTGAAATGTGGTTTATTTGTTTACCGTGGTAATTAATTGACGAGTTCGAGGGTTATCATGCGAAACAAACAACCACTATAATGTTTTGTAACACTTCAGAAACGTATCCTATAAAGTCTTGGAAGCTACCACGATAGCATTTTAACTACCACGATGAGCTGGAAACTACCACACAGGACGAACGGGGCATGAATCGTTTACGAGTAAATGCTCAGATTTTTTTTCTGTGCAGGAATGTTTATTCAGGGTCTTTTTATCATTTCCATCGTCAAATGATATCAAATTCCATTCAATTTGACAGATATGGGCTAAAATCCTTCGAACTTTGGGGAAAGTTGGTCCGATGCTCAGTGGGGAAACACGTACCAAAAGAAAGAAAATAACTTTTCAAACAAAATTTTGGGCTGGAGGGGACGCTGAGACATACTTACACGGAACCACATTGTCGGATTTCACCATTGTTTGTTCTAAGTTGTAAAATAAAACAAAAATAAAAGTGACACCAACCTTTCTTTATCCAATTTTCGGCCTGGAAACTACCACGACGTGTCCCGGATGTGGCTTGGGAACAAAATTACGTTAACACAATTTCGTGGTAGTTCCTAGGTTTACCACCCGTGAAAAATGGGAGTTCAGAACTGCAAATCGTCAGTTAGTGAGAGCTCTGACTCCTTGATGTACATTTATAAGTTAGTCAAACAATGTTTTTGAAAAAAAGATTTATCCCCACAGACATCTGTTGCTGTTCATATGAAATACCTTTTCTATATTCCAGATCAGAGAAGTGCTGAGAAAAGAGATGAAGAAATCTTCTAAGACTAACAGTGCGACTATAATGAGTCCGGCAGGGGATGATATTTATCAGGACGCCACTCCATGTACATCAGATATTTCAACTAGTGTCCATGTAAGTATACATATAATAGCGCTTTCAAGCGGGCCCTTCTTTTCCCTACATTTTTTTTATTTGCTCCTACTCTTTCATGAAAATGCCCTACTATTTCACTCTAAAATGTCATCTAGGCGTAAAAATACACAATTTTTTCCTCACTCGCTTCGCTCGCTCAGATTTAATGCAAAATCTTCTATGTAAGTCCAGGGAGCACGTGGCTAAACACCTCAATTCTTAATTTTTAACCCAAAAAAGTCTCTCTGTTAACTATTACTATTGTCACAGGTACTCATAGTAATGAATTTTGTACTTGGAAAGCCCTACTATCCCGACTTTTTCACACCGATAATCCCTACTTTTTTCAAATGTTTATCCCTACTTTTCCCCTTATTTTCTGTTGATAGGCACTTGCAAGTCTGTTTAGAATTTTGCTACAGTTTTCCAAGCCCCTGCTAAAGCTGTTTCACCTGTAATTTGTCAGAAATGAATTTTTTCATCAATTTTCAAAAACTGTGAAGTTTCACAGTGAAGACCCATTATATGTCACATAACTATGGTATTAAAGGGGTAATTTATTCAAAACAATCTTCTGGAAGAGAAATACAAAAGAAATTTTGATTGGCAAGCCCTTTAGATCCAAAATGCACTATTCCATAATTTTTCAGTCTGTGGGATAATAAGAGTGAAAAATGATAAACAGGGCCTAAGGATAACAACTGGCATTTAAATGTTATGTTTGGGGTGCTTAGAGAACTATCTCCTTGAGACAGTCCTTTTGAGTACCCACATATGTTTTAGTTAAGGTATAAAATGGCAGTGGCTATTGACAGCGGGCTGTCATCAGCGATTGCCTTTTTTAATTACATGCTCTTATCAAGGGAACTAATAAGCCTTTTAGAACAATTCTTTGTGTTACATTTATTTATTTAGATAAATTCAATGTTCAATCTAGAGGGACCGGGCCATGGGGAAATTGGTCCATTTTATGAAGTGGCCCCTTGCTAAGGCCAAATAAAAATTAATAATCATGTTCTGGGAAATGGGTCTGAAAATTTTAGGTAGGGAAGGGGCACATATTTTTTTCTGGAAAAATTATTAGTAACCATTTCAAATGGCATTTTGCCTTTCAAAATGCATCAAATTATATTTTTTCATAAATCTGAAAAAAATCTAGGTTTCACCAGTAAATTAAGGTAGGGTTAGACTACCCTAAACACAGGTACATGTATTTATTTATTTGGCCTAAAAAGAGTGGGCAGGGCCAATCCCAGGGGGTGGGGGGGTACTCTGATTTTTTCATACATAAGTAGGCTCGTTTAATTTTTTGAGTTCAAAATTTTGAATTTCAATATTTAAAGGGTTTTCAGAAAAATAAATATTTTTTAGGGTATGAAGCTTTTGCAGATATTTTTTGGGGACATCATAAAATTGGCCTATGTTTATGGATCATTTTGATGTATTTTAGGGTCAATTCTAAAGGTCATGGTACAGAATGGGGATATTTTTTGGGTTGCTAAAATTATAAATATTGTTTTTTTGGTGCTTGAAATTCCTGATATTTTTTGGGGTGAAGGGTAGATGCTGGGTCCGAGCCTACATAATGCAGAAAAATTGAGAGTACCCCCCCCCCTTGGGCCAATACCAACAGGGTGTAAAAACACATTTTCTCCTGCCTGATCTGGGTCCAAGCTATTTGCAAAGGTTATCAGCTGATGACAAAAGTTGCCGCTAACTGGCAATGAGTTAAATACAGAACAACTTATTGATACTTCTTTCTGGCTAAAACCTTGGCTAAAGTCAATTTCATTTGGTTCCAACTTTCTCCATTTGGCTAAGGCCAAATATAAACAATTGTGTGTTTCGGGTTACCCGACGATGCCTAGTTTTTTACATAATTAATATGACTTCCTCAAGTAATTCTTCCAAAAGTACTCGTCCTACAGGACGAGAGCTTTGGGGAGAATTACTCGTCCGTTCTAGATTTCACTTGTAATTACTAGTGGACAAGTGGACTTTTTGTCCCCTTGGTACCCTTGTCCTGCTGAACTCGGATATATCCTCTTTAGTAAAATAGTGTAGATCTAGATCAGGTGGCCTCCTGTAGCCATTTGATCAAAATCTTCACTGTTTTACGTGGAGCCTCAGAATCTGTCACTTTTTTGTTGAAAAATCACGACCAAACTGGCTAGAAAATAGAAATTTTTATTTCATTTATTTAGCAGGACTCAGTTTCTCATGTTGTGATATATAATTGTACTTTGATATTTTCTTTGTAGGAAGAAGTTGACGAAGCCATGGAAGTGGAAGAAAGTGTATGTGACAAGTCTGTGCAGGTGGATGATTGCAACATGCAATATGTTTTGGATTGTGGACATCCCTGTGTCATGTGTATGCACAGAGACAATATTCCAATATCAGCTTTAAATAAGGATCATTGTTATTCTAGTGTTTATGATAGTGTTGTGAATGATACTGCTGAGCCCAGTGTTAAAATTAGCTCAGCAAAACCTGTTGATACATGTAGTGAGCAGGATCCTCAACAACAGTTACAGGTAAATGATTTGTCATGTTTTGTTGGAACATCATCTACCCCTATAAAGAAAGTAAGTATTCCACTTTCATCAAACTTGGAAACTGTGAATATGGAAAATGATGATCTTTTGGATCTTTCTGTAGTTAGCAATACATACAGAGATGATTCAAAAGATCAGACATTTGAACTGCCCTCAGACTTGGAATCTGAAGCTGAATCATTATGCATTCAAATACGGAGTGTGATGAACAAGGAGTTCAGCAATATTAATCATCAATTTGATGTATGGCACCTTGCAAATAACTTGAAGAAGAAATTGACACAGAGGGCAAAAAGCAAAGGGGCTGAGGAGCTTAGTTCTTGGATAAAGGCTATCTGTAACCATTTGTGGTGGTGTGCAAGGAATTGTAATGGGGACAAAGTGTGGCTAGAAGAAACCTGGAAGTCTGTTGTGTTTCACGTTGCAAATGAACACGAGTTTTCAGGTGATCTGATCACACGGTGTACTCATGAACATCTTGATCCAGAGGTTGCAAGGAAGAAAAAATGGTTACAGAAAGGTTCCAAAGCCCACAATGCTTTAAAGGAAGTTGTTTTAGACAAGCGCCTTGTAAAAGACATTCGCCAGCTGAGCGAATTTTGCCATACTGGTAGTCTTGAGGTCTATCACAGTTTAATGACAAAGTATGTGCCCAAGCGACAAGAATTTGATTTTGATCAAATGGTTGCTCGGACAGCATTAGCTGTGATTGATCACAACATGTCTCGTAATAGACTTCAGGCTACCAATAAGAAGGGTGAAAAACAGTTCAGACTGGTATGTCCAAAGGCAACATCTGAATGGGTGGTGAAACCGGTGTACGAAGCTAAATCTTATGACTGGGTCTATGCAATGTTGAAAAAAGTTGTATCGGAGAAAGAGTGCAGAACTCTTTCACCTGTGCAAGTATCCAGGAAAGGAAACATTGCACGTACACCTGCGCCACTCAAGTCAGATGTTATTCTGAAGCTGTCTTCAAGATTTAAGTAAACATCAGGACTTAAGTTAAGAGTGCATATCGAAAAACTAATTTTCTTATTTCTCAACCAAAATATATGTTGTGGGTACTCAAAAGACCTGTCTCAATGAGACAAGTCTTTTGAGCATGTTTAACGCTTAAAATTTGTTGAACATTAAATTTCACTATATACCTGTATGTACATCAGTTTTAACATTTTATGGTGCACAAAAGAACCGTCTCATTGAGAAATTATAAGAAAATTTATTTTCAATTGTCACAGGTAGGAAGAAACTCCATAAACAGAACCATCCTCTCTGAAAGAGGCTGCTGAAAAAAAGTTGACAACAAAACGCATGTTTTCCATTCAGTGCTTTTATCATGCTTATGGTGTACATGGTAAACGAGTGAAAAGGGAGAATGCAGTGCTCAGCTATGATCTTATCACTTTTTATAGTTTCAAGTTGATGTGAGCTGAAACGTCTGTACAGTTTTGTCTGTATCTTTTTTGTCAAAAGGTAAATAAAGTTTGTTTACCTCCTGACAAACACGATTCAGATAAACCGTACGTAATTTGCAGCTCACATCAGCTGGGATAAGACTTCGAAATACCAGTGTGGAGCACTACATTCTCCTTTTTGCTATTTTACACATTAAAGTAAGAAAGAGGGCAAAGAGTGGGAAAAGTACTTAGTGGGAAATGTGTTTTTAGGCAGGTTTTTTTCAGCCGCCATTCACAGAACTTGCGGTTCCATTTATGAAGTTTCCTACCTGGGATTGTGCACTTTTTATCTTGAGGCTGGAGTTTATTATAAGACCACATTCCATTCCGAAACAGGCATATTCCTTTTTAAATATAGCAACTACAATATTTGGGTCATACACTAGAATATGTGCATTTTCAGGGCAAAAAAGTGGTGCTCAGAGATACATGTATTTGATTGATTTGATTATGTCCTAGCCAACAACTTTTCAGTCGGGATAGGGTTCCTGGGTTGAACCAGTACTAAGCAAGGATTAAAGTGTCTTGCTCAAGGACATGATGCAGTGAAGCCGGTGAGGCTCCAACCCACAACCCTTCGATCTTGAGACAAGCACTCTACCACTGAGCCACTGCACCCGGGGGGGGGGGGGGGGGGGGGGGGGGGTGAATTTCATTATTTTTTGGGGTTTTCAGAAAAACAAAGTTTTTGGGGGTATGAAAATTTTGTGGATATTTTTTGGGGTCACCACAAAGTTGGACTACATTGTATATTTAGGGGTCATATCTATGCATTTTATGGTCTTTTCTTAAGGGCAAGGTACAGAATGGAGGATATTTTTTGGGTTGGTAAAATTTCAAATATTTTTTGGGGGTGCTTGAAATTCCATATATTTTTTGGGGGTGAACGGTAGATACTGGGCCCGAGCCTATGTATGAAGGAAAAATGAGAGTACCCCCCATGAGCCACTGCACTCCCTAGCAGAGGGATTTACAATATAAATTGCTACTCTGTACCTCGTCAGGTAGGAGAGCACTATGGAATAGGTATGTAGTCAGGTCCTAAAACATTTCAAACACTGAATCTTATAGAGCCTCCATACAGTTAGTGAGAAATCACTCAACTAGCACCTCGTAAGGTGCAGGCTCTGTGAGAGGAAGTTATGTACATTAGGTCTGATGTAAAAAAAGCAAATAGATGAGTCTGATCAAAATTTGCTTTTCAGGGATCATGTACTAGCTATTTTCCTCCCAGTTTTTAACTTGTTGTCTTTTCTCTCTCATCTGCTCATGCTCTTACATGTACATGTCGGTAGCCTACATTGCAGAAACAATAAATACCTAGTTATGTCTGATACCAGGGACACAGTCAGATCAGGGTTCATATTGTTTGCTTCAATGGAAAAATCTGATCTTAGAAAACCTTTCAAACAGTGAATCTGATAGGGCCTTCATACAGTTAGTGAGAAATCACTCAACTAGCACCTCGATACATGACTATTGGAGTTTCAAATGGTTTGGATCCAGATCAGGACCGAGTGCTGTCGGTCCTGATCTGTATACAAGCTGTTTGCAAAGGCAATCGGCAGACAAAATAAGTTGCCGCTAGCAGGCGGATAGTAATAAAGGCATACCGACTCTATCAAACTTCTTTGAACAAGTGTTTTTCAAAACCTGATTGTTGTCTTTTCATGGCAAAGGTTATTGTAATCACAAATTTTTCATCATGCTATATAATAGTCGTAAAACCCAAATTGCAATAATCATCTCCATATGATTTTTGCAAATTGGTTTTTCAGCTATTATAGCAACAACAAAAAATCAGACACTTTTTTATAATTTGGTTTTTACAGCTATTATAGTGGGAAAAAAATCTGACTACTTTTTAAGGGTCATGCTCTATGAACTTCTATCCCTCTCAAAGGTTTTATTATTTGAAGCACTAATCTATACATGAAATGTAATTACAGAACTTTACATTGTACATGTTGTAAATTGTTCAAAGAATTTTGAAAGTGTCAATTGGCATTTAGTGTGCAATCTTGTGGAAAGCTGTTTGTAAGTAAACATATGTTATGATTATGTACAAGATGATTAATTATGTTGCATTATAATTGCAATTGACTTCACAACAATGTTATTTTCATGATCACCTCTTCAATACATGTAATTATAATAAGGATTTAGTTCCACTTGATTGGTTATATATAAGGGAAGTTTTTATTGTAGAAAGTTGTTTTACAGATAATTATGCCCACATATTTTGAATGATGATATTTTATACCCCTGTAATCATTGATTTTGACATGTGTACTTCGACCATATTTGTCCTAATATGTGAAATGTGCTCAAAATAACATCTGCTCTGGCAAACAATGTAGAGCCAGATCAGCTGGGCTTCTGATAAAGCCTGCTGAACTGTATCTACATTGGGCTGAAAATAATGACTAATGCCACCACAGACATCTTTAGTATAGTGAGAAATGTCCTGTCTGCTGCTGCACTTTTTATAAAGCCCATAAATAATATTTTTTTGTACTGATCATATATTGTGAGGGTAAGGTCAGACAAGCATGTGGAAACTCAAACTAGTTAGAGGCATGGCTGCTCGCACACATAAGTGAGTGTAGAGATCATATTTGAGGGAAAATTTCGGCCGCTAAGCTAGTCCCATTTTATAGCTGCTCATACAGAATGACTTTCATAGGTAAAGATAAAAAAAAAAATTAAGCTTAAACTGTAAATATTTTCTTACCAATAATTTTTAATATTCGTTTTTGGGTGCTCAAAAGAACCGTCTCAATGAGACATTTCTTTAAGTACCCACAACATTTGCTTTGGTTGAGAAATATGAAAAATAAGTTTCATTTACACACTCTCAAGTTGATGCTTGACCCTGAGGATATAAAATGTTTTGTTGAGCATGAAATTTCAACTACTCTTACATGTACCAACAAAAATGCTGAAAAATGAAGACTTTTCTTGATTTCAAAGTCTCAGATGTTTTATTTATCTATATCTTGGTAATACATGTTACAATGCCAAAAATGGTTGGCCTTTTAACATTAGTGATCATGATAAATTTCATGCCCATTTGAGTTGAGCATGAAACAAGTTTTATAATCCCAAGGGCCATGAGGAGCTTGCTCAAATAATCTAAAGGTAACAGGTCTGTAATAATGATGGAAATATACACAACATGATGCTATTGAAACGAACAAAGAATCATCCAAATGAGTTTTAATTTATGTGTGTTTTCATTATCATAATAAATGTAGGAATCTGTCAGTTTATAAAGGGTAAATGAGACAAGTTTGCTTGCCAGTGACACATTCTGTTCAAGGGACAAAAATTCAACTCGTCCGCTCGTAATTATAAATGAAATATACGAAGGACGAGTAATTCTCCACAAAGCGCTCGTCCTTCGTCCTGTAGGACGAGTGCTTTGGGAAGAATTACTCGAGGAAGTCATATTACACATCACTCCCTTATGTTCTTTATTGCATATTCAATTAAAGGACAAGTGCATGTGTTTGCAGGACTAGTGAAAATTGTAAGTGACCTGTCCTGCAGGACAAGTGCAATATATGTATTGAAATATTTTTGTCCCCTGCTGTTGTCTGCTTGCACACAGTTTGGATTCAGGCCAGACCAAACAAATAACGGTATGTTTGGCCTGCTCTGGATCCAATCCGTCAATCTCATTGATGGTTAATTATTTATTACTGAAAATAAGTTACTTTTGGAAAGCCTTGAATAGAATACATGTACATTTGGGCCTTGACACGACAAAACAAGTCAAGTTAGTCAGGACCCCTAGAAAATTGAAATTTCAACTGTAGCAAGTATATTTTCTAATCTATTATAGCAATAACAAAAGTGTTGATCAGACTGTGCAGATGCGCAAGCTGGTTTTTGCTTTTGTTGGTCACAAACCGGGAAGACAGGTTTTCCAGCGTCAAGGCCAATTTGTATGTATACATGTATGTACATATATAAGAATTTAACCATGTTTTGTAAAGAATCCTTTGTTTATCAATTGAACTGCTTTGTCTGATCACAACTGGAAAAGTTCCTCATTGTTTTCAAAAGCTGATTTGAATCCAGTATAGTCCTCATTAGCTTCAGGAAACTTTTCTCTTACACTCTTGACAACACATGAAGGTATCACTACTCTGTTTCCCTTGCCAAGTTTCTCACCACATAGCATCCAACATACAAACTGCCTATATGCTGCAAGCCGATACTGTCTGAAAGAAAAGAAACTGAATTTCTTAGTTTGAGGAATTTAAATGAATGTTGGGGAGTTTTCACCTTTCAAAAGCCACGCCTACATGTACGGTACTATCACTCTTTCTTTACTAGTATTGTATTGTCTGCTGATAACATTTGCAAACAATTTCGACCCGTAACAGCCCCACCGTTTTGTCGGCCTGGTCAGGATCCAAACTGTTTGACACTCTGATTGTATTCCTGGAATAGTCTTTTGCAAAATATGATTTTGAAAAAATCAGCAGGCACCAACACATGAAAAGTTATCTAGCATGCAATCCAACGACAGTAAGGTAAACCTTGATTTAATGTGGGAGATTGCAAATGTGCAATTTTGCTTGTGGGACTGCATGTATGTAAAAAAAATGTATGTAAGTTGCCTTGGCATTTGTCTGTCAGTTATACACTATCAGTTGACTTTTGATTGACATTCTGGGTTTGGTTCGGAAATGTTTATAGAAGTTACAGCTGTACATGAATATCGGATACTTTTTTTAACATACATTGTATCTTACTGGAATAACAGTGATGTTGATCAGGTAGTGGGTGTGCATGTTGATCTGAACACATAATTGTTCAATCCTTGAAATGTGTTGACAAGGTCATAATAATATTTTTTAGGCTAAAAACTGAAATAAGTTAACTATTTTTATGCATGTTTAGAGGTTATATAAGAGAAATTACTTTGTGGAAATGCACATAAGGCAAAAAAATATGTATGTTTCAGGTTACATTGAATTTTAAAATAGGGACGGTAGGTACAGTAGGATTTTTTTTTTGTTAAAAGTTTTTACATGGGGAAACAATCTGGTTGAACTGAGAAATCCCTTGGAAATGCCCTAAAATGCTTCAAAAAATTAGGGTCGAGTGGGGGTGGGGGGGGGGGGGTGGCAAAAAATTAGGCATGATCGAGTAACTTGAAACACACAATTTTTTATATATTAGGCCTAATGCATCTCTAACATGTAAACATGTACAATGCACTTGTAATTTATAATTTATACCATTATATTTTTGAGCGATTTTAGAAGAAAACCAGATTAACTAAGAATTTAAAAGTGTGGATGTAGCAAGTGAACATACATGAAGGCCTTGAATAACAATGATGCTGATTAGACTGGTGTTCATGCTGATCAGAATCCCTTGTTCTGCAAATCACAGTTGTTTTCTATTAAAAACTGGTTTTCTCATGTTTTGACATAAAAATGTGTAAATAGAGGATCTTACATAAGTCCACGCGTTTTATTGAATTTACTTAACAAGTTGGTGAAAAGAGATAAAATGTGAGGCTTGTTTAGCATTTTATATCTTTTTGGCAAAGTGTTTAATAAATTCAATAATACAAGAGCACAAATGTTAGATTCTATTTATCATATGAATTAAGATTACTTTGAAATCTCATTTCTGGTTTAAAGAGGTAAGTTGGTCTTTATGTACGCAACATTGTTATGGATGTCCTAACATTTCCTGAAAATCTGTAAACCACTAGTGTTTTATTGATTTTAATGCATGCTGTTATTTCACGCCCATGTGATAATTATTTATAAAACTTTTTGCAGTAAGTATACAGGGATGCAGTGCATTGAGTTTTTGTTCGGAATCTTTTGTTTGGTACAGTGTGTGGTTAAAGTCCCAGTCAACAGCTAACTTTGCAAGAGACCCGAAGTGTTCATGATCTCATGAACAGACAAAACTAGAATTTATTACTTATATTTATATTTTATATTGTCTGTCAAGTATCAATTTTCATATAACTTGGCTGGTTTTCTGGATATTTTAAATAATACTAGACATACGGAGGGTTTGGAACAGCCAAAACCCCACGTTTAACGTCATGATGATAAGGGCTTGATGTCAGACAAACGTCGGTAAACAAAAAATGTTATTGGATGGCGTTGATGTTGGATCTGTTCATGAAGCTACGATGTAAAGGTTCATTTAAAGACTCGCAGTTGAAATGTAAATATTTTAAAATAGTTTTTGTATAGAGGGATGTTGCCATATGAATCTGGCTACATCTTGTAACATTTTGGCTACATGTATGTCATGCTTCTTACATTATCTTGTAACATCAACTGAAATCAGAGTAATGCCTGGATCATTTTCAGAGCTTACATATGGGCCTCAACGCAAGAAAACCTGCCTTCGGGGTTTTGTGAACAGCAAAGGCGCAGACCAGACTGATCAGCGCCTTTGTTTTTCGCTTATTGGAAAGTATCATATCTAGAGCCGGGATCTAGAGTTGCTACGAGTTCCAGCTAGTACCTGTACCTGAGCAGGCTGGTTTGGATCCCACTTTGTCAGAAACTTGAAGACAGGTTTTCTCGCGATGAGGCCCATATTATATGCTTTTAGTGATTCTGGGGATTATAGCACTCTTCCCATTGTTTGCAACAAAAACTCACTATGTAATGCATCCTTTGTTATTTACATGATATGAGAAATTAGGATTGTTAGGTCATTTGTAAAACTGGTATTTGGAATGTACATGTTAAAACGTTTAAATTTAAATCTTTTTGGGGGGTACTCAAAAGAACCGTCTCATTTAGATGGCTCTTTAGAGTGTCCACAGCATAAGATTTGGTAGTTAGAAGAAGGCAAATTCATTTTCCAGTACTCGCCTTTATACGTAAAAGTTGACCCAGTTTCTATTGCATTCTTAACAAACTTTCTTACATGTAGGTTTGAGCTACGCTGAGGTTGTAATGAACAAACATATATACATGTAAGAAGCTTAGAACTGGGACATCTAGTGGATAAGACAACATGTACATTCCTTGGTTTTATACATAATGTAAGAATGTGCTAAAAATAAAATCTGTCAGAGTTCTCAATTTTTCTCGAAATTTGGACTAATTTTCTCTTTGGCTCAAACTCAAGTCCAAATTTATACTTAGGGAGAACTCTGTCTGTTGAGGACCATAAATGTTGTTTTTCTTCTTTTTGATAATAAATTGTCACTATAGCTGAGTGGCATTTATCTTCATTTAGGCATGGATGAAAGTTTTCAGGATTAATACTGAAATCAGGATTTTGAGGCTGATTTTCCATAGAATATTAGCCTAAAATGGTGATTTATTGAATTTATATAATAGTTTCTGATTAATTTTCAGAGGACCTTGAAGTTATTGATTTTTGTAGGCATCCTGCAAGTTTTAAAATCTGAATTTCTAAAGTTCAGGATTTCGATAAGTTAAACTTTCATCCATATTTAGGCATTTGAATCCAATCAATAATTTTCAGTCATTGCAGCTGCATGTTTTTTGCTGTAACAAAAATTGACATCGCAAACTTTGGCAGTGAATCATGATTAAAAGTAAAATATATGAGCCATGACGTGATTTCCAACAATGTGGTATTTTGACAAGTGTAGATTCAGACGAGCCTGTTCGGCCTCCTTTTAAGCTAAGAGACCTCAAATGAGGTTCGGTCAGTAGTTTAACAGTCATAGAATATTTAAGCGACCAGCAAAGGCTCTGATAAGTCTGTGCGTAGGCGCAGGCTGGCACATACCAAATTCTTGGAAATCTCATGCCATGGCTCATATAGTATGTGTGCGCTCTTAGCACATGAGTTTTTGGTGACCATATCATAAAAAAAAATTGGCAAAAGCTGTGTAGTCGAGTGACTTCAATCGTGCGTGGTTACATTTCCAGGAATGAGAATATTCCTTATCTGCAAACATTGCTGAAACAAAAAGTATCAGATTGGACCCAACATTTCTAAACCTGATGTATGTAAAATATGGTTTGAGGCCAGGTTTTCTGTTGTGTGTATTAACATCCCACCAACAGCTAGGGTCATATAGGGATGGGGACGGCAGCTTAGTCTCATCTGAAAGACAGAAGATTCCAAGGGTCTACTTTTTTTTATAAGGATACCCTCTTTCTTGTGGACCACCTTGCTCATACCTTTCATTGTTATGATACAGTGTAAGTATACACGGCTTTTGCACTTCTCTCTGACATGTATCTGAAATCTATCTATCTATCTATCTATCTATCTATCTATCTATCTATCTATCTATCTATCTATCTATCTATCTATCTATCTTTGTTTCTTTGGATTGTTTCCATAACGGTATCAAAGACATTTTATACTCACTTGTTTGATAACTGATCTGGCGCACGTCCACGATGTCCTTTGTAGACCATCATCTGTATGAAGGATACCTCAAGAACCATCGGATTTAACACAATTGTCTCAAAATTTGGATGATCTGTTATGCAATCGTAACTGTCTAAATTCGGCAGAACTAATTCACTTTCACGACAGCACACATTTTCTCGCGTCGATGACATAATAGCGCAGTTTAAACAAGTACAGAAATCATCATCCACGGTATTTTCGCCATAACGACCCGTTGCTATGGACTCAATCTCTTCTAATTCCTCTGCCGAGTATTCTGGCTCAAAATTATATGCAATTAGTCCGAAACTATCCTGACTGCACATTTTCACGCGTCTCTGTTTATTTTTTTCTCACCTAATCAAGTCAAAGTATTAAATACAAATGAACGTCTTGACTCGTAAGACACACGGCTCGATACGCATTAGTTAACGGACCGGAAATAACCCAATGTGAGTAAATGACGTCACAGGTGAAAAAACATGGCGGCTCTCGAAGGCAGATTTCGACGCGAATTCGCTAATTTTGAAACGGCGATATCTGATCAGTTAACTACTTTTTAAGCATTTTTTTTTCACACATGCTTGTGATGGTTATTGTCCTTCAAATGAAACCACCAGATACGGTATGTTGCGTTTTTCTTTAATGGTAAAGTTTCTGTTAGACAGTTATTCAAAGTAATGCAAGTAATGCAATGAATTTTGACAAAAGTAATGCATTAAATTAGCACTTAAATAATGCAAAAACTGGTGAACTAATCATTGCCTTGAATTACTGGGAAAAAAGAATGCATTATTAATGCATTAGAATAAAAGATTAATTCGCCCCATTTCTGGTGCGTACAGCAAAGACTCATATCAGCATTTTAGAGTCTTCCAGTCAGCTCATAGGGTAGCTATGAAAGCAAGCTTTCTCATGTGGATAGCAAAGACTCTGATAAGACTGGGCTGATGCCTAGGCAGATCTGAGTCTTAGCATGACGCACATACACACTGTTGCTGTTCTCAAACAATAGCTCAAATTATGTCTGTTAGTACAAAATGAAGACCTTCATCAGAGTACACAATCAAACAGGTTAAATGAAATGAGCCTTAACAATTCTCATAAGCTCAAATGACCATTTGCTTCGCCCCTAACGCAGCACCTGGAAAGTAATATATGCGCTTCTTTAAAAAGTTATATGAGGCAGTTTATAAATTTTAGTTCTGGTCCTAGGGCCTTCATTATTCTTTCTTGTTATTTACTAAGTACGTCCCTTTCTCTCTCTCTAATCAGTTGTCTAGCTGACTTGTACGCTGATGACAATACTAACCATGCATCTGGTAAAAGCAAACCAGAGACTGAACGAAAACTGCAGTCTTACACAAATAATACAGATGACTAGAGTATAAATAATATTTCATTTTGGGAAATCAATCACTATGACGTTGGGTTCAAGACATAAAATTCAACAAGCGGGGCAAATTGTACACATTTATTGGTTATACCCAATTTTATTGGTTATACCCAATAAAGTTCAGCAAGCTCACAAAAAACTCTATAGAAACATTCAGTACGAACCAGCATATTGATTACTTATGTTCAATCATTTCCTCTAGAATTTCACTTCTAAGACAATAGTCTCATTATGTTCCTGAAAATGTTCAAAGAATATTTTATCAAACCTATGTTTGATCTATGATAGATTATGCTTCAATTTCTTGGGGATCAACATCAAAATTTAATAGCAAAAGAATTAACAAACTTCAAATAATCTATAGTTTTAAAAGTTTACTATACTACTCCTCTGGTGGAAATGTTTCAAAGGCTAAGATGGATTCTAGTATAACAGCGGATAAATTATAACAAGATTGTTTTGACATAATAGGCCTTTAACAATCTAACTCCAGCATATATATCCTATTTACTGGTACCAACAGCTAAACCATATAACAAAAATCTTATGTCATCAGAAAATGGGCCATTAATTGTAGCAAAAGCCACGATGTCATTTTACACTGGCTCATTTACAGTTTCAACCCCTAAGATATGGAGCCTTTTAACAAGCAGCTTCCTTGAATATATCTAAAAGAACTATGAAGGAACATATTTCATTTTTGAGACCGCAATTTTACATGTTAAATACTTTTATTGGATGCTAATGATTACACTATTTTCATATATCCATCAAACTCATTAGATGTACAATAAAGACGACAAATGTTCCACTTGACATAAGACTGTGATATACTTTTAATTTGTCTGAAGCTACATTTTTATCCATTATTTTAACAATGTTATGCATGTTTGTATATTAAACATATTACTGTTCGTTTATTTTCATGTCTTTATATTTCGTTTTGTATGTTCAGAGGGTCATTTGGTAGACTGGCCATTGACTTAAATACATTTGTATGTCACCCTCTTGAAATATTGTATAATGAATAAACAAATATATAAATTGCATATGCCTTCAGTGCCTTAACCCCATTGCATACATGTACATGTAAAATATTCCAAGAAAATATTTTTAAACAGTCGACGCCTTGACAAGCCTGTATAAACCAATACTATCTCTAGTGCATTTTTTCTCGATAAAAAATAAGCACAAAAGTGCGTATTTGCTTTAAGAATGACTTGTAACATATGCGATAAGTACCAAATCGTCATGAACTGGGAGGTTACAGGGGAGACAGGTGATCTGAACCCCTGGATAATCACAAGTGAGAAGGTATTTCCTTAAAAAAAACTGGTGCGGACCCCCATCTAGGATGGCATGGCCCTCTGTGAAATACGTTGATAACTAGAAAGAAAAAAAACGTTTTGAGACCCCATCACAGATACTTTTGGATTCACTGATGAGCACTTACCTACAGGCTCAGATTTACCGGTAGTCGTTGAAAGAACAGTGGAAGTCACAGGATCTGATGTTGAAATAGAGAGTGATGATCCAGCCATTGTAACCTCTATTGTCGGTGTAGGAGACATTGGTAAAGGGGTTTTCGACTGTTCCATGGTTGACTCAAGTGGTTGTGAAGTTGATGTGACTGATGCATTAGTAACTGCAAAAGATAAAAACAAGCAATCACATGAATTATAATGCATTACATAAAACAATATTCCAAACCCAAACACACTCATTATTTGGTCTTAAAATCCATGTAATATGCTTACTGTAAGTTTAGGAATAGGAGATAAATTTCTTGCACGTGAGCCTTTACCTGTGAAGCTTCACTATGTTACCCTTTTATATTATGTAATGTCAGATAAATGCCACCTATGATCGTATCAAAATATGCTTCTTAGGGAAAATACATACCATAAGTAGTTTGTTTTGCAGTCGTTGCACATTCAACAAATTAAGTATGGCACACTGTTAAAAAACTAGAACACAGTAGTTTTTTTGCAGTTAAACGTTAAGATTAAAAAAGCGTGATTACAGGGCGTTGTTTAACTATACGTACCTATTTTGGATGTTGAAGTAATTCCAGTTTTAATTGTTGTGGGATCTGAAGTTACGATAGGGACATCTTCAGTAGTAGTTACTGCAACAGTTTCTAGAGACAAACATATACTTATGTATGAAATAAGTCTTAACAAAAACAGGAAGGTGGCAAGTGACACATAAAGCTAACAGCTCATCGTCACTGTGTACACACTCCACTTTGTTGGTTTTATCCTAGGGTCAGCTAATATATAGAAACTAATAAATGATAATGGATATACATTGTAACTAGATTTTTTCATAAAAATGTTCTAAAACATTTATTACCTACGCGGATGCATGCTGATGACTGCCATCCTCAAGTGGATGGTATTTATAATTGACTAAGTTTGCAACGTGTATGGTAGCACCGGCTAAATGGTGTAGCATGAGATAGCCCTTTCCATGAATATTATCAAGGTGTAACAACACTCAAATGACACACCCGGCTCATCGCTATCTCCGCTAACGGAGAAGGCGATGAGCTGGGTGTGTCGTTTAATAGCTCATCACTTTTGTTTGAAACAGCTACTAAAATATCGCTAACAATAGGCTACTGCATTTTCAACCAACTTAAGTAAATAATCCAAATGATGCACAGAAAACATTGTGGATATTGATCAGCTGGCCTTTAGCATGATTTCACTCTACACTGTTTCATGTGTATCTGGGATTAGCAGAGAAATGCTAGTACCATGTAAGGGGCTTTGGCCGTAAAAGAAGCAAAGAACATCCAGATTCCATGGCTATGAGATTGTTACTTATGAAGCCTACCAGAACCATTTCATATGCGAACCATTTATATTAGAGATCAGGATTATTTTAGAAGTAAGGAAGGTTTGTGTCAATTTAGAGGCTACAATATTGTTAGAGACGAGGACGATGCAGTCTATAGGTCAGGACAGTGCCCTTATAGGGATCATTATCATAGTTAAGGTCAAAGCAAGCTCAGAAGTTAGGGTCATATTAGATGTCAGGACCATATCATTTTACAGATAAAGACCCGCGACAAATAGAGGTTATTAGTGGTCAGGACCAGCTTAGAGAAGACGGACTTTTAGGTGTCAGGACCAGATTAGAGATTTTTAGGTGTCAGGATACCAGTATCCTATAAAAGAGTTTGGAAACGAGGATGCACGAGACCAGGGTCCAATAAACGTCAGGGGAGTTTTAAAGACTATGGCCAAATTAGAAGACTCGTCCATTTTAGAGACTCGTTACCAAGTAGACAAATTTAATGCTTTGAAACAAATGAATTTTCCCATAGTTTTGATACAATAAGCTTGAGATGGTCCATTGTATATATCAACGAGCCACAGGTTAGAATTTCAAAATGAAGATGTGCTTCCATCCCTGATAATGGTTTTAGCTTAGCAAACATTACAGATGTAATGCCGTATTATGTGACATTTCGCCTTGGTATTCACTGTTTGCTAAAGTACTTGTTAATGTGTTTCCAATATATAACGAACTCATGGCAAGGCTAATGGTAAATAGATATATGACAGCTTGTCTTTGTAGAAGCCAGGGCTATTTTAGGGGCCATGGTCAGCTTATAGACCGGGACTGTTGGAAAGACAGACGCTCTATTAGAGGTAGTGACCTTTGTATGGACCAAGACCCATCAGTTTAGAGATGAGGAGTCACAGAGTCCAGGAAGAAGTCAATACACTAAAAGGTGTTTATGCGGCCTAACTAGGGTTATTATTGTTTTCTACTGTGCCAAAACAGTCTGGAGTTCATTTGAATATATGCAACAGACTTGGAAGCAGATAATTTCATGAGAAATAATGGTTAAGTATTTTACCTTTCACATAGAACAGCAACAGCAAACTGATCACAAAAATCTTCATTTTGGCTGAAAATTAAAGCTGCATAATCTGTAACTTTTGATATTTTCATTTTAAAAATAATGTTTCTATTTTTCAAGAACACAGTAAAAATACTAAAATTCATGTATACATTTTACCTTTTTCGTAATAATTCACAAATTATTAGTGCCAAAACAACAGCATTTATGTTAAAAATTAACTGTCTAGAATTATTGGAGGGACGCAAATAATTACAAAGAAGAGAAAATACACCTGTTTTTATAAGATAATTCACTTTTTCATGCAGTTTTCAACTGTAGAAATAAGATTTATTGTGACAACATAACTTTATTATACTTTTGCAAATGATTTAAAAGAAAATATTTTTTTTTCGAAAAATGTTCATAGTTACAGAGTATGCAGCTTTAAATATAACACTATTTTAGTCTCGTCATGCTATTTTGGTGCATACTTGTGTGTACTTTTCCAAGGACCTCGACCAGTCTAAATAAAGGATTGTCAATAAAAATGGCCAGATAAAAGTGAAAAGAAACAGATATTTTTTTCCATTGAAAGGTAGTTTGTTTAGTCCATAACTAAACTATCCACAAAAAGGCTTTTCACATTGGAATAGTACTGATTAAAAATATGGGTTGAAAATGCTGTTTCTGCTATTCAACATATAGAAAATTGAAATTTTTTTTTAGATCCTTTCCCCCATTGATCAAGCTAATCCTTTTGCATAAAGTTGCAGTTTTACAATGCACATATCATATACAAATGGCATGCTTGATCAAAGGGGGTGGGGAGGCTGTCAAAATTCTCAAGATCAAGTTATCATTAAAGCTCATTAGTCACTAATTCTGCACAAACCTGTAGCGAATTTACAATGGCATATTTACAGTATGTAGTTATGATACACCTCAGTGAACACGTCAGCCTGGTTGACTTATAAATAGAACAGTTATAATATGTGTGTCATTGTCGCAAACAGGAAGCACGCTAGCACGTACTAACCTGTCGCCTTTCGCTTGGTGCACACTGGGAATGAACCGATATTTCTATTAAAGAATTATGTTATGCGATCACTGCTTGCATGACCTAGGGCTTTACATTCAGAAAATATCGACTAAAAGAGAAATGATAAACTGTCAAAAATTTAACTTTTTGCTATTTTTTAACAATAAAGTCTGTCACTACAGGAGTGCGAGAATTGAACGGGACTAGCCAAATGTCGCTAGTTAACCTAATCCAAAGGGCGAAATGAAATGCGAGAGATCTAGATGAGGTGTTGTCAGGTCTCGCAAGAATGTCTGTGTGTACGAAATTTACAGGTAATTGAGTCAAAAGTTATGGACAACATACTTATTTATTTAAAAAAGAGAGATATTTTAGACCCGAATTCTATGCAAACGCAACACTTTTGTCTCTAGTTTTGTGCTGCAAACATTATATTTCAGTGTATTTAGATTAAAACCTGACAAAACTTTGATCTTTTATGAAAAAGAAATTAGACAGAAAAACACCACAAACCTCTAATCCCTAAGGTCCTTGAACCAATATGAAATATTTTCCAAATAATTTATTTTGTTATGTGCACCGAATTTCAGGTTTTAATTAAGGCACAAAATACAGTTGTCAAATATTAATAATCTTAGTCACATACTCTCAAAATTTGGGCAGATTAAAAAGTAGACTGTTCCAGGTCCTTTTGCTGCCTTTTTCCTTGATGCCAAGCCAACCATTTAAACCATGCGTTCCAGTATGTGTATGATTTGTGGCTAACCAGTTACGTTAGGAATTTAGTCATCTATAAACACATGTGACTAAACACTAAACGTTTCTGGGAGACGTTCAATAAACAATAACAACAACAATATGACATGCGGTAATAAGAAGTTAATGTTCTTATCTCTCAACCAAAACATATGTTGTAGAACTGAAAACTATTGCAATTGACGGATAAAAAATGGTCTAAATTTTACTCTCATCTTTTAGTTTTTCTAGACCTGTCTTTGCACTTCACTCACCAGTACCACTCTGCTGGAACGCAGAAAGGTCTTTTCTTTTTAACATCGAAAAATACAAACAAAAAGACTGCTTGTTTCGTTTGATGTATCACATATTCTGAAAGTTATATGCTACCAAACTTCGAGCACAATTCTGAAATGCTTTGCTAAATTTGTCTTCCTGGTGTCTCGTGATGGTTGAGTGGCTCTTCCTCGCGGTGCCATGGGGTTGTCTGCGGTTTGTGAGTGTGGTATTTCCTGATCATACTCACTATTATTGAAAGTGTCAAATAATAATAATAATAATAATAATAATAATAATAATAATAATAATAATAATGATGATTTACCTATTTAAGTCCGTATTTACTAAACACTTAGCCTAAAAAACTGTGGTTCTGTCAGAAAGATGTCTTGCCAAACGAAAGTGTCCGGATACGATCCTCTGTATTCAAATAGTATTTGCTAATGAGCAATTTGTAAAAACTGTGTGAAACGAAAGTTTCAGAATGCATTTAAAATAAAGAAGAAGAAAAACTGTTTCAGATTCTGTGTAGACTGACTTTCAAAGATTTTCTCTGCATTATACACAGCGCCAAAATATAAGCATCGTTATGGTTTGGTTCGGTATAATTAAATAGCCATTTGGGTTAGCACATGAGACCGTAATATTTCAATAAAATATAAGACCGTTTGTTAAACTGACAATCAAATGTGAACCACCAGGTACATGTATCTAGTGGAGCTAGTAGTATGATTTTGTCTGAGCCTTCGTCTAACACCATAATTTGCGCACTCCATCTTTGAAGGCTTTTTTAACACGATTGCATGTAGACTAGACTGTGCTTTAATTGGTTAATGTGTGATAATAACCAATTATAGCCACAACCTATAGGTCAGGCGTATGTGATACTTTCAAACATTTGAGAGGTTGGCAACTTTGCTTTCCTCTTTAATTGCACACCAGCGGGTCAGACCTCAGAATCTATGGCGATTCTGACTTAAAGACTTATCTATCGATGAGAAGGTAAGGGTCTGATGTTTTGTCTGTGGTTGGGCCAAGCGGGATTATAACCGTTGGACTTCTTTTACTCCAGTATTCAGTTGTATATATACTGTTGAGTCCTCATCTTTGCTTCATCTCCTTTTTATATTGTTTTGCATTTACTAGATGATACATCGATAAACTAGGAATCTTTCATGCTAACCTAACGTCTATTTTTCTTGATCCACACGAGAAATAAGAGTGAGATTGGTGCCGACAAACACGTTTAAGCCCTTCAGTAATATTTTTACTTACAATTCCAAGGCTGTGCTTCCTTTGTGGATCCTTTTTGTTATTTGTGTTTCATGTCTGTCATGTCTGTTCCTTGCAATCTTGTGGTCACCTGCTTGGCTCTTTTGTATGTGTTTTTCTTGCGTTCTTGTCACTTTCCCATATGGTGAAATGGAACGGGTGTGGTATATGATTGTAAATATTCTTGATCTTTGCCTTCTTCCTTACTTTGTTACAAATATGTATATCTGCTAAAAGCATCAATTCAAACTCAAATAAAATCGATACGTCGTTTAATCAAATTTTCATCTAGTAAAGAATCAAGGTTGATGTTCAGAGAGAGAATCAAAGTTGAACCAAAGCTATAAACAGTCCATTCAGGGGAATCAAACATAGGCATATATTTACATTTTCGAAGCAATCCTTCAATGAATCTTTAGATTTTTGCAACCGTTCATAGCCTTATGAAGTATACAAATTTGATTGACAGCTGCCAAGCTCACTTGCCCGTGCAATACGCTTCGAACATCGATCTCATTCGCCAGAAGTGATACTTGTGTTGTGATTGACAGTGAGCCACACCTGAGTCGAAAAGGCAAAACAAGCCTCTTGTTTGCTCCATTGGCTGTCCGTGTACAAGCTGGCTGTTCCGCTTTTCGATTTTACACTCCAACTAAACTGTTAATACGATTATATTTTAAATACAAAACTGTTTTAATTTCTAAATAAAAAAAAGTTTTATATACTCAACTACAAAAGAAACCCATCAGCCACTTTTTAGGGCAGTAATGGTAAAGTAATAAAGAAATCAAAATATATTTTGGTCTAAACATATTTTATTAGCAAGAACAGTTGACATTATCAAACAGATGTTAACAGTATTAAAGTTACAAGGATTGGAATGGAAGCAACATGCTTATATAATTCCTTTCCTGATTACCAATAACATATTGTACTCATATTTTATACCATATTCTTTAACAATCAATTATGCATCAAACTATTGAACAATGTAACAGTTTTTCTTAAACCCATTCATGCTGTATGCCAGTGTAGAGACAAGTGGTCATTTCTAAAAATGACAAGTTTCAGACATTTGGTTTTTCACTCGATTTCAAGTCTTAATCAGTTCACTTCGTCCAACAACTGGTATGTACCTCTCTGAGGAGGCAATCAAGTGTGCAGAAGCCAAAACGAACCCCGTAAGTTTAGTTAGCCCGGATCTCATTACGATAGAGCAGTTGTTGGATGAACTCTGGCGACGCATCCAGGATCCTTCAGTGCAACCTTGGAACCTTCGACAGCTTCAGGCTGCTCTCCATTAAGAATGGGCGTGGATTCCCAAGAACGTTGTGTGGCGTCACATGCTTTTGGTTCGACCTCGTTATGAGACAGTTATTGCTGCAGAAGAGGGTCATGTCTGTTTTGGACGAATTTAACTCAAGTGAACTGTATTAGACGAGAACGAGATATTCATTCTCAAGTGAAAAACTTGTCATTTTTGAAAATAACCCCTTGTCTAAACACTGGCGAATAGCATGAACAGATTTAAGTAAAACAGTTACATTATTCAATGGAATGCTGCAGAACTGATTGCTACGGAATATATTATAACTATGTTTTCATGTCTTAATTCTGATTTCCATAATTGCCCTGAGAATTGACTGATGGGTTTCTTTTGTAGTTGAGTATATTTTAGATATTTATAATTAAATGTAAATATAAGCAATAAATTCAATGCTTGGAATGTTCATGGAATCATGAATACTTCAGGTCTCTTGCAACGTTAACGTGAAGCCCTTTTGGCTTAACTTACTTTGCAAGAGACCCGAAGAAATCATGATTCCATGAACATTCCGAAAATTGAATTTATTTCTTAAATATAATAAATATATTTCACTATTCATTCTTAGCGCTCCTGTTACCAATATATTTCAAATTTGTCAATTATTGTCTTCAAGAAAACAAGATCTAAACTTTACTATTCGCCATATGTATACAAACTTGATTAACCATTACCACTGATAAGGAAATGCGAGGTCAATGGTACTAAACTGACAAATCTCTCTTGATTTGTCCTATCTTATAACCTAAGTTCAAGGACCATAAACCTGAAAGCGCCACCTTCAGCACTAATGAATTTCTCCCTCTGGGTTGGTACAATAATATAAGGATGGTCCATTGTTTATATCAAGGGGACACAGGTTAAAATTTCCGAATAAAACTTGTATTTGTTTTTTTTTTGTCTCAGCAAACAATAGAGACCCTTATGGAATTTCGTATTTCATAGCCAAAGTACTCATCTGGAAGTCACTCGTTTTATACAAATGGTTAAAATCAACAATGAAGTACAAACGTATTCTGGCGCAATCGACATTTGATTGTAACTTAGTGAATTCATCCATTTGGTTTGTTACGGGTCCTAGTGAATAGTTCGACTTTCGAAATTAGGAAGGTGAAGTAAATCATATTTTCATACGTTCAGACTCTGAAGATTGTTTTATCTCAGCAGACAACAGACACAGGTGAAATGTCGTTTTCTATCGCATTTCAGTGCGCAGTCAGATCTGAGACTAATTGTTTGCTTTTTTGCGATGACTTAGACGGATGAAACCAGGTCATCAACTGAAAGATTCCATTTAAGAAACTGAAATGGCAAAAAGAGCTCCTTGCCTCAATCAAAATCATATTTCGGATGTAAACACAGTGTTGAGCATATATATGCACGGTGTTGAGCATGTGTTTATGCGTTTACGAAAATTTTCGTAGCCTTAACTATGGCAAGATGTAGTCATCATTCTCACTGTATTTGTGAAAGGGGTATTGTGTCGTCATGGTTTCTGTGACGCAGTTATAATGCGAGATCTAATTCCACGGAATTGACCTAGGTTTTCCTGATGCTATAATATACACCTTAGTTTCCGAGGGGTAAGCCAACCTGAGCCAAAGGCTGGTGAGCTGTTGGCCAAAGGCTCAATGTGAGCTATTGTGATCATTGGATGGCCATCGTCCGCCATGCATAATTGCTTCAAAGGAAATTTCCTAAACTACTGACTGTATTTTGACCAAACTTGGCAGGAATGATCCTTATACAGTCCTGCCAGCCAAGAGTGACAGTGAAGGCATGTTTTGTTTACAAATCTGCGACTTCGATTGGAGTCCTTGCTCGATAAGCGTAGGGTGACGAAACAGATTTACATTTAGAAGTGTTAAAGAAAAAAACTATAATTGTCCAATCGGGTGTATAAAGCACCAAATCCTGACCAACTACGTAATCCTACGCTTATCGAGCAATACCTATAATACAGTAGCTTTATAAGTTAGCAGAGACGTCAAAGCAAGTTAACGGGACACACAGTCTCGTTAATAATGTGTATTGTTCTATTATCATAAGTTTGTCGCTGTCGTCTTAGCGCAGTGGTAAGATGTCAGAATGCATTGCTTAAGTGTTATGGATGGTTGGAAGTCATAGGTTCAAACCCACTCTCGTTTGTTTTTTGTTGCTGAGGTCGGTTCCTTTTTAACGTGCATGAGAAGAAAATAATAGGGAAAACATGATAAAACTCTTCTTGCCTAAAAATCACTGGGCTAAGAGCCTTGATATTTGCTATGTAGCAACACCTAGCCGACCTTTACCAAGATTGATCAAACTATGCCCCCAGGGCCAAAATGGACCTGGCCTGGGGGGTCAAATTCTTTTAACATAGGCTAATATCGGGAAAACATAAAAGTCTTCTTGTCTGAAACAACAAGGCATAGATCTTTGATATTTGGTAAATTTCATTGTAGCATCACCTAGTGGACATGTACTAAGTTTGTTCAAATCATGCCCCTGGGGCCATAATGGCCCGCCTCGAGGTCACGTTTTACATAAGCTTATAATAAGGAAAACATGAAAAATTCTTCTTGTCAAGGCCCAGAGCTTTTATATTTGGTATGTAGCATCATCTGGTAGACCTCTACCAATTCTGTTCAAAGTTTGCCACTAGGTCTAAAATGGTCCAGGTGGTCACGTTTTACATCGGCTTATATATTGAAAACGTGAAAAAAATCTTCTGGTCTTAAACCACAAGGCCTAGAGCCTTGATATTTGGTATAAATTTATGCATACAATTTTATAGAGGGTGACACAATTAGCTAAGATAATTATTCTACCTTGCAATCCTCTGAAACATAATTAAACAATAAAACATATAAACATAAATATAGCACAGACCAGTGGATACCGCTGGATTAAAACAAATTGCATCACAGTTTTGCTTGTTTTGTTGCTTTACGTCCCAGTCACCAGCTACGGTCATGGGGGACGGTCAGTTCACCTTACCACACTTTTTCCTGGGCAAGCTCGAACAAGCGGTTACCCCGTAACTTGTGCACATACTTTGGCTTGTAACTGGCAACAACCCTTCTTGAATGAATCAGCGGAAGGGAGGAGAATGACCACAGTAATAGATACTAAAACATACTGAAGTGACTTACACCATATTATAATGAAAAGTGACTTACACCATATTATAATGATAAGACTAATCAAACATTACAGAACAAGCGCATTAAACTTTGCAATGTTTAAAACACATAAAAATTCCATATGGAATACGAGGGACGTTTTTTATGTTCGTAGAGAGGTAGATTTAATGAAAACGGCGAAATTAAATGCATACATCATGCATATATTTGGAAAGATTGAGCTTTTATCTATATATGCAACCCAAAATTATTTCAAAATGCATTACTTTAATGTCATCTAAGAGGCAAAGACATACCTATATATCGCACACTGGAAATATGGTAGAAATATGACATTTATGGACTTAGTCTCTGACAGAACGTCAGTAACAATTGCATGAAAATGGATCCAAAGCCATACACAGCTTCTGAAAATTTGGCTGCAGATCAAGGACACCACGTGCTACACTATCATATAAACATTAAAGCAAATACGCAGCAATTATTGGATATGGAAGATTTGTTGGAACCTCAGCAAAGTGAGCAGTAGGCATATAAACTTTTATTGTAAAAAGTTGACACAAGTGGAGTTTGGATACGGGCTTTTGAATCTGGCTTAATATGTTAGCTGTAAAGTAGAATTATATTTTTTCTTGTTTATATGGTAGATGGAAGTGTTGTGGTAACTTTCATCCCAAAACAAAATTAATGCTTTTGTTTCATTAGAAATGAGCTGCAAAATAAATAGCCTAGGGGGTGCTAAAATAGCTTATTTTGTACATAAATGACGCCATGGAGCGTTACTATACTTAGAAAATACATTAAAACTGTTTTTGTGCCTCTAAACAGGTGTTGAAATCACTGCAATAAGAAAATTATGTAGTTCCTATTGTTATTGTGTTTTCTATGCGGGGTTTATTTACCCCACCCACTTTTTATAACATGGGGGTATGCCAGTACCGGAAGTTGCCAGTTACACGCTTAATTCGATAAATCAATATAACTGCTGACGAATGATTGAGTATATTATGTGCTATGAAAAACCAGAAGAAATTTTAAAATTTGTTCATAATCGTAATTTTAACAGACACAAAAAGTAGCACTTGACTGTGATTATTTTGGTGTATTGATGGGTGTTTTAAAATTGTAATAGAACAGCAAACAGCATGCTTATAGTTTTGCTGCACTCGTCTCCGATTAGTATTTGAATAATTAATTTTGATGGTGCAAAAGAAAAATCGGCTTGAAAAATGCTTAGATCACCATAGCGGATGGAACTTAACAGCGTCTAATTTCCTGCTTGATGCGTGGTTAAAATGGCATGGATTTCGACCAGTGTCATTTTCTTGCCATATTCAAAGCTATATAGCTCGACCGGACTAAGCGCTAATGATGTAAAATTTTTATCAGTTGATAGAAAAAAGCTAGACCTTTCAAAATATATATAGTTATGGTACCGTAAATTCTATATTTGTAGAGATACAGCCCGATTCTACGAACATAAAAAATGACCCTCGTAGCTGCATATAAAACATAATAATCTGGACGGAACATGTTATAAAATTCTGTGCGAACATTTCAAGAACTATCATAGACGCTAGCAATTTTTCAGTACAGCATACACAGTACAGCATAAACAGCGGTACAGGGAGCATGTGGTGGAAACAAAATTTAGTATCCAGGCATGCAAACTCCCTGTGTTAGCAGCTATACATATGTATAATGCTTGTGAAGCAGCAAAAGGTAGGGGCCCTGGATATCACTGAGTACTATGCCATCACATATTGAAGTAAATCATATATCATCTCTTTGATTTAGAGTTAAAACAATGTTTTAAAGTCAACAGAGAACCAGAAGCACTGACCATTTTAGGTGAGGCATTCCATAGTTTTGAGCTGAGCAAGATCTCTACCAAGTTTGTTCAAATTATGTCCCTGGGGCAAAAAATGGCCCCACCTTGGGGTCTCATGTTTTACATAGTGTTATAAAGGGAAAACATGAAAAACAATCTTCTTGTCTGAAACTACAAGGCCTAGAGCCTAGATATTTGGTATGTTGCATCACCTAGTGGACCTCTACCAATTTTTTTATCCCCCTGATGTAGTCGGAGGGATATAGTTTGGGCATTGTCCGTGCGTTTGTCCATTCCGTTCGTCCTCACTTTTTGTCCGTTCGGAACCATATCTACGTACCTATTGGTCAGATTTGATTCATTCTTCCTACAAATGATTAGTACCATGGACTCTCGATATCCTATAAGTTTTGTCTAAATTGACCCCTTAACACTTAGTTATTGCCCTTGTTTAATAGAGGCAATTATATTGCAAAACCTATATTAGCTTTTTTATGTGATAATCTTCACAGTTCATCAAAGCTATTATATTTCACAACTTCTCACTATAGACCATGATTGCCCACTGCCTGTAGATAGGCATGGCAGTGTCAAAGTTTTACCCCACCCCCTTTGACCCCACCTAAGGGGTCAAATGTCAAATATTTAAATTTGCAATAACTAAGGCAACTGTTAATATTTTTTGCTGAAATTTTGCATGCAGGAAGAGCAGTAATAGACATGAAAGATATCAAACGGGATTTTAGTTTGAAGGCATGGTTCGGAGCCCCTGGGCAGACTTAGGGGATGGGCCGAAACTACAAGGCCTAGAATATGGTCATGCTGGATATCAAATTAAAATAAATGAAGCATACAATAACATGCTAGCCAAGATTTTGCCCTTACATATATCCTTGACCCCTGGGCTGGGGTCAAAAGGTCATTTTTTTCTTTTCTGAAAGTAGTCATATTGCAACTCAAGTTAATGGGAATGAAGCCTAGAAAACTATGCAAGCAAATAGTCTGTCCTTTTACACAACGACAACCCCTGGATGGGGTCAAAAGGTCAAAGCATTTTTTTTCTGAATGTCATGAGCGCCGATGTCATATATGTTCTGAAAGATTGAGCTTTTATCTATACATGCAACCTAAAACTTTTTTCAAAATGCATTACTTTTATGCCTCCCAAGGGGCATTAGAAATACCTATATATTGGACAATGGAAAAATATGACAATGGTTGACTTTGTCTCTGACAGATCGTTAGAAACGATTGCATGAAAATGTGTTGATTTCAATACACCTCTTCTGTAACTTGGGCTACAGATATAGAATACTAAGTGCTACAATATTCTGTGGCAATTATAGCATATACGCAGCAAGAATTGGAAATGGAAGATTTATTCTGGAATCTAAGCAAACCCTAGGCTATTTGTGACTTCGCATGTGCAATAAGTACCAAAAACTCAAACATGTTTCTATTAAATGCCATCAGCCTGATTTTGCTTTGAGCTTTGACTAGAATTCAGAGAACTACATGTATCACAACTTTTCATAAGAAAATGGCTGCTTTCTTAAGAAATGGCCAAGCTCATGAGACTTTATACTTATGGAATATTTGTTAATCCAATCCTCAAGGTGCTGTTTGCACCCAGCATCAACAGAGCATTAACTGCTTGCACACACATAGAATGGGTGAAGATAAAGTCTCAGAGGCCAAAATTAAGGCATCTTGCCCCACAAGTGACTACCCATGTATGTTAAAGAGCCACTTTAACAATGTGCATTAGGTACCCCCCCCCCCCCCCAAAAAAAAAAAAAAAAAAAAAAAAAAAAAAAAAAAAAAAAAAAAAAAACACAAACAAAAAAAACACAAACAAACAAAAAAAAACAACAAACAAACAAACAAAAAAAAACTCCTGCACAGGCTAAAATGTTGTATATGGGTAAGTAAACGTCAAATTATTAGTGTAACAGAGACTTTGAATCAAACTTAGACTTCAGATGTATGTAAGGTGTAGCACTATGCACAAAATAGCTGCATGCCTGTGTTAAAGGAACTCTTTATGGCATTAACATGGCGAGATGTAGCCCCGTTTCACTGTAATGCAAAATTGGTATTGTACTGTCATTGTTTTTTCGACACAGTTATCATGTTACTTTTGTAACTTGAGATTCATGGAATTTGCTGAGGATTTCCTAACGCTATACTGAGTGCCCTTAGTTTAGTATTTTATTTCATCTTGTAGAAACAATCACCCTACCAGTGTTTTGGTACAAATTTGTTCACATGTTGTAATTTAAATAGATAAATATTAAATTCTTTTCTTGACCACTGGACAAGAATAGACTACCGGTATAATAAAATAACAACGCTTGGCTTCACCGCAAATGAGAGCGTATATAGGTTAAACAACCCATGAATAAAACACCACTTAGATTGACTAGAAATCACATCAAATAGAGTGCAAACAACACATATTTACTCAGGATGATCCTCTAAGAGCATGTGCTATCATATGGTGAATAGACTCCTTTCACATTGTTAGTGCGCATGCGCCAAACTGTCTCGTTCCGCGTTATCTCGGCGAGATTACACTCGAAGGGGCAACCTTTATACGGCTGCCTATACGCTACACAATGGAATATGGAAAAGATGAAAAGAAAAATAAATTTGCAAATTAAGATTAGACTTATAGTAAAAATAAAATGAGAAATATAACAAATAACTGATTAATTCCAATATTCTTAAAATAAAACGGAATATTTTTGATCAGAATAACTGATTTCTAAGCATCCAAGACTAACTGTTTTCGAATGAGCTGGTGTAGGCCTATTTATTTCGTAATATATCGTTTCATGTTTAATCATTTTATTTCTATTGCTTAAAAATATAATAATCTGTCAAAGTTGTGCTCGTGTGTTTAGAAAATTAATATGCGCATATGAAATTAGTGCACAAATCTCATGAACTAGTTCAAATAATGTTTAAGAATGCGCCTATAAGTCAAAGCCCACAGGTTCATTTTCACTATTTCTCTGGGATACTGAGTCCGAGCTATTTCTACACATTCTTAAGCAAAAATCTGCATGCATTTAAAATAAGATTACTTACATTTTATCATATCAATAATTTCCATCCATATTTATAATTCCATATTTTGAGTATGCGAGCAGTGAAGTTCATGTTTATCCAAGTCTTATGGATGCATTTCGCACACTTGACGTTTAAACATGGTCTTTCTTGGGCTAAAACTCGGTCCAGTAAAAACACATTTTGGCCATCCCACGAGAAAATCTGTCTTCAGGGTTTCTTACTGAGAAAGACTCAAACTAGTCTGCTCAACTACAGAGACTGGCTAGAAAAAATGAAATTTCGCTTGAAGCAAGTGTAGAAATACTTTCAACAAGCGGCTAGTAAAGTCGCTGATCAGACTACGTGGTTAAGAAGACAGACATGTGCCTTTGTTGTTCACATGCACCAAAGTCGGGTTTTCTCGCGTCATGTCCATTCTAAGTACTATGCATCCGGTTCTTCAATGTGTGAATTTTAGTAATGCCCAGGGCATGAAAGCAATAATATCTAACACACGTCCGCCGGTCGGCACGCGTTCAAAGCCTGGATGATTTATGAGGTGATAAGTAGCTTTCTTTAAAGTTGGTCGTGAGATCTGAGTCTTCTCCTGCATCCAAAGTGTGTGTGTGTGTGTGTGTGTGTGTGTGTGTGTGTGTGTGTGTGAACAGCGAAGGCTCTCGCGAGCCTGCGCGTGAGTGGACGTTGTGTACTATACCACGTACGAAAAATGATTGAATAAAGGGTCTATGAATGGAGATACCTACTCAGTACTGACATTTCTGTTTTATGAGATCGCTTTTATCGCATATGCTTATAGCCATTGTGCAGAGGCGGATTCGGAGGGGGTTGGCTTCCCTCCCGTTTTTAAATATCCTATAAAATGAATTCATTTGGCCTCAGGGAGACCAAATTATTTTATTTTCATTGGATATTTAAGAAAAAAGAGATAAAATCAGCACACCCACACGCACCTTTATACATATGAACCCCCTTTCCAGAAATCCTGGTTCCGTCACTGTTGTGCTTGCAGCATGCTCGCACGTCTATCTGTTAGCATGCATGCAGCAGTGTGCATGCCTATCTGGTGGGGCTAGATCTATTTTTGTCTGGGCTTCCGTCTACCGCTTTTCTTTGTGCGCGCTCGGACAAAACAATGGGTCCGAGGTGTGTGCGAGCAGCGAATGCCCTGGTTACTGTGTATTTGCACATGCTCGTCTGAGCTGTCGATGTTCGCATATTAGTTGGCATGCATGTATTACAAATAGTTCAGGTGAATTTGTGATTTCATTTGAGCATTAATAGTTGTGCGCCGATTTTAGCTTGATATCAAAGTATATTTTACACTAATTATTGCGAAAATAATACGCAAGACTTAGAAAATATATATGAAAACAAAGATTTTAACTTATTTCATCAATATAGCAATCCCATTCTAGCTTTTAAAGACCAAAAATCGACTTATTGAGGAACAATATGTGTTTTGGCAATGTAACTAATAGGCAATCTGCCCCTTCATTTGCAAAAACGACTTTATCGATTTTTCAATTAAAGAGCGATTGCTAAGGGAGGTAACAATGTGAAAGGAGTCTATTATAGCATCACTGGAAATTATTATTTGCTTCATGTAAAGATAACCGCAGCTAATGGACTGCAAATCCCGTTTATTGGATACTATGAACCAACAATAAGGATTTTCGGTAGGGAAGTGAGAGAAGCTGGATTTTTAATTGTAAAAGACCCAGAAGATTTATATCTTGCAAATAGGAAGCATGCTGTGCCTGGAGTTGTGGGAAGTAACATTTTTAATGTGCTAGCCAATAACCCTAATGACTTTGATAAGAATGAAATACCTGTTGCTACTGAAATGATTCATAAACAAATAAGGCAATTTACGAGGGGTGATCAGAAAGTTCACGGATAAGTGCTATTAAATCGCATTGCTTTTATCTATTGCAATGAAAATTCATAGATATAAACCAACATTCATGGCAAGTTGACTGAAATTGAAATTTAGAAAATGTGACATCAGACGTATTAGCTCAGGGTGCCGTTGTGACGTCACTTCGCTGGAACCGGCCCATATGTACCCTTGGGTTGCTTCTCGGGGCTAAAACTCGTAGTTGTGTTTGAATTGATAGGTATTTTTAACGGAAAGTAAGGTTCCGTCATTCTTTGAACATAATATGAGGTTTTTATGTTATTCGGCTGCATTATGTATTCAAATTAATAGGTTTCAGTCCGAAGGGCAGGCCTAAAATGCGTCGATTTTTCTAGTTTTTGTAAATTTTAAATAACAGAACTTATTTTCTTGTCAGTGTTCATCACAAAAATTATAATAACAGACTAAACTATCAATATTAGATCTACTGTCCTGAAATAGGGTGTTTATTGAAGTGTGTAAATAGTTCTTTTTAAAGAATTGACAAGCCAAAACAGGCAATGGGTTCATAGAAGTTGAATATTTTGCCTTTTGACAGTACTGTTATTCGTTTGGATTTAGAACACCATCGGTTAGATAAAAATCTTTGAAAGTTTGCATAGAAAAGGAGTAAATATGTCATTAAATATGCATGGAAAGCAATATCGGCTATCACAGCATAACAAAATTTTACAAAAAGTTGAGGTTTAATGACGTCAAAATGCAACTTAAAATGGGTCGGTTCAAGCTATATAGTGTTGCCTTGACGACAGCTGTAACGCACGTAGACGACTAACATCAAGCATGTTTTTGTTTGTTGCTTTACGTCCCAAGTCAACAGCTATGGTCATTGCGGGACGGTCAGTTCACCTAATCACACTTTTTCCTGGGCAGGCTTGAACAAGCAGTTAACCAGTAATTCGTGCACATACTTTCGCTTGTAACTGACAACCCTTCTTGAATGAATCAGCAGAAGGGAGGAGAATGATCGTAGAAATTATTTCGTGATCAATCTCCACGAAAGTATGGGACCGGGCCGGGATCGAACTCGCGACCCCTGGATCTGCAGTCAGACACGCATCTGTAGCCAGACACGTTACCGACTGCGCTACGCGGCCCGGTAAATCAAGCATGTTGTAACCGATCAACTGCATATGTGTTGCAGTATTATGTGCTGTAATTCCAGCTCTATTGATCATATGATGTAGAAATGGCTACTATTTTCCACGAACTTTCTGATCAATCCTCATACATGGGTGAAAATTTCCAGTTATGAACTTTTGTAATTCAAATTTTAAAACTCGCAGGATGGTTACAAAAATGGGTAATTTTTAAAGTTAAAATGATTGTGTTTAGGTAATCTGAAAACTAATCAAAGAAGCTATTATAATCTCCTTAATTCAGCATTTTGAGGCCGATTTTCTATGGAAAGTCAGCCTCAGATTCCTGAATTCAGGATTAATGCTGAAAACATTCACCCATGAATTTAAGGATACAGTGAAGATATTTTGCTGCTCACATTGTGTCAGTTTTTTTTTGTTAAATTTGATCCTTGTTTTGTTATGTAGTTTTAATTCGGCAATCATCTAGTTGAAGGAAAAGACAGATGACCACAGATGGTTTCTGTTTGTTAACACAGGGATTTTCCTAGGCCTGATTTGGGGCCAAATATCGGCCGTTTTCCAATTCAAAAATGAGAAAAAAATTCCCAAAATGCTGTATATCATTCCCAACTTCTTAGTTCTACCTTTTGGAGAAAATTTCATGAAAATCCGAACAAAAATAGCAGAGTAACAAATGCATGAAAATTTGTATAAAAATGAGAATGAAAACATGTTTTCAACCACATTTTTATGCAAAATTTCATGAGTTTTTATGAAAGATAATTTAAGCAACAAATGCTTTACACTGTTAATATCTTATCTGCTTTTTAATCCATATAAAAAAGGCAGTCCAGTTCGTTTAGACTGTATCAAAATTTCCCAATTTTGATGATCCAAATGCTTTTTTTCTCTCCAAAATTCAACAGGCCCCTGGTCCCAACTTGGGAGGCAGAAAAATCCCTGTCACTTTTATTGTATTCCTGCTGTCTTCTGATGTCTGTGTTTCGTCTCTTCCTCAGGGTGCCATGGATTGGTCTATGATCTGAAATAATGGCATTTCCTGGTCATAATCACTTGGATATTCTTCAGGTGATTCGTAGACTGGTGTTACCATGGCATGCTTTACCTTCATGAAGAGGATGATAATAAGAATCTATCATGAGTGTGAGGGTAGGATAGAAAAATCTGTCCCGAGGATCACCGTTTTGCATCACGAGGCTTGCCGAGTGATGACAATTGGGATCACGAGGGATGGATTTTTCTATCTCATCCTCACACGAATAATGGATTCTTTTTCTTGCTCACTATTAAATACCACATTTTATGTATAAAAAAGGCTCCCAGAAGTTCCTAAATAGGCTGAGATGTGACATGTTATGATGAGGTCACTTTGTTACAATGACCTTGTTTGACGACCAAATGCAGGAGTTCCAATACAACCAATGTACAGCCTGGGTAAGATAGCATGGGTAATATCCCAGGGTAAAATCTCAGATATCCTTATCCGGTGTGCAAGAAAAGAAATATCTCACATGGAAATGAATGTAAGACCACAATGCCAAGAAACTTCATCAGGTCTCGGGGTTATAAAACTTTTTTCATGCTTTAAGTTGACTCAACTGAGCATAAAATTTATCAAGCTCATAAATGTTGAAATTAAAAAAAATGTTGGCATTTTAACAACTATTTGTCTACAGCATATGAGTTTGAAAGCAAGAAAAGTATTAAGAAAAGTATTTAACCATAAGATTTTGATTTTTATAAGCAGTTTAAATTTCATGCTCAAATGAGTACAGATTGAAAATAAAGTTTTATATCTTAGGGGCCAGGTTCAACTGTCCACTCCATTTTAATGTTGATTCTCTCATAACATGTGACAGAAGTAGCTCTGCAATGTGCTTAGTGTTGAGAGACCAGGCCCAGAGGTTATAGATGCACTTTCTTGCTCATCCTAAAGAGCATGGAATTTCTACTGCTCATAAAAACTAAAATGTTGAAAAACAAGGATGTTTTTTCCTGAGTATTAACTCTCAGATGTTGTATTTATCCTTCTAATAAATGTTAAGATTTATGAGTAGGATACACATATGTAATACAGGACTTTAGATGAAAGTGTGTAACGGAAATTTAATTTTCTTATTTCTCAACCAAAACATATGTTAAAATTGATGGGTAAGAAAATATTTACAATTTTACGCTGAAAATTTTTGTTTATCTAAACCTGTGGTAATAGGTACAAAGAGCATGAGGAGTGCATATTTGAAAATATTTGTCTTACTTCTCAACCAAAATGTATGTTGTGGGTACTCAAAAGAACCATTTCATTGAGACAGTTCTTTCGAGAACCCAAAACACATATTTAAACTGATGGGTAAGAAAATGATTACATTTTTACACTCAAATATTTTGCTCATCAGGAGGTATGTGCAGCTGCTTGAAATATGATTAACACGATTCGGATCAAGAGGCAAAATACAATGTAAAGTACTTTTATTAATTTATTTTAAAAACATCACAACAATGCTTCCAGGAGAAATTCTCTTTCATCGGTCAAAAATGTTCGGATTACTTTCTCCACTGACTCATTACATCTTTTAATCTGTTTCTCTAAGGTAGCCTTGAAGTCTTCTATCACACCTTTGTTCACACCTCTTGTAACAGTTCTCTGTCTGAAAACACAATGGAAACATATTGAGTGCCACATGAAATTTGAAGAAATGATATTTTCAAATGCTGTTGCTTATTTTGTTTGTGTTGATGCTTTACATCCCAGTAAATAACTGTTCAGTCATTTTGAGACGTTTTCCAGTCTTCTTGGGTTGAACCATACTAAGCAGATTTGCTTGATTGGTTTAATGCTTTACGTCCAAGTCAACTATTTTTCAGTCATGTCAGGTTGGGTCTTCCTGGGTTGTACCAGTACTAAGAAGCAGATAAAGTGTCTTGCTCAATGACACAACACAGTACTTTGCCAGGCTTGAGGCTCAAACCAGCGACCCTTCGATCCCCAGTCAAACACTCTACCAACTGTGCCACTGCAAGTACTAAGCAGAGGTTTTGTTTGTTTGATTTGATTCTTTACGTCCAATCAACAATCTTTCAGTTAAACTGTATGGGTCTTCCTGGGTCGAACCAGTACTAAGCTAGGATAAATGTGTCTTGCTCAAGGGCCATAACGCAGTGACCCCGGTGAGGCTCGAGCCCGCGGCCTCTCGGTCTTGAGTCAAGCACTCTACAACTGAGCCACTGCAAGTACTAAGCAGAGGAAACAGTATCTTGCTCAAGGATACAATACAGTGCCTCCAGTGAGTCTCGAACTAGTGACCTTGAACTAGTTGAACACTCTACAGAGCCACTGACTGTGCTCCTCGCTGTAGCTTATTTAAGAAAAAAATCCATTTATTCCATTGCCATTCCTCATTAAAAGCTTCATGAGCAACCCCATGGGTGAAAGTTTAAAATTTCCAAAATCCTGATCTTTTTAAAATCAAATCTTAAAACTTGCAGTATGTCTACAAATATCAACAATTTCAAATTTAAATGGTCAATTGTCATTAGATAAACTGAAAATAAGCTTTTAGATTCTGCTTAATTCAGGATTCAGGATTCTGAGGCTGACTTTCTATGGAAAGTCAGCCTCAAAATACTGAATTCAGGAATAATCCTGAAAACTTTCACCCATACAACCCTCTTTAAAATGACAGCGTTTGTCACCAAATAATTTGACATTAAACTGAATTTCTGTTGTAATGAAATAAATTCAATCAAAACTAGTATATTTGTGCAAATACCACAGATGTTGTAAAGAATTCTTCTGTCAAAAGAGTGCCAGAATAAAGAGGGTTAACTCTAAAAATACTTACTGAGCAAGTAGTTTTGTGCTGACAGGTAGAATGTCTAGGTTCACATTACCTCCTTCTTGGGCCCGTAAAAATGCAAACTCCTCCAAGATATCAACATCTGATACAGAGTTAAGGATTTAAACAGATATTTGAAAAGACATTATCAGACTCTCAACTTTTTACCCCTTCTGATAACCTTTGCAAACAGTTTGGACCCAGATCAGGCCCGACAAAATGTCGGGCCTGATCTGGATCCAAACTGTTTGACACCCTGATTGTATTCCTGAAAAAATTATTTGAAAAACTTGATTAAGACAAAAAAAAAAACAGCATTTCCTTTGATTGTGTTGGAGCTTTGTGTCCCAGTCAATAATTTCTCAGTCAGTGCCCCTGTGAGACCCTTCCTTGAGCGGCAAGTAAATTGCTTTTGGTTTTAAAGACAAAAAATGGAAACAAATCTCTTATGTATGATACAAAAAAAAAAATAAACAAAAGCTTTGATCCTCTGAAGTTCGAATAAATGAGGTTCGATAGTAAGTAAGTACCAGCATAAGCATTTACACATATACTTGACTGCAAAAGAAACGCATATTATACAATAACCATTTAATACCAGAAACCCTTATCAAATTTTACCCTAAATGATATGAAGATGTTTGAACGGACTCATGCGTTCGTTCCAGACCATTTTTTTTTGTCATTACACAGTTAATTATCATTTTTTGTTAATTAATACAAAAAAAGCAAAACAGCATTTGATTATACACATGTTCCATACATCAGGGATAAATTACATATCATTAGATGAGTATTTAAACCCTTATTTATACATTATATACCAAATATTCAAAAAGGTGTTTCTTTTGCTGTTCAGTATATATACGGGTACGATATTGATGTGGGTACCTAATTCATAATTCATTATGCATGGCAAACCTGTTCACCACCTTGAATGACTAGATGTTATCTAGAAACCACGCTCATATACTTCCTCTTATTTACTCTTCACTGTCGCCTTTTTGTATACGAAACATTTACGCTTTTTACAAGACTATTAAATGAATTTCTCCTGCTGCTCTTTCAATGTTAGAGGTTTGGGCAATAAATCTAAACGGGAACAAATATTCGCATGGCTAAAGTCAAGCAATCATACACTCTGCATGCTTCAAGAAACTCATTCAGGAGAAAACACTCACACTTCATGGAAACAGGAATGGGGAAATGACGCGTTCTGGAGTGGACATAGCAACAACAGTGAAGGTATAGGAATCTTGATAAATCCAACAGTTTCATACACAATTCAAAAATACACAGATTTAATCCCGGGTAGAATGTAAGCCCTAGAATTAATAATAAATGACAAGGAAATTTATTTTATTTACATCTATGGTCCAAATAATGATGACTGCAATTTTTTCAAACAATTAGAAAAATACTTTAAAGAAAACGACGAAAAAATATTTATAATAGGTGGCGATTTTGATACCGTATTGAATGAAAACCTTGATAAAAGAAATGGCAGGATATACTCACACAAACGTTGCAGAACGGTTATTAACAATACTATTGATGGATATAGCCTAACTGACATTTGGCGCGATATGCACCCAGACATAAAACAATTTACTTGGCATTCACACCACAAACCACCAATATTTTGTAGGCTTGATTATTTTTTAATTTCGGAAAATTTGAGGAATTCTGTAGTCTCCTGCAAACACAACATTGGGTATAAGTCGGACCACAGTAAAGTCTCCTTAAACATCGACCTAATAAACCTTACCCGTGGGCCTGGCTATTTCAAACTTAACAACAGTCTATTATTGGATAAGGGTTATCAAGAAACAGTTAAGAAAAGCATAGCTGAAATAGCTGAAATAAACAAAGATGCAAACACAAACACAAAGTGGGAATTGATTAAAGGTACAATTAGAAACGAAACAATATAATATGCAACATACAAGAAGAAAGAAACTAATAAACAAGACAAAAAGTTGACAAATGAAATAAACGAATTGCAAAACAAAATTTCTGAATCAACGGAAGCCAATGTAATAGAGGTATTAAAAAACGATCTTAATGAAAAAAAGAACACATTTGAACAATTAACAGAAACTAAGCTAAATGGATTAATTCTGCGATCAAAAGCTAACATAGTCGAACATGACGAAAAAAACAGCAAATATTTTGCCAGCTTAGAAAAAAGCGGTCTGAAACAAAACTGATTTCAAGGTTATGCGTCAACAACGTAATTAGTAAAAACCAAAAAGAAATTTTAACAGAAATACAAACATTCTATAAAAATCTATATAACAAAAGAGAAATGAGAAACTCAAAATATAACTTTTTCGACCAGTCAATAAACAAATTAAGCAAAATTGATCAAATTAAATGTGAAGGAAAAATAACAGAATCTGAATGTATAAATGCCCTAAAATCTATGAAAAATCAAAAAAGTCCAGGCACTGATGGAATTACAGTGGAATTTTATAAACTCTTTTGGAATAACATTAAAGAATTTTACGTGAACTCTATAAATTACTCATTTCAAACTGGATCACTCACAGAACTGCAAAAACAAAGCATAATTACAATTATCCCTAAACATAATAAAGATCTGACATCACTGGATAGCTGGCGACCCATAAGTTTATTGAATGTAGACTATAAAATCGCAACTAAAGTTATTGCAAACCGTGTAAAACATGTCATTACTAAAATAATTTATAATTCACAGACAGGATTCATAAAAGGTAGATATATAGGAGAAAACATTAGATTGCTCTTTGAAATAATTGATAATGCTGAAGAAGAAAATAAACCAGGTCTTATTTTTTTCACAGATTTTGAAAAAGCATTTGATAGCATTGACCATACATATATAATAAATTGCCTAAAACATTTTAACTTTGGTGAAGATTTTATTAAGTGGATACAACTATTCTATAAAGATGCAACGAGTTGTGTTTCCAACAATGGATATTAGTCTGACTTCTTTCCTATTTTGCGAGGTGTCCGCCAGGGGTGTCCCCTCTCCACTTACTTCTTCATTATATGTATCGAGCTCTTATCATATAAGATAACAACTACTGAAGATATAAAAGGTATTACATATTCGAAACACGAATTTAAAAAGTCCCTTTTTGCTGACGATGCATCTTTTATCCTAGATGGTTCAATAAAATCATTTGAAGCTCTTGTTGATGTTTTAGATAACTATAGCTATATATCTGGATTAAAACTAAATTAAAAAAAATGCCAAGTTTTGCGAATAGGCAGTATGATTCATAATGAAGTAGTATACTTGAAAAAACGGAAATTTAAGTGGAGCTCTAGCGAAGCTAGCTCACTCGGATTTACCTTTTGCACTAACAATAGTCACATATACAAAGCAAATTTAGAACCCAAAATTGTTCTTTTTGAAAAATGTTTAAAACAATGGCAACATAGAAAACTAACGCTCATGGGTAAAATTACAGTGATAAAAAATTACGCTCTGCCAAAATTGATATATGCACTCTCATCTCTGCCTAACCCACCCCCTCAAACAGTAAAAAGAATTGAAAAACTTATGTACGAATTTATATGGGATGGCAAACCTGAAAAAATTAAGAGAGATATACTCACGATGGGGTATGAAAGCCGGGGGTTAAAAATGATTGATTTAGACAATTTTATAAATTCGCTAAAAATATGTTGGATAAAAGGAATGACAGAAGCTGAAAATGACGCAATTTTAAACAAACTATATATCAACAGTCTCAGCTCATTTGGTGGAAAACTTTTGTTTGAATGTAATATCTCCGAAGACGACATTTGTAGAATAACTCAAAATAGGTTTTTAAATGACGTCTATTATCGTGGTGCAGATACAAATCTAATGTTGTTATACAAAGTTACAGACATGCAATTCTGTGGAATAACAGTAATGTTAAGGCAGGTGTAAATACAATAATGTTTTCAAATTGGCTCCACAATGGAATAAAAGTTTTAAAAGACATATATGATGTCGCCTCAAAGAAGCTTTACCCATTTAGTAGATTACGAGAAATTTACAACCTACCCGAAGGTGATTTTTTAAAATATCTAACTTTGATACATAGTATACCACACTCTTGGAAAACCAATATTAAAAATGAAAATACAAATACACCAAACCCAAACACCATATTAAGACAATTAATGAACACAAAACACACCAATAAATATGTATACAACTTACTTCAGAAAAAAAGAAAACATCCAGATAAGAAATCAGAGACGAAATGGGCTGAACAATTCCACGATGAAAACCTTAACTGGAAAACAATTTACACATCCTCCCTTTGGGCAACAAAAGACATAAAACTGCAAAATTTTAATTACAAGTTCTTAATGCGTATTATTCCAACAAACAGATTTCTATTAAAATGTAACATTGGACATACAACTTTATGTGATTTTTGCAGCATGGAAATTGAAACACTTGACCACCTATTCTGGGAGTGCATTCATGTACAGCTTTTTTGGACAAATTTATCAACACTTTTGCAAGATTATAATGTATTCATTCATTTTAACTTAAGAAACATAATGCTTGGTATAACGGAAGGAACAAATCAAACAGAAGTTCAAACAAAGAATTTTATAATTTTACTTGGAAAACTTTTCATTTTCAAAAACAAATATAAAAAACAACACCCAAATTTATTTCATTTCAAATTATATCTCAAACATCGAATCAATATAGAAAAACACATTTATTTCAAGAAAGACAAACTTGCCCAATTCAACAAAAAATGGGGAAACCTTAGAACACTAACAGAGTAAAAACAAAAATTACTTTAACATTTCAAACACACTCGTACAGTAAACGCGACAGTACACTCTCTCTCTCTCTCCTTCTCTCTCTTACCATATTACATACCTTAGAAAACAACATATTTCTGACGATTCCAGGGTGCCTCATTGCACCTTTTTCGGCATATTTAGTTATACTTTTCGCTTCATTTTCTTTTACTTTGTTTTTTCCCCTTTATTTAATAACATTATTTTTATTTATAACTATTTCTGAAACTAATTTGTAGAATATACATAACATTTGCGTATAGACTGTAAAATGTATGTGTTTAAATAGCCATCTCATTACATTAATATGATGTTCGTACATTATATGTCATATTCATATATGAAATATGCATGTGTTTATAATATATATGTTTCAAAAATAAATAACAAATGATAAAAAAATAATTTCTCAGTCATGATGGGACATTTCCTGAGTTGAACCATTACTAAGCCGAGGATGAAATGTCTTGCTCAAGGACACAACACAGTACCTCCAGCGAGTCTCTACCAGTGACACATCAATCTCAAGTCTAACACTAAACCACTACGCTCCACTTCACAAAAAATCATGAAAAATTACCCAGCATGCAAAACCTTAAACTGCCAATATCAGTGTAAAGTGACAATCGGAACTGCCACGGCTGATTCTGCGAAATTCCGTGGAATCAGACCATGGATGTACATTGAGGATCTACGTGGATAACGCGGGTGATAATGTGACTCTGATGTTATATAACCTGATGCTGACGTCAAAGAAACCATATTAACACAATAACAAGAGTGATTGCAGCAAAAACAAATGGTTGTAAATGAAGTTTATGTTTTTTTTTAATATATGTAGCGATATTTATTACAAAATACATAAACTTCATTTATTCTGCTGATTAAACTTTTCGGATAACCAGAATAATCAATTTTAATAGAGCTGAACCCACATGCTACAGAACTAATTTTCCATATGCCAGTTCCGGCTAACAAAATGGAGCTTTTTGGTACATAGTATTACGCGTAAGGCTCCTTATATATACCTGAGGCATAATTCGCTTCTCGAATTGTGACGGAATTTCCCGAATGTGTAACATGAGTGTATTGATGACTGTATTTTCCCTATAATGATGGCTTTACCATGGCTGTAATTCATTTAAAAACACACAGTTTACAACGGAATTTATAAACAACATGAGATTTCCTACAAATACAAACCTGTCAAGTTTTTGAGAATTCCATGTGGGAAACAGCACACAAATAACCATTTTTTAATAATTTTTGTTGAGTTTTAAGTGAAACTGCATGCCCACCAAAGTAGTGCGAATTTCTATGATTTTCTATGAGTTCCTATTGTTACAAGGGGAAAAATAACAGACCTCAAAACAGTGATCTTTGGCAATATTTTGTAAAATATGGAGTAAGAGAGGTAGTTTCTCCCCAAAACAGGGAGATTCACTATTAATGGGGAGGGGGTGACTGGTGTGATATGGCAATCTGACTCCCATGTTTATCTAGGGTGTTTTGCCTGCTTTTATTTCTGCTGATTACTCATCACTCCCTTTTCTCACATTTTGTCTATTACCCGTTTAAATGCTTGCCTGACTGTACCTTGAGCTGTCATATAAGAATAAACTAACTATGCTTATTAGATGTATTTTAAAACAATGAGACACGGCAGCTTATTTATTGATAGCTCAAGGAACTGTCAGACACGCTTTAAAACCAACAATCGAATAAAATGGAGGCTTCCAGTGGATGTTCACATTGAATAATGCATATATTCAAGTGCACTTAAGACTAGAATTTTTCAAGGAAGCAAATAATATTAATCCTGATCAGACTGCTCTCAAGGGAGCAGTCTGATCTGGGTTCATATTGCTTGCAATATGGGCTACCTAAGAACATAAGCAGACAAGAGGAACAGACAACAAAATCTTGAGTGATTTTCCCATCAACAGCTAATGTCATATGGAGACTGGGCAACAACTTAGTGTCTCATCTGACAGACTGAAGGAGCCGGGGATTGAACTGGGTACCCGTGGGTACAAGGCGAGTGGCTTATCCACTACACTATGGTGGCTCCTCAATCTCTGGAAGCAATTCCAACTTAGACAAAAGGATACTTATAACATAGTTGAAGAAAAGGTTATATACAAATGAGCTCTGTTTCTGTATTTTCTTGATCACCTGACAGAATAGGGCTTCATGTTTCGGCCAATCATATTGCAGTAAGACCATCAGGTGACCTAGTGAAGTGTCAGCTGACTTGGAACTGAAAGCTTTATCCTGCAAGCAAAAAAGAGAACTACATAAGACACACGCTATATAATGCCAATCACTATACTAAAGAGTTGGATAAAACAATGTCCAATCTCGGTAACTTAGAATTTTACACATAAATGTTTAGTCAATGTCTATAAAGGGAGGTTGAATATATTGTTAAATGCCCCTTTACACTCTATAACGAATTGACTGAACATTCCCTCAACTTGCAAAAATATGAAAAATCTCAAATATGCAGACATTCCCTGAAAAATCCAACTAACCTGATCATCGAGGCTTGACATAACGACCTAAAACTAATTTGGTACGACCCCAGAGCGTGTTCATAGCGCACGAGCAACGACCAACTAACGACCACCAGCGAATGAGAAACAATCTGTCAACGAACATTCAATGTGCTGTGCATACTCTGCGTGCCCACTGCCAATAGTTAGCGTATCCAAACCTTTCAATTGCCATGCAGTTTTATAAACATGAAATCAAACCTCAAGTTCTTTCCTTTATTTTCCCAGCTAGTTTCGCCTGTACTGTCTTTATCAAGTAGCATTTTGTAAGTAATCAAATAACATATATGCATATATACATGTACAAAATGACTGTAGACATGTCATTTAGTAAAGTACACAACCAAATGGGGACCGCCAGTGGTCAGTTGGCCACTGAATGTCCAAGAGGCTAACTACTGCGCAATTATGTCCTAGATATAATCTACTGTTAATCTGTTAATTTGTGATTTTATGACTCAATTGCAAAACATTGCATTGGACAAAACCAGCTTTGTAATTCTTCGTGTAGTTTATTTTCAGTCGAACAGCTAGGGAATTCTGGATGCCTTCAAAAGACCACAATTTGGTTGGACGAATACCACCTACCATTGTCCCACTGCTGACGACCAAACCGCTTGAATTGCGTTCAGTAGTGAGCCCTTAATGTTCTGCCGATGCACAATCTGTTTGCATTGCTTTTAGTGAATGAACCCTCTGCGTATTGACAGTTTGTTGGCTAACATCAAACTTTTTTTGTTTGTTTGGTTTGATTCTTTACGTCCCATCAACAACTTTTCAGTTAAACAGGGACAGGTCTTCCTGGGTTGAACCAGTACTAAGCTAGGATAAATGTGTGTTGCTCAAGGACCACAACACAGTGACGCCGGCGAGGCTCAAACCCACAGCCTTCAGTCTCGAGTCAAGCACGCTACCACTGAGCCACTGCACTCCGTCAAACTTTTTTGTGCATGCACAAAAATCTTAGACGCACTGTGTGAACAATAAGGTGCAGGAACTTTCTCCGATTAACTGAAAATTACCTTAAACCGTTGTGTGACCAACCTTCAACGCACACCAGCGTGTGCCAGAGAATCTCAAAATATCTCCACACGCAGAGCAAATGCTGAGCCAATTTAATATGGTATAAAGGCCCCTTAAAGGCAGGAATGGACAATGAAAGGCAAAATAAGCCACATGTGTGCTCTTAATGTACTGAGGGCCTTGGTACACTGACTAGGAACTGTACACTCATCATCTTTCTTCATAAATTCATGGGTGAAAGTTCAAAATTTAAAAAACCCTGAACTTTTTAAAATCAAATCTTAAAAATTGCAGTATGCCTATAAATATCAACAATTTCAAGTTTAAATGGTCAATTGTCTTTAGATAAACTGAAAATAAATCAAAGAAGCTATTAAAATTTGCTTAATTCAGGATTTTGAGGCTGACTTTCTATGGAAAGTCAAAAAATCCTGAATTCGGGTTTTATAATTAGACAAAATTGTTCTGCAGTGTGGTTGACAATAATATTCTTGAGTAAACAGTTTTAGGCATATGTCTCTATTCTACTTGCTTACTTGAGTGTTTTACTTCTAAAAGGCACTGTACAACTAACAAAAACTAACCTTAAAACAGGTCAATAAAAGTTGAATACAATATGGCATGATTTCTACATCTGTACATGGTACTAACACCAGGTGGCGCCCAGATCCATGGACAAACTGGTTCTCGCTTGGGTCACTGTTACCAGGCTCACTGGGCATCTCAGGGAGGGCTGATATAACATCAAGAATTAACTCGCAGGCTCTCTGTAAGATGAATAATACATTGATTCAGATAAGAAAACATGTCATGCGTAAAATTTAGATTTTTTTTTATCTATCAGTTTAAACGTATGTTTTGGGTGCTCAAAAGAACCGTCTCTTTGAGACAGTTCTTTTGAGTACCCACAATACATGTTTTGGTTGAGAAATAACAATTCTAATTTTTAATTCCATACTCATAACTGTAATTTAATATTGAAATTTGATTTGATGTTTTACTATCCAGTCCATAACAAGGGTTATGTTGAGATGATCAATTACCTTAACCACAATTTCAAATATTGTCGCCTTCTCAAAATAACAAATACGGCATGATGATTCTCATGAAATATCATACCTAATTTTTTTCGTAAATTGGGAAAGATGTCCAAAAATTTGTCATCTGCTGAAGTCGTGATTGGCGCTTTAAGGGTTAAACCAGGGATGTGGAAAATAGAATTTTTTTATAACTGCCCAACGACAAGTAAATGACCATAAGGTACTTATCCAATGAAAATCTTACTTGTCCTAAAGAACATATAATGCACAAAGAACCCAGCTTAGCCCTTACTTTGCTGATACCATGCATAAATTCTATAAAAACAGTATGAAAGCAGATATTAAAGCAATTAAAACAGTGTAGATCCAGATCAGCTGAAGAAGCCAGCTGATCAGGATCCACACTATTTTCCATTCAACATGGCATTGTGAGTTCATAAAAATTAATTAAAAATGAAATACAAAATTGCATTAACTTTGTTCATACTTGTCTTAGGACAAGTAAATATACTATGCACAATATATTTAGCAATTTCTTATGTTTTACATCTTTTTTTTGTTCACCTTGGTGCATTGTCTATTAATTTCAATGACATAGAATAGGAAAAAGATTTTAGGCAAATGAAACCACAAATTAACAGACACCATCCTTTAAATACGCACTTGGGGATAGCAACAATTGCAAAGGGGGTCAGTAAGCAAAAGTCACATCCGTTATAAGTATTGCAAAAATGACAAGCATTTTTAGTTGTCTTTCATCTTTTCCATGCATCATACGCTTATAAAAGCTATTAGTTGTGTGGCGGTTGGGGAGAAGATTTTATGCTGAAAAACATCAGCTGCCGTCAAATAGTAGTTGTCATTAGGTTAAATTTCTAATGTTCATCTGCGCTTCAACTCAACAGAGAATCAGATTTCAAAGATATCATAGGCTTTCAATGCAGCCCATCTCATGGTTGATTAAAACCTTAAGTTACTGGAAAATGGTACGACCAGTTTTTGAGGTAACGATGATGTTAGCCTTCAACTTTCGGCTCATGCTCTGTAGCCGTGAAGATGTTTCATTCAACCATATTTGTCTTAACATGTTTGAATGCATCAAACAACTTTACTTGTAAATGTGGTTAAAAAAAACGGATAAGAAACACCGTTTAAATGCTATAACCTTAAGACATTAATGGAACGTCAAATTGTGCAAACTTGGTGCTTTATTTCTTGAAGAAAGTTCAGCAAATTTCTGCATTTGTTTTGCTTTTTTTTGGTTTTCAGTGACCAAACAGTCGCTTGAAAATGGTTATGATCAGAAATGTCCACGTTAACCGCTAGTCTTAAAATCTAACGTCACGTTAGCACGGCAGCTAAGTTCAAAAATCCTGTAATTTTTTACATGGAAATCCTTGTCTGATGATCGTCGCTTGTATCTTCATGCTAAAAATTGAAACTTAAGATCCTATGTGGATGGACTGATCCATATAAAACAGTTGCTAAATTTATCATGCATAGTACATAAATATTAAACTTGTCCTGAATGCATTTGGACCAGTTTGGACAAGTCGAGCATGTTATTTCCGCACGTGTGCTTAACCACATATTTGCTTGGCTGAATATATAGTGAAGAAGTGCCCATAGTTTATGCTACGGTAATACTCGATGTAAGATGTGGATAAGGCTTCAGTCTATAAAGTAATCAAGTATAAAACTGAACCCAATACTTTTGAATACTTATAAAACATATCTATAGAAAGGCAATTATCATACTCACAGAATAATTATTTAAACTGTAGAAACAACAGGCCAACTGCAATGAATGTCGAATCTGAAAATGAAAATATGCATGTTTAAAGAATGACTTATCCATTTACATAGATCTAAAAGACTGTGATATAAGCACAAAGCCAAGTTGCTTTTATGAATTTGTTTTGGTCGATACAAATAAGCTGTGGAGAACCAGATACATGTTACCAATGCTTTTAACTATGAGCTGAATGTACTTCAAAAATATATTCTACTATAGTTCTTTGTGGTTTTTCTAGTGTATTTTTAAAATTGCAAGAAATTGCATTTTTGCCCAGATTTAATATTTGGACATTTCCTGAGTTTAACGTAAATACCTTTTAACCCTTCTTAAAGGAAAACCCCCAAATGGGTACCTTTACAAACAGAGAAGACCCAGATGAAATGCCGCACAATGCAGCTTTTCATCTGGGTGGACAATGTGTGATAAGGTAAAATAGATCTTCAGACAAAAATACAATTATTTTCTTTAATATTAACCCTACACCCCTAGATATGTACAATGGACTATCCCAAGTTTATTGTATCAAACCAGAAGGAAGACCATAATTCAGTGTTTTCAAATTTATAGGAGAAAACGAAAGTCAATTCGTAGATAATATGGCTACAGGAAATACTGACAAACAATCATTAACTTTATGGGTAGTTAAAATTGATGTTCTAGGCTACGCTAATTTCTATAGTGACTGCACGAGATCTTTTGCCACAATATCAGTTTGTTTTTTTATATCTTACATGAGTGCTCATGTTTTATTGAATCTATTAAACAAGTTGAGGAAAAGAGATAAAATGCGAGGCTTGACAAGGTTTTTCCGCAACTCATTTAATAAATTCAATAGTACAAGAGCACAAATGTTTGATTCTATTTATCATATGACATTAAGATTACTTTCAAATCTCATTTCTGGCGTAAAAAGGTTAAGATTTTGTCATTATGTACGCATGTTATGGACGTCTGTTCATAACGTTACCTAAATCTGTTCTGTAAACCACTAGTGGTTTATCAACTTTAATGCAGGTGGTTTTTTCACACCCAGATGCGACGTCAAATGATAATAATGAAACACAGTATCCAGCCTAATACGTGCACATGCTCCTGTATGTACATACTGAGTTCTTTTTGGTTATTTACTATATATGAACTTCTCATTTCCAGTCAATCTGGTGATGCAATATCATTATTGATATAGATTCATCTTGTGGACAAAAACAGTGTGAATCTTGATCAGCATTGTTTTCAAGAGAGGATAAAGAATTTTGAAAAAAGTTTCACACACAGCACTAATATTTAGTCAAATACAGTAACTGCTAAAAATACATTTTACACTTAACTATTTTTGTTACCTGTAACTTTGTCTTTGATCCTATAGCATAATTTTGTAAATGTCGGACAGCATCTTGGAAGGCACCCTGAAATAAATGAATAGAACAGAACAGATGCAGAACTCTGTTTTTATCACATTATCAACGCAAATATCGATTCCATTAATATCAACAGCCATAAATTAAGGTAAACAGAATCTATTTATTAACAAGGCAATTCACATGCTGTTAGAGACCTCTTTGCAATTTTCAATATACTTTTTTCAGGGCTATCACAAAAACTGACTTCATCAATAGTAACGTCCAAAAAAGTAAACATATTTTGTGACATCAGGATGAGTGACTTTAACCTTTTCCCTGGATCTGTCATTTTCAAAAAAAAACAGAGTCAATATAAACTTATAGAATAGATATAGCTAGGTGATAGGGTGACACATATGTGGAATATTAGAACATATGATCACAACGCATGAGACCACAAATATATAGGACACTCCATTTAACCATTAGAACATTAACAGCAGATGACAAGAGACGTCACTAGCTGAGAAAGAGTCGAGCTGTCACTGTGATTTATACATTGCCATAAAGAAGATCTATAATACCTGGTATAGAAACATATCTGTCTGGAAATGTCCCATCCAGCTCCAGGTCTCCATTCTCCATGCTTGACATAATGAGATAAACTCTGAAATAGAATCCAGATAAACAAAAATTGTGTTTTTGTTTTGTTGCTTTACATCCCAAGTCAACAGCTATGGTCATGGCGTGACGGTCAGTTCACCTAACCACACTTTTCCTGGGCAAGCTTGAACAAGCAGTTAACCAGTAATTCGTGCACATACTTTTGCTTGTAACTGACAACAAACCTTTCATGAATGATTCAGCTGAAGGAAGGTGAATGACCATAGAAATTATTTCACGATCAATCTCCACGAAAGTATGGGACCGGGATCGAACAAATTGTGGTGTAAAACTGTTAATATTTTCTTATCTATCAGCTAAAACATTTCTTTTGGATGCTCAAAAGAACAGTCTCTCTTTGAGAACCCATAGTATATGCTATGACTGAGAAAGAAGAAATTTGATTTTTGATAATGCACTCTTATCTCGAGGCCTGTAGAATCAAATTAGGGTCTTGGTAAAATGTAGCACTGCATTTGAAGGGCAAATGTCAGACTCAAGGTCGCTAACAGTCCTCCAGGATTCAACCAAACTATTTGAAGAATATGCGGGATTATCATATTCAATGCTTATATTCTTCAAAATTGTTTTTTTTAATAGATTTACAATTATTAATGTTATTTCCAAGATTTTTAGAACTAGTAACAAAGCTTGTGAAACACTGCGCCACCTACATAAGTTCTCTGTAAATTTCTCTTTTTCTTAACAAAGGCATGTACTCTGGTAATTATAGCTCCCCCGTCAGGGTCCGAAAACAATTTTTTTCGTCTGTCACAAAATGGTGTCCGCTCTAAAACTTGAAAACCTTTCGAGATATTTCAATGAAAATTCACAAGATTCATAAATCTGGCTTGTATATTTATTAAGTTATGTAATTTTGTGTCCACTCTAGATAAAGCTATATGGATGAAACTTCATACATCTGTAAACTCTGGCTTGTACGTATATTTTTAGAGATATTTCTATTTGATTATTTTATATTCAATTTTGTGTCCACTCAATTCAATTACGAAATGAATTTGATTTTTGGAATGTTCATGGATTCATGAATACTTCTGGTCTCTTGCAAAGGGCTTCACGTTAACTTTGCAAGAGACTCAAAGTATTCGTGATTCCATGAACATTCCAAAAATTGAATTGATTGCTTATATTTACATTTTATTATAAATATCTAAAATATAAAAATTATTTTTAATTTAGGAATTAAAACAGTTTTGTATTTAAAATATAATCGTATTAACGGTTTAGTCAGAGTGTAAAATGGAAAAGCGGAACAGCCAGCTTAAACACAGACAGCCAATGGATCAAACAAGAGGCTTGCTTTGCATCTGCGACTCCAGTGTGGCTCGCTGTCAATCACAACACCAGTGTCACTTCTGGCGAATGAGTTCGATGTTCAAGTGTATTGCACGGGCAAGTGAGCTTGGCAGCTGTCAATCAAATTTGTGTCATTCATGAGGCTATGAATGGTTGCAAAAATCTTAAGATTCATTAAAGGCTTGCTTTGAAAATGTAAATATAACAATATGAACCTTCATACATTTGTAAAAGATGATAAGACATGTCATGTACAGTAATTATAACTCTGGCTTGTATTTGCCTTTTATCATTTTAATCGCAATTTCGATATTTTGAAGAAAATCCATACATTTTTATAGATGGACGAGACAACTTGTCATGCACAACTTTGGCTTGTACATGTTTCAGGTTCTGTCCCTTTGATCATTTAAAATCATTTTGATCATTTTAAACTAACCTCTCTGTAAATCCTGAGAAGAATGTAATAACTCGTAACATTTGAAAGCTGTAAGGAAGTTCTGTATGACCTTCTGTGAGTTAGGAACAGAATCAGCTGCATGGACATGAGGTAACAAGGATTCTCCTTTTAATCTCTTAGCAGAACTCGGTCTGTGAAGTAAAACTCAATATTAGCTATTAACTCTTTGCCTACCTACAGAGAAATTTTGCATGCTTGTTTGTAAATTGTCGTCTGCTGTCTTTTTTTTCAAAATCTACTTTTTTGAAAAATTCTTTCAGGATTACCATCAGAGTGTCAAACAGTTTGTACTCAGATCAGGCCCAACATTATATCGGGCCTGATCTGGGTCCAAACTGTTTGCAAAGGTTATCAGCAGATGACACTTAGATAGAGTTAAAAATGAAAAACATTGAATGATGTTGTAAACTTAAGTGCAGTTTAGCACCAACTGAGGTAGAAGTCAAAGTCACGATCAAACCATATAATACAGGGACTTTCCTAGACTTAATCTGGAAAATATCCGCCCTTTTCCCCTCTGTTTTCAGTAAAAAAAAAGTCCCAAAATAAATGAAAAATATTTCCAATTTTGTTCTACATTTTTACGAAAATTCCATGAAAATTGGACTATAAATAGTAAGGTTACTTAATTAATATGTTAAAATTCATATTTGTAGCAGTTGACCATGAAAACTCAGAGAAAAATTCTACCTGTTCAATGTATTTGGATTATGATTTCAATCTGTCTTCAAACATAGATAAAGCGTCTTTAGATCCCAATCAAGATTTCCAAATCGGATTCACATGTGTTTAATCCAAAATTCCAAAGTGGCCCCTTGCCCAGAGTACAGAAAGGTAGGAAATAATCTATAGAATCTGAAAGGCGTCATTTATTTGTTTACATTGAGGATCTTGAAAGCTCATCTATTACAAGTTGAGGAGGAGATAAAATATGAGGCTATGCCAAGCATTTTATATCTTTTTTTGCAATGAGACTGAATGAGTTCAATAAATTCTAATATATACAATGCGTTCATAAGTTTGCAACATCAACCTTAAAACAATGATTTATTGAAATAAATATAATTATCTGAAAATGTTTGAGTATTTAAAGGATCACACATTTTCATGTATTTACATTTGTTGTGCGAAAAGGAAGCTGTTTGAACATGAGGCCACTAGTTGATATAGCATTCACAACTCACAAGGAGTGCAGTGTGTCACAGGTTTAGATAAACAAAAATTTTTGAACGTAAAATGGTTAATATTTTCTTACTCATCAGTTTTAAGGTAGTACCGGACTCACCGGCATGTGTCCAAAAGTGTTTTATCTTTTAATATATTATAATATAGACTTATACTTATAATCTAAGACAAAAGAAACAATACCTCACCGTTCTTTTTAAAAAGTTATTTGATGTCAAAAACTGCAAAATTGCAGGTTTTTGAAATAAACAAACACAGATTTTGTTAACAAATTAACAAGAAACGCAATACAGTTTTTTCAGAACAAATACTACTCACACCAGAGATATAAATAAAAACAAAAAATAGTGAAATAACATGTATTTACACAATTTATTAAGCAAAATCCTAATTAAGTCAAACGAATAAATGCCAAAAAAAACATTAATATTCAAAATAAACATATTAGAGAATGTAACTGGAACAACAAAAAACATATTTTTACAAAGATATTTTCATGAAGAATCTAATGATTGAATAAAAAATATGTGTCACCGTGCTCGTTTTTTTGTTTTGGTGACTTTTCTGAAAAATCCTGAAAAAAATAAAGACTATAATAAGTGTTGTCTCCCCTTTCAACCAATTTTTTTTTGTTTGTCTACGCCCTATGTATATCACTGGGCGGAGACATAGCTATTATTGATTAAGCACTGACAAATGGGCGTAGAAAATGACAAAAAAGATTTTGACCTAGCATATGTGACCCAGCACATTACATTATGATTCTCATTAAAGCATGGCTATAGCATGTCTTGATACTTTGATGCTTTCTTACACGTAGGATTTATGTAGATAAAAGCTAAAAATTATAGCTTTATTCCTGATGCATAGATCTAAATGTCATTTAAAGAATAAACTTACAAATATGCAATAAGAGGATAAAACATTCTTTTCCTTGTATTAATGTTTGGCAAGCCTGAATGTGATGTGTTGCAACCAGAACCACACAGCGGTGAGGCCTGCAACACATTATCGCACAAGGGCTTGACAAACGTTAATATACAGAAAGGAATGTTATATTGTCATTGTTATATATTATAGGACTTTTTGGGTACTGTAAAGGTGGCAACTTTAATTTTCATATCTGGGCGTGGTTCGGTTATTTCAACTGCTCAAGAATGGAAATCAGGTTCTACGATTGGTTAAGCGTTTAAAAGTTGCTTGAGACGCGCAGGTCTGCGTGCATTTCATGAAAGTCCTGTCCGTTAATGCACTGAACCCACATTTATTAACCCTTAAAGCGTATATTACAACACAATCGTATGTTTTTATCGTCTATTGAAATATTATGAAGCCTCTTAAACAAACAGTGTAGATCTAGAGCAGTCTGACCTGGGTCCACACTGTTTGCCTCTATACTAATGTTAAACAATAAACAAACACTTTCGAATGTAGTTATAACGCCTCATTTTCAGATTTTACCTATGTCTAAAGTAGACTTATAAGGCAGTCATGAGGTGCCGCCTTTACAGTATCCAAAAAGTTCTAGAATACTTTCCTTTCAAGCATAAGCATTTCCAAAAAAAATGTCCACTGTAACATCGTGAGGCATACAACAAAACCACACCTTATAGGCGCAATCGAAAACATCAATTCTATCGACGATTATAGACCAAAAATAGTTAGAATCATAGTTTTTTTTATTACCATCACTCATCGAACAGGCGACACTTTGCAATCAAAACACTGTTTCTAGCCAGTTTTGATCCGCGTTCGTCAATGGTTAAGAGTGTTTTCGATTGTTCACTATCCGGTGTGGAAACAAACCTTTTTTTCAACAGAAACATGACTGAAAAATGTAGATAACTCCTAGCTCTTGTTTCAGATTGTTTTGGTTACGTATTCATTGTATCAATACGCATACCGGATAGGTGGCAATCCAAAACGTTGATGCTATCAACGAACGTAGATCAAATACCGTCAGAAACAGACTTTTTGGATGGCAGTTTGTTTGCCTGACTGGCCACAAATGGTAAATTCTAGCGATTTGCGATCCATGTTCATCGATTGTTCAGAGCCTTCTCGATTGTCGCCTATCCGATGTAATAAAGTAGTGTATATTTTGATAATTGAATATTTTGGTCATTTCTCAATAAAGCATAAGCGACGGTATCTTAACTCGCAGAGGATATCCGTGAGCAGGTTGAAATGGCAATTAAGCCCTCTGCAGTCATCTTTCAGTGACCGGGAAAGAATTTTTTTCTATGCGACAATGGCCCTTCATAATCCAAAATCAATGTGATATTTTGAAAACCAATGTGACATTTTCAAACTCTAATGTGACATATCCCAAAATTACTAGAATTTGCACACAATTATAGTTCAAGTGACTTTATTTAAGTCTATAGACTAATTTTAAACAAACAAACAAACAATAAAAAATAAAAATTAAGACAACTATCAACTTGTCAAGTAGTCAATGTAGGACTATATTATAAGTTACTACTTGACAAGTTGATAGTTGTCTTAATTTTTATTGTTCAGACGACGACGACACTCGGTCTACAATTTGCGTGGAGTCAGAAACTGTGACATTCGTGACAGGTTGTTTATCGGACTCGGGGCTGGGCAATGTTTGAGATGAAACTGGGTTAAATGGCTTATCTTGAGTGGATGATTTAAATAAGTTACTGATTAGGCCCTGATTATCCGGTCTTTTCAATTTTTTTTAGGTGGCATGGTCAAAACAAAAGTAAATAACTCTTGATCCGCGATCTTTACAGCGCAGACGATGTTTACTATTTGCAGCGTTCGCACAGACCAATGACGTCATTAAAACATGTGTAGTTACTCGGGCGCTTTATTGTAAATAAAAAGCGTGAATCACAGCGTCTGTATTTATTTATTCGTACTCACCTATTTCATACTCACCTATTTCGTACCGAAAATGATCATAAAAATCGGAAAGAGACCTGGGCGCATCCATTGCAAAAAACGATGTGACATTTCCGTTTTTAATGGGACTATGGCGCATGGCGCATGCCTTTCCCAGTCACTGATCTTTTATCAGAAACAAAGCCCGCGGTCAGTGATTGGTCAACGATCAACCAAAATATGACACATTATTAAATAAAACGTACAATTTTCAGCGATTGAAACACCTCAAATTTCTATAGTAAACACTTATCATAAGGTATATAACAATAAAAGGATGATACATTCTTCTGTCTATTAACGTTTGCCAAGCCCAAATGAGATAATGTATTGTAGCCTTAACCATGAAGCTGTAAGGGCTGCACCAAGTGCGGATCCAGAGGGGGGGGGGGGGGCAGGGGGTCCGGACCCCCTCTGGAAAATCAAAAATTAAATGGGTTTCTATAGGGAATAAGCAATTGGACACCCCCTGGAAAAACTTGGACCCCCTGGAAAAAAAATGGACCCCATCTGGAGCCTTGAAAAACGATAGATTTCTTTGAAATTGACCATTTGACTTCTGTAAAATAAGCTGAGGACTAAAAAAATCGTTTTCAGAGCTTTTTTGTCAGACTGACCTGGACCCTCACCCCCTGATGAAAATTCCTGGATCCGCGCATCTGTACCATGCTTGCCAACCATTAATATACAGAAAAGAATGTTATTGTCATATATCTTCCTTTCAGGCACATGCAGTTCCAATTAATTTTATCAAAATGTATGCAGAAATGTCCATTTTATCATCATGAAACATGCAACGAAACAAAATATTTTTTTCAACAGAAACATGAAATAACTCCTAGCCCTTGTATCAGATTGTTTTGGCTACGTCTTCAGTATATCAAAAACACACTAGATAGGCGGCAATCTAAAACCTTAATGCTATCGACGAACGTAGTTAAATATTGTAAGTAACAGAATTTTGGATTGTTGTTTGTAGTTCGATAGGCAACAAATGGCAATCACAAACACTGTTTCTTGCAATTTGTTATCAGCATTCATCGATTGTTTAGACTGTTTTTATTGCTGCCTATCCGGTGTGATAAGGTAATTGAAAAAGTTACGTCATTTCTCCATAAAACATTAGTGATCATGTACCTCAATGGGACCTAAAACATGAGAATGTCACATACAAGGCATGTGCACGTCTACAACCCCCCCCCCCCTTTTTGGGGTGGGGGTGGGTCTTAGGTTAGTGGCAGCATGCAGAAATAGCAACCGAGACATGTATATAGTATGTATATTTACACGGTCCGCAACTTTTAACCATCAAAATACTGAATGACTTCATACTCTGGGTGATGTTTTTAAAAGCTAATACTTGCATTCCTTCTTTTTGTGAAAGCAAAATACGTACAGAGAATAATATCTACTGTCTTACAAATAAGTATTCTCTTTTAAAAACAAGATTCAGGAACGATAACTCTTACACTCTTACTTTTAAGTAAAAGTAAGGTTATCTTTTGACATGGGTCCCGCACTACCTTAACATATATGTTTTGGGTACTCAAAAGAACCCTCTCATTGAGTCAGTTGTTTTCAGTAACCTAAACATATGTTTTGGTTGAGAAATTTTTGGTACACATTCTTTACTATAGCACTGGTGTGTTCTCATACAGAGCATAAAGCACTCATTAGATTGAATATATAAAATGTTTTCATGGAGAATATTAACCCATGTAAGCCTAGAGTCCTTATTATGGGACATAGGCAGTCAGTGCATCTGGTCAGGCTCTTCACTGTTTACTTACATACTGTCTTATCAATATCTGAATAGAAATGAAAATGAAAAAAAATCCCAAAAGCCCTTAAAATTGGAAATGGACAAGGCTAATTGATAAAGATAGGAAATTTCCATTTTTATTTTGAGAAAAAAATTAGGTTAAAGAATTTGATCAAGGGTCATGAGTGACTTACTGAGAACTGTCATCTATATGTTCAGATTTGAATCCTTCAATGATGACTAGAGGGGTTGAGTTTCCAGTTCCTGAAATCAAAATCAACTTCATATATATGTATTTCTGGGTATAAGTATTATACACAACAAAAAAAAAAGAAATGCAACAGTAAGATTTTCCTATTAAGTTCTCCTTTTATTGTGAAAATACTAAAAATCTTACTAAATCCCACAGTGTAGAAGGATATCTGTTCTTTTCACATGCATAAGCAGAAGACATTATTGCAATCAGTGAACATGTTTTGGATGTGTTTATTCAAAGTTACTGCCTGCATGGAATTTTGAGTATGCTTTACTATTTCAAACAGCAAAAACTATATCATTTTCGTTAATTAAAACATATCTGCAGTTTACACATGCTTTCCCCTTTATTAAACAAGATAGGAGTATTACACTTGATTAAACTAAGGTCTGAGCCTTCATATGCAATAAGTACCAAAATCTCTTGGTAGCTGGCTCATTATTAAAGTAAGAAATACAGCAAAGATCAGGAATAGATACAATCAAGTACCACACCTGACCCAAGATACCACATGGGATAGTGACAAAAACACAATTAAACATCACAAACAAGAGCCAAGAGGCCAGCCCTTTCCCCAGCAGGTGACCACAAGGCAGCACTGAACAGACGCGAAAGTATGACTAAAACAAGACATAAATAGCACATATGATCCACAAAAGTACCACCTTGGAACAGATAGTAACCCTTTTTCTGCTGAACCCAGATTTATCCTTTTTTTAAAACACTGAACATCAAGATCAGCTGGCTTCTGATGAAGCCAGCTGATCAGGTTCCACACTGTTTGAAAATACATGCTTACAACTTGAATGCTGCAGGTTAACAGGATCTAAACTGGGGAGGAGAGTAGTACATAAATATATTCAGCATGACAGAGGTTAATATTGAACTGACCTGTATGGAAGACATCTGTATCTACACTGCTGATATAATGATACAAACACTCTAGAAAGAGAACAGTGGTGGTATATAGGATCTGTTTGTTATGGCTCTCATTGCCTGGCTGGTTAGATCTGTTATATAGGCTCAATATATGCTGCCATTGGAAATCCCTGAAACAAGGACAAACATCAGGTATTTCAGAATAATAAATTTGGCCAATAAAGTATAAGTCTGTAAATAATTGAACTGGTCCAAAATCAGAAGTGAGTATAGCATAGATATTTAATATAGCAAACAAACATGTTTTTTTCCTGCAATAATTAAGCAAGGTTATGAGAGAGATGTTGAAAACTGAGGGAAATTCCTCCATTTTGAACATCTCACTCAGGGACCTGGCCTGGCATGGCTCCGGAATGAGTAAATGAAAATTTCAGCAACAGCACATGAATTGCCTTGTAAATACATGGGTATCATCACAACAGCTTTACATTAGTGCAAGACTGTTAATAGCACGACATAGATATGCATTCATTATGATGATTACAAAAACCTTGACTTGGTGAAAGGTTGAACTATATATTGCATACAGTCACACTGATGCTGAAGTGGACTTGACACCACAGGATCTGCACCAAATACAATATGAGCCGCGACATGAGATTTCCAACAATGTGGTATGTGCGACTGGCAAAGCCTCAGATCAGCCTGCCCATACACACAGTCTGATCAGAGCCTTTGCTAGTTGCTTTAATATTCAATGACTGTTAAGCTACTGACCTACCGTCATTTGGAGTTTCTAAGCATAAAAAGAGGCTGCACAGGCTCGTCTGAGTCTACACATGTCAAAATGCCACAGTGTTGGAAATCACATGACATGGCTCAATTATTATGTCCTTTTCAGCTCTATGTGCGAACATAATCAAGTGTGAGTCCAGTATAAGAAATTTATCAGCATTACAAACCTGGATTTGGAAAAGAACTCCAGTTCAATTTCCCAGCTGAGTCTCTGGCCTATGAGAACCAACAGTTTAAAGAGACTGCTCCATGGGTCCATTATCTGACATTCCTTGTCTTGTAACCCTGGGATACTCATACGCCTTGAGGATTTCTTAGTAGGTGACATCAGATCTATAATTAGACGTCAATAGTATAACACATTTTTAGCATCCAAAAACTTAAAAATATCGTGGGGGAAAGTTTAAAATCCTGAACCTTAAGGATTTCTTAGTTGGTGACATCAGATCTATAATAAGGCCACAGGTTAATGGCCATAGTATAACACATTTTTATCATTCAAAAAACTAAACTAGAACACTTTTGATGGCGCGCCATCGCAAAGCCCCCCACTCTCGAAGAAATGTAATGGTAATTGACCCTTTGACCCCATACCAAGGTCACCAGGTTGATCACAGGTCAAACTTTTTCAGTGATTCCTGGTCTACTGCTCATCCCCTTAAATTTGATATGCCACATGACCATGTTAAGAAAATTAAATTTTTGACCCCTCTCAAAGGCCCCAGGGGGTGGGGGACCCAAAAAATTGTGCCGGTGCATGTGCCATTCATGTAAGTAGCTCTCACATCAAATCTGTTTGAATTTCGGAATTTCGGGATTTTTTTTTTGACACCCCAACCCCCCGCGGTACCCGAAGTCCCACCCAGGTGGACGAACGTAAATCCTGCCTGATATGTTATATATCTTTCATTTGTGAGAAGATACACAAAGTTTGATTTAAAAATCTTTGAAACTGACTTCGTAATTTAGATTTAATGACATTTGACCTTTTGGCCCCTTCCCAAGGCCCCAGGGGCAGGGATCCAAAAATGGTGCTGTTGCATGTGGCATTCATGTAAGAAACTTACACACCAAATCTGGTTGAATTTCGAAAAAACAAATGTTTACCCCCCAACCCCCACGGTACCCACCAGTCCCAGCCCTGGGGCATGACCCAGCAGGCGACCAAATGAAAATTCCGTCTGATATGTTTTATATCTTTCTTTTGTGAGAAGACACACAAAGTTTGGTTTAAGAATCTTTTAAATTGACTTTGTAATTGAAATTTAATGATATTTAATGATATTTGACCTTTTGGCCCTTGCCCAGGGCCCCAGGGGGTGGGGCCAAAAAAAATGTGCCATTGCGTGCCCCATTCATGTGACCAACTCACACACCACATTTGGTTGGATTTCGTCCAATGGTTTAGGAGGATATAGAGAGACGGACAGATGAACGTACGGATGGAGGGATGCAATTGCAATATCCCAGACGCTTTTTTAAAAAGCGTGGGGATAAATAAAAAATCTAAGTTCAATAAAAAGGGAGATATCACTTTGATTTATCAGTTTTTTCGGTTAAATAGTCTGTAATCAATACAGCTATTTTAACAAAACTAGAATTCCGAGAATCGGATGTGTCGCCTGGTCCAACAGAAGTCAAACAAGAATAATTTGTCGAATCTATATCCCGGGCGAAGGGCTATTTTAGAAAAACTTATAATACACAAAGAATAAATCCCATCTCTCCAACCCCTAAGTTAACCTTGGGTATCATACAGATCAAAGTTATAAGCCTATCAACTAGTTTTCAGAGTTAGTTCAATAAAATATAAAATTATCTGTACAATTTCAATATATCCGACTTCAACCTGACCCAGAGGTCAGGGGTGTGTGTAAGGTCAAAGTGTTTGGTTCTATGTTAGTCCGTACTTCTTTTCCCTTAATTTGATATGCAACATGACAACATTCAGACTTTTTTTTACCTTTTAATCCAACCCACAGGTTGAGGATGTGTAAGGAGAGAATAAGTGCTTGCATGGTGCTCTATGCTCCATCATTCCCTTTAATTTGTTATGCAACATGACCATGTTCTGAAAAAGTTGAATTTTGACCTTTTGACCCCTAGGGTCAGGTAGGGGTGGGTCTGTGGGCTAAATACTTGCTACCGAGTTGCTGCATTTGTGATTCCCTATAATTTGATATGCAACATGACCATGTTCTCAAAAAGTTGAATTTTGACCCCATCTCCTAGGGTCGTGGGGGGAGGGGGGGGGGGGGGGTCTGCATGCAAAATATTTGCTACCATGTTGCTGAATTTATAATTCCCTTTAATTTGATATGCAACATGACCATGTTCTGAAAAAGTTGACTATTGACCCATCCCCCTAGGGTCAGGGGCATGGGAAGGTCTGTGGGCAAAATATACTGAAGGACTTTAAAAACGCACCACCTGCTTAAATTCTAATTTCTGTCGAAATTGGATATTTTCATTATGTGAAAAATAAAATTGACAAGTTCCTTCACTTAGCTTGCATTCAATAAGAAAATCAAAACGCTGTGGCTTACGATTGCAGTGACGTTGCGATAGTTCTGAGACAACTCAAATTCAAAAAGTCACAGAGTACCCATACCTTCCATAATGAATGAAAAAGTTTTCAAACCAATGTTTGTTCTTGAAAGCAAAATGGAAGACAGAATCAAATCATGAAGTTTTATGCCTCTAGCAACGTTCATTACGTCTACATGACGTCATTGATTTTTTACTTAATTGGCCATTTATATCCTAAGGATCAGGAATAATCAAAATATTTTTGTTGCCAACAGATACTCCTCAAACAGTTGCATAAAAGACAAAAGTATCGCGACATGGGCGGACATCACCCATCTGTTATTGATGCTTGAAAATTTAAGACTGACGTTAGCAAAGAAACGCTGTGAGTGGGAGTGTAATAAAACTATTATTTCTAAAAACTTTTGTGTTTTTCCATTTGTTAAGACATGTGGCTACCACCCAAAAGTGTTTGTTTTCAAATTGAATCAAATTCACATTTGTCTGACGACAATTGTTGAAAAACACTTACGTCAATATTACTTCAGAATGAACAGCATGAGCAAATCAAAATCATGGCTAATCATGGTCCATTTTGCAAGAGCATAAAAACAGATAAAGAAAACATCCTCAAATCAATCATGTGGAAGAGACAGAGAATGTAAAATGGTGCGTTTTTAAAGTCCCTCAGTATATTTGCTACCATGTTGCTGCATTTCGTGATTCCATTTAATTTGATATGCAACATGATCATGTTCTGAAAAAGTTGAATTGTCAGATATAATAGTTTTGGAGAAATGTGAAGTTTATTCCACAAAAAAGCCAACATAGCTTTTGCATTAGGCTAAACCTAAGTCAAAAAGGGCCATAACTCAGTCAAAAGATTGCGAATGACCTCTAAATTTGAACTTGACCTGTATTTTATGATACTTTACCCTTCTGTAAAATTAGAAAAAAAAATTGTTGCATCCCTTCAAAAGTTATTGATTGGAAACCACAAATTGACAACTTAGCCAAAATCTAAGTAACAAAAGCGCCATAACTCAGTAAAAAAAATGCGGAACTTGACCTGTATTGAATGATGCTTGACACTTCTGAAAAGTTTAGATGAAATTGATGCATCACATCAAGAGTTATCGATCGGACACCAAAAGTGTGACGCCGTGGACGCAGCTGCTGCAGTCATGATCCATATGTGTCGACCTTGCTTCACAGGCATTACAAAAAAGACTTTTCATTTTATCCTATCAGAGGAAATACATGCATGTTTAAAGACTATTACCCTGTCACTAATTTTTGCCCAGAAAATGTTTCCTGCTTTTTACGTCTACTGCATATATTCAAGTGCACTTTAAACAAGATTTTTATAGGATTCCCACAAATTATATAAAGTAAAATTCCCTGATTTTTCACTGACCAAATTTCCTTGACCAAAAACATTGGCATTTGTCAAGCTTTGTGGAATATCTATGAATTAGTTTAGTGAAACAAACAATTACATGGAATCAAACAATATGAAGAACAATTAGATGCTCCTCCTTGGGGCAGCCTGATCTGGGTCCATACTGTTTGCAATATCTGCTACCTAACATGTCAGACCTTGAAACATCTTAACCCTTAAAGCGCCACCTATAATTTGCAGCAGACGACAGTTTCAAATTTTGCCACTTTTTCAAAATAACAAATAAGGCATGGTATTTCATGAGAATCGTCTACTGGCAGACAATTCTCATGTAATTTCATACCTTATTTTTGCCGAAAATTGGGAAAGATGTCCCAAAATTAGTCGTCTGCTGTAGTCGTGATTGGCGCTTTAAGGGTTAATATAGGCACTTTGTCTGCATCACAATAATTATGACATTTATGGTAAAAAATGTTAATTTACACTGGAAACCATCCAAATTTACACTTGCCCTGCAGTCTAAGGCTCTCTTAAATACGAACGGACAAAAGCTAAAGAGCTAGCCCAAATATACGGTAATATACAAAGAGTTATGCATCTTCTTTATAGAAATGAGAATATAATGTAGGCCTTAGGCCTTTTGATAAGAGAATGTAATCATTTTTTTTTTTATTTCTCAACCAAAACACATATGGGTACTCAAAAGAACAGTCTCAATGTGACACTTTATTGAGCACCCAAAACAAATCTTTAAACTAATAAATAAGGAAATATTAACAATTTTACGGCCCAAATTTATTTGGGCCAAGACGCGAGAAAACCTGTCTTTGGTGTTTGCCAACAACAAAGCCGCAGACCAGCCTGCCCATTTGCACAGTCTGATCAGCACCTTTGTTATTGGCATATTGGAAAGTACCATATCTAGACTTGCTTCCAGTGAAATTTCAATTTTCTAGCTAGTCTCTGAAGCTGCAGGCTGGTTTGAACCTCACTTTCTCGGAAACCTCGAAGACAGGTTTTGTCGCGTCAAGGCCTGAACCTATTCAGCTAGGACTATGAAGTACCTGGAGATAGTGGTGTCGTGATTTCATGTGAGGCAGGCTGGGTGACAAAACCAATGTAGAACTCTACGGCTTTCTGTAGCCACACATCCAGGCTCTTCTTGGGCAGTGAGAGTTTGTTACCTTTCTGTAGAATTAGAGGCAGCACATCACAGACTGGAAAAGAGAAAATGATGTGTGATGAGGAATTTTCCGGGAGTGCCCCAGGGGCCAAATTTTTTGGGTGTGCCCCAGAGGCAGAATATGGCCACATTCTCTCAATTGGGATAATTATATGGGAAATTTTTATTCAAAATTACAGTAAAAAGTGTCCTAAGTGGCCACTCAAAAAAGATGACCAATAATTGGTTTTCAAGACTGATTATTACATAATGCAGGTCAAAAGTATTGCAGAATGCTCCAAGAGAGCATTCTGCGATACTTTTGACCTTCATTTAGCTAACATTTGTCATTGAGATCTGTGTTTTGTTTGTCTATTTAAGTTTAAGACAGGTTTTACTGTTTTCAAAATTCTCGGGAAAAAAATTCCGATCTCTCTAAAAAAATAAGACATCTCTTTTGGCTGCTGCCAGTCCTACATTTTTTAAAATAACGAAAAGTGATATGTTCAAGATGGTGAGAAGTGAAATATTTTCGATCCGAAATTGAAACTGATATGCTGGAACACTGATACGATACAGACCGAAAGCCGGGAAAAGGGTTAATAAATCGCTATAAGAAATTACACTTACTCAATAACTTCCTGTAACAGTTGACAGGTGACTGGTATTGAGCTTGGGCTTCTGCGGTCAACAAGGTTTCAACTAACTTCAACTGAAATATATTAACAGTGCAGTCCTAAATATAACATACCTCATTTAATCAGGGTTTTTTCGCCCTAATTTGGGGACATGACCCAACCAAAAGGAACAGGAATTTTTTGCATTGTTTTAAACAAGTAGCCCATTGGGCAACGATCATTCACCTGAGAGCCAGCATAATGTTTGGAGACACCATTATTTACGATGCTCAGAGGCAGGTAACTCTGAACTTGAAACAGTGTCCAGAAATTAATTCAATAACATAAGATATTATGCCGGTTCTAGTTATCTGCAAGTATTTAAAAGATCTGAATAAAAATTTCAGAGAAAACCTGGTGAATGTATAGTTTCAGATGCTCAAGGGCAGCTAACTCCATAGTCAGTGATGGGATCTGCCCGAAATTCAAACTCATCCATACTTTTATGTATGTCCTGGTTACCTACAAGGATGAAGAAAATCAAATGAAAAATGAAGGCTCTAGAGTTGTAACAACATTATACAGCTATATTTTAGATGCTAAAGGGCAGCTAACTCTGTAGCTGGTGGTTGGGTGTGGCCGAAAATCAAACTCATTCAAACTTTTATGGGTGTCCTTGTTATCTACAAGAATGAGGAAGATCCATTCAAAAATGAAGGTGGTAGAGTGGTCACAACAGATCTCCAATTGTAAGTCTATACAGTATTTTATGATGCTCAAGGGAAGTTAACTCCACAAGCTGAGGTTGGTTCTACTTTAAATTCAAACTCATTTAAGCTTTTATGGTTGTCCTTGTTACCTGCAAGAACGAAGAAGATCCAATAAAAAAAAAAGGCGCTAGAGTGGTCACAACAATGCTACATTATCAATCAATTTTTAAGATGCTCAAGGGCAGCTAACTCCTTAATAGGTGATGGGATCTTGACGAAATTCAAACTCATCGCAGCTTTTATAGTTGTCCTTCTTATCTGAAGAAGATCCAATCAAAAATGAACGTGCTAGATTGGTCACAACATTGTTACATTATCCATCAATTTTTAAGATGCTCAAGGGCAGCTAACTCCTTAATAGGTGATGGGATCTTAACCAAAATTCAAACTCATCTGTGCTTTTATAGTTGTCCTTCTTATCTGCAAGAATGAATATGATCTATTCAAATTTGAAAGCACTAGAGTGGTCACAACATTTCTCCCATTATAAGTCTATGGGAATTTCTTAAGACGCTCAAGGGCAGTTAACCCAAAGTCCAAGGTCTGATCTGGCTGAATTTCAAACCCATCCGAGATATTATGGGATTACTTGTTGCCTGCAAGAATGAAGAAGATCCAATCAAAAATGAAGGAGCTAGAGTGGTCACAACATTATTCATTAATTTTTAAGATGCTCAAGGTGAGTTAAATCCAAAATAGGTGATGGGATCTTGACGAAATTCAAACTCATCCAAGCTTTAATAGTTGTCCTTATAGTATGCAAGAATGAAGAAGATCCATTCAAAATTGTATACACTAGAGTGGTCACAACATTTCTCCCATTATAAGTCTATAGGGATTTTTTCAAACACTCAAGGGCAGGTAACTCATAAGTCCCTGGTCTGATCCTGCTGAATTTCGAACCCATCCGAGATATAATGAGTTTACTTATTGCCTGCAAGAATGAAGAAGACCCAATCAAAAATGAAGGAGCTAGAGTGGTCACAACAATATTCATTAATTTTTAAGATGTTCAAGGGGAGCTTACTCCAAAATAGGTGATGGGATCTTGACCAAACTCAAACTCATCCAAGCTTTAATAGTTGTCCTTATTGTTTGCAAGAATGAAGAAGATCCATTCAAAATTGAAAGCACTAGAGTGGTCACAATATTTCTCCCATTATAAGTCTATGGGGATTTTTCCAAACGCTCAAGGGCAGTTAACTCATAAGTCCCTAGTCGGACCCTGCTGAATTTCGAACCCATTCAAGATATTATGGGTTTACTTGTTGCCTGCAAGAATGAATTTTTCTGACGCTCAAGGGCAGCTAACTCCGAAGTCAGTGATGAAATCTTGCCGAAATTCAAACATATCAGAGCTTTTATGGTTGGTCTTGTTATATGCAAGAATGAAAAAGATTCATCCAAAAATGAAGGTACTAGAGTGGTCACAACATTTCTACCATTATAAGTCTATGGGGATTTTTCCAGACACTCAAGGGCAGCTAACTCATAAGTCCCTGGCCCAATCTTGCCGAAATTCAATCCCATCTGAGATATTATGGTTGTCCTCGTTACCTGCAAGAATAAAGAAGAACCAATCAAAAATGAAGTAGCTAGAGTGGTCACAAGGTTTTCCCCATTATAACCCTATGGGAGCTATCTGTTGCCATGGAAACCAAAGTTCTAATCCAATCTGACCCAAAACCTGATGCAGCCAATCCCCCATCCCAATGACGCTTCTGATGAAATTTGATTACGATTGGCCAGCTCGTCTCAGAGATATTCATGTTTGAAAGTGTGAACGGACGGACTCACAGACGCACGGACTCCGGCTCGAGTCCTATACTATAAGCTCACCCTGAGCCTTCGGCTCTGGTGAGCTAACAAAATTGGGAAAAACTCACACCATATAATACGATCAAATAAAGCAAAAAATCTAAAATTTGGTTCACTAATAAGTACATTTCAAAATTTGAAATGGAAAAATACGATTTGCTATGGCACTGTGCAATGAATACCGGGCCGTGTAGCGCAGTCGGTAACGTGTATGGCTACATATGCGTGTCTGACTGCAGATCTAGGGGTCGCGAGTTCGATCCCGGCCCGTTCCCAAACTTTCGTGGAGATTGATCATGAAATAATTTCTACGGTCATTCTCCTCCCTTCTGCTGAATCATTCAAGAAGGGTTGTTGTCAGTTACAAGCGAAAGTATGTGCACAACTACTGGTTAACCGCTTGTTCAAGCCTGCCCAGGAAAAAGTGTGGTTAAGTGAACTGACCGTCCCGCAATGACCATAGCTGTTGACTTGGGACGTAAAGCAGCAAAAACAAACAAACAAACAAAACAGTGCAATTAAGATGTCACAAAATAGTGTTTTTTTGTTCCTTCAATTTGGAATTTTCTCCTTGAAATTGGGGAAAAAACATACTTTTTGTCATTGGGAACATGACCCTATATAGGTCATCAAAATGGGCAAAAAAAACCCTGCATTATAACACTAAGTTTGGATAGAAAAGGACATGCTGTGGCTCCCATTTTTTTTAACATTAAATTTTACAAAGGAATGATAGGAAAATGGCCATTTAATGGTCATTTTCCTATTATTCCTTTTATAAAATTATCCCTATATCATAAAGGGATAATTTTACAAAATGAATTATAGGAAAATAATATAACACAATTAACTTATTCCTATGGACCCCAAAAATACTTTATTACGGGACTGCACTGTACATAAATGAAGTTCTCAAGAAAATCAAAGCACTGAATTACAGATATCAAAGCCTTTGATCTATAAACACAATTAAATTTTATGCCTAATTGTTTGCTTGAATGATGCTTTATATCCTAGTCAACAATTTTTGAGTCATGTCAGGGTAAGTTTCTGGGTTTAAACAGTACTCAGCAGAGAAGATAAAGTGTCTTGCTTAGGACCCCATACAGTGCCTCCAGTGAGGCTTGAACCATGGACCTCTATTTACAGTAAAGCACTCTGCCACTGAGTCAGTGTGCCAGGGCTTTTTTTATTGGTGTCATTTTTAAGTTAAATGAATAAAGTAATATTCTTGTTAATTTCAAAAAATTTCATCTGCATTTTAAAGCTGCAGAGATTTAAACAATTTGCAAGTTGTTGTTTTTTGCCAATTTTTGGACATCTTCGCCATAAATACAACATCTGACAGTTTTAATCAGGAAAAGTCTTTACACCATTTTATCTTTTATGAGCAATTGAAAAATATGCTAAGTTGGGTTGAGCATGATTTTTTTTTTGTAACCTCTGGGCCTGCTCTGATTGTTCCAGAATAAAGCTATAAAACAGTACCCAGCCCCAAAGTAATAAAACGTTTTTTCATGCTCAACTTACAATGGTGAGCATTTTTAAGTGTATGACCTTAACAAATGACATGGTCTACTTATCTGGGCAAGAAAATTGCCTCCTTTGAGCACCCAATACACATGTTGAAACTGATGAATAAGAAAATTATCACAATTCTACCAAGGATCAAATTATTAAGCACTTGCTAAATGCAAGGATTTTTTTCCAAAAAGCAAGTACAAATTACCCTAACATGCTATTTTAGCAAGTGAAAACAAGCAGCTTTCACATCAATCAAATCATGCAACATAGCAAAAACTACATGATAAACAGCGTAGACCCTGATCAGCCCGCTTCTTCAGAAGCGGGCTGATCTGGATCAACACTGTTTGCATGAATTTACCTAAACTTGGGTTCAGAAAGAAAGACAAACGGTTTTTGACACACAAGTTATACTAAGGTACATTGTATTGAATTCAAATTTGAGATATAATTTAACGTCCCCCCCTCAAAAGGCATTTTGACCAACACCTGTTTTAAGCAGAAATTTTATCCCTGTTTTTGCTTAAATGCTTATGTTCAAAGATACCAGTCCATAGTAATTACCCCATGTTCTTTGACTAGATCTGGAAACTTTCTCATTGCTAGCAGGAGTAGACGGCACTGTTCCAGTTTGTCAGAGATCTTGTCAGCAACACTCAGTAACATCTGACACTGTACATGGGTAGGTATGGCAGCAAGAATTTCTGGAGAAAAAACAATTAGGAGATAGCTGTGTTAGAGCTATTCATGACGAGGTATATAATTGGATTTATGGCTGCAAATTCAATTTTATAATATAACAAATAACTTCTGATTTCTAATAAAATACATTTTGCTTAAATCCTTATAATAACGAAGGTATCTACAAAAACATTTCCTGTAGAAATTAGACTGTAGACTGACCAATATAGAGCTGATATTTTTTATCAATACCAGCCCAGGTTTAATCCACCTTTTTTATACTTTATTTAAGGCCTAAATATTAAAGATACATTTGTACAGAGATGCTTCCAAATGCTAATTCTAACCAGTGTCATTACAAAGGAGTAGTCTTATAGGAGTAAGTGCCCAAGATGTTTTTAACCCTTAAAGTGCCAATCACATTTAATTGTTTTAGAAGCCTCAACATACAGTAAAGACCCAGATCAGACTGCTCCTATACGAGCAGTCTGATTTGGGTCCACACTGTTTGCCACTTAACATACATTAGTCAATAATGTTAACAAATATACTCAGCATCAATGAAAAGTTACCAGTATTGAAATTTCGATGTTTCGGAAAATATACAATACAGCTCTTTGGCTACTGTTACGTTCATGTTTTTGGTCAACGCCAAGCTGGTTTGGACCGATAAATCAGTTACACGAGCCCTGGAACAATGGTGCATGTGATGCACGTGCATTTTATGTTTTTCGCAGTTTTTAAGAATTTGATATGATCATTTTCAGAGGACAACATGCCAGGACATGCCCTAGATGTTTTCATTGAAAACGCCACCAAAATGGTTTAGGGTATCCCATTAAACTCGAAAAATTAGGATCAAACTTTAAGGTAGTGCCAAACCTTTGCATTTTCCTATACAATGTAATGGAAACTACAGGGGTCCATCAAGGAGTGATTATAATGCATTCGGGTGTGATGGATACCGTTTTCCATAGGGGTGATACATGGGATTCTATGCCATAAAAATGAGTTTTGAAGTATCCGCAGTTCTTCAATCAGAATGGACTAAATATTGTTCTGTGTTAAGTGTATGTGATTTACTGCTAGCTTTTCACTGACGTTGAGTATATATACAGAAGACAACTTAAGCAGACAATATTTTCAGATGCAATTTTTTTTTTTGCTGGCGCCTTAACGGTTTAAATATATGTGCCTGAACTCATGTCAGAGATACTGGTACTAATGCCATATTTTAGTGGCAAATGATCTAGATACTTTGGAATCAAAGCAGTTTCCAACAAGCTTCCAACAAGTACCCACTTTATGTGTTTTCCTGTGAGATGACTAGCATATCCGCTTAGACTATGGACCTAGGTAAATGTTGATCTTCAAAGTATCATACAGTAAATCAGGGGTTTCTCTAAGTTTTAGAGTAGCCGGCAGACATTGTCATGAACCTGGTCAAATTCACTGCTTTATAGTATAACCTATGGGCCAATTTATGAAAGTAGCTGGCACAGAAGGCAAAGTAGCTGGCTATTTTTGCCGGCTGCCACCTCTTAACGAAAACACTGTAAATGTTCTAAAATTTCTAACGCTTTTCTCTTTCTGCCTTCAAATAAAAAGTTGGTTTTCAGGGCTAGAATTCACAAATTGTTTGTAAAAATAGGAAACAGGGAAGACCCTGATCAGACTGCTTCTGTAGAAGCAGTCTGATCTGGGTCTGCACTGTTTGTCTGGGCCTTTTTGGCAGGCAACTAGTGTTCAAAATTTTAGAAAAATTACTGTATTACCAGTATGATTACCTGTAAGGAGGTGGTTCTTGGCATCACCTTGATCATTCTGTAAAGCTTCTAATAAACTATGAACTTCTGACCAGAGTTTACCTTCTTCTGGGAATGACATATACCTGCAACACAAGACATCAAAACTGGTTACCATATTCAACTTTATAATAAGTACACATGCACTTATGAGCACCCACTAAGTTACATTGTAAATAGTACTTTATTGTTTTTTACACTATGGTCTCGAAGCGCAATCAGTAGATAGACTGATTGCAGATCCAGGGGTTGTGAGTTCGATCCCAGCCCAGTCCCATACTTTCATGGATATTGATCGTGAAATATTTTCTCATAGGTTTAGATATACATAATTTTCCAGCGTAAAATTGTTTATATGTTCTTACCTATAATTTTTAGCATATGTTTTGAGTGCTCAAGAGAACCATCTCATTGACAAGCCAACCAGATTGAGGGACATTCGCATACCTTTGTCTAACATGTTAAAGCAGGTGTCACAAAAAATCCCAATTTCCAAAATGGAAAATTGATTGAATATGTATCCCTCGATGAAGAGTTACTTTAGAGGAAGAGTAAATCACAAACTGCAAATCAGATTGCGAGTTTTTATATTTGTTAAGCAAGTAAACAATCCTGATGTCCATGTTCATTGGAAGCTCAATGAGATCCCTTGAAATGAACATGACAAAAAATATTTTTTTGAAGAACTCTTTTAATATGTTTCTTTTAGGCACCAAAAACATTGGAAAATACTGATAATTATCATTTTGGGGGGTTAATTATCTTAATGTCTACCTTCCTATAATTCAAACTTTCGATACTTCAAAATAATACCTCTAGTCCCTAGGACTTGGAATTTAAGAGATTCAGCTGTATTTCACTTAAAAAGGTGTCTTAATACTATTGAACATGTATACACTAGTTGTCTGCCAAAAAGGCCCAGACAAACAGTGCAGACCCAGATCAGACTTCCCTGTTTCCTAGTGCCTATACACTTGAACATGTACATGTATCTAACACTTACAATCCCTCCAGCAGCTTGGCAGCTTCTTTAGAATTTCTACCCATCTTCTCCAGGCTATATGCTTCAAACTGAAACAACAACCACAAGCTTGCATGTACTAGCAGAAACCATTCCATAAAATGCATACATTTGTACTGATATTTATCAGCCCAAGACAAAATCACAAATGCATCAAATTTTTTTATCTCCCAATGAAACGTTATTTTAGAGTAAAGAGTCAAAAATACAAAATAGGAATTCCAATCCCCCACCCTTATATGGCAACCCTGAGCATCCCTCAGATGTCTAAAAATAAAAGTGTGTCATCTGTAAAGTATCGGTACATTCTTTGTTTTAATGTCAAGTTTGAATAAAAATTAATTATACTAAACTACCCCTCCTTCCCTCTGTCCAACAGAAGAGACTTATTAACATCTGAGCTACCACCCTTGACTTATGTCTTAAGTTAAAATGCTAATCTCATAAAGGTTGGGTAATATGCATCATTTTGACAGTTCAATTTTTCATTTAGAGCCTGCACTCGTTCAGGGTTCATACAGGCAAGTTTAAGTAAAATTCAAGGACTTTTCAAGGACTTCTAAAAGGCTTTCCTACAGTTTTCAAGGACGGAAGGTTATGAAAAATACAGTTTTAAGTGTTAAAATTCTACTTCAGAAATGCTAGACTGAGATGATGGAGAAATTAGTAATAGAAAATTAGTTGAAAATTGTTGTTACTTTATTTGGTGCAGCATATGCTGCACCAAATAAAGGCACAACATTTTATAATGATTTAGGTCTTTGTCAACTGTGCTAATTCCTACAGAAAAATAGTAGAATTCAAGTGCTTTTCAAGCCTGTGCAAACCGAACCCTGTTATTGAATGGATTTTCAAAAGGTTGCTTCAGTGGCAATTTTGGTGGTCAGGGATTTTCCTGTGTGGAATTTGGGGCTGAAGATCGGCCCTCTCCGATTGAAAATTGGGTCAAAACTTCCTGAAATGGTAGATAATTTAATTTTTCCCAAAATCTAACCAAAACAGGAAAGTTACAGATATTTACATTCACATTTTGATAAAGCCAAATAAAAAAAATAAGTGTTTCTGGTAGCGGGCCTGAAAATTTTAGATAGGGTAGGTACACATATTTTTACCAGAAAACCTGAAAAAAATTATAGGTTTCACCAGTAAATTTAGGTAGGGTCAGGTTACCCTAAACACAGCTATTTTTTTTTTGGCCTAAGTAATCATAAAGGTCAATACAACATTGATTTGTTATGTCTTTTTTAATTTAGACAGAATAAACTTTTCTCAATTTTGATGGCTCAAATGCCATTTACCCAGATTCAACAGGCCCTTGGCCCAACTTCAGAAAGGTAGGAAAATCTCTGGTGGTAAAAAGGGAAAATACAGTATTTGGAACAGTCTATGAGAAGATCATCAACCCTTTGTATACTAATGGATTCTTCCTTCTACCTTGATACTATAAACTTGGGATGGTCCACTGTATATATCTAGGGGTGTTGTATTCATTTGTCTTAAGATCTTTTTTACCTTAACAGTGTAGACCCTGATGAAATGCAGCATTATGCTGCATTTCAGCTGGGTCTTCACTGTTTGGAAAAGTACTTGTTTCGGGCTTTCCACAAATGCAAAGGGTTAACCATTAAAGCGCCAAGAAAAATGCATCTGAAAGATGACTTCTGCTGAAGTCGTCTGCTGCAAATAATTGCCTAACATTACTGACAAATTTAAGTATAGAAGCACACAGGGTGGACCCAGATCAGACTGCTCCTATAGGAGCAGTCTGATCTGGGTCCACACTGTTTGTCATGGAGGCTTCTTAAATTATTCAGCAGACGAGAAAAGCAGACAACTTTTGTTGCGATTGGCGCTTTAAGGGTTAATAAAAAAAAACGATCACAATTTTACACATGAGCCAGTACACGAGATTTCCAACAATGTGGTCTGTGCGACCAGCAAAGCCTCAGATCAGCCTGCACATGCGCGCAGTCTGATCAGAGTCTTTGCTATTGGTTTGAATATTCTGCGACTGTTAAGCTACTGACTGAACATAATTTGGATCTTCTAAGCTTAAAAGGAGGTTGCACAGCATTGTCTTTGTCTACACTTGTCAAACTGCCACATTGTTGGAAATCACATGTCACAACTCACATAAAAGTCTGCTTGTCTATTCATGAGGAAATTTACCTGAATGCTAAAATTTCTGGGGAACAGAGTTCTGGCGGTTATCATCCAAGCTTTAGCAGCATAGGGGTCGGCCTTGGCACACATCCTGGCTCTCATCACCAGCCAGTCTTCATTAGACAGGTCATTGTTAATGGCGGAAGCCATCATTCACTAAAGCTGAAATCAAAATCAAACAAGAGTTATTAAAGGACAGACAGACCCCAAAATAAGCTTTATCTGCAAATTCAGCTTAAAGTTTTAAACTCTTTTACATTCACTGCATACCAAAATTCCCTAAAAATAAAACTTAAAGACAAAGATTACTGTCCAATAGAGATCATTAAAGGATTAACTGATAAGGGACAGTTTCAGTATCTCACAAAATTAATGGGGCCTCAAGAGGGGACTTACCTGTATGCAACACAATTTCATTCACTAAGATAAAGATCAACATTTTATCATAAAATACCTAATCCCTTTATGGGACCACTTTATTGCCCCAGTGAGGAAGTCATAATCACCTCATTATGGCTGTCCTTTTGATCTGCCCAGTATGACCCCTGGAGAGAGTCATAATGAGTGGTACCAGTATTATTGCTCAAATATTTGTCCCTTTAACAGACAATGATTGAGGACTGAAATAAGCGTTGAAAATAATATTTATAACCTTTCCAAAGATTCAACTGCACAGTGACCAATATTTTGATTTCAACAAAATCCCTCATCCACCTACCCCTCCCAAAGCAGACAATAGCCACTAAAAGGGCACTCAAAATGCTCCTATTTGAACTATTTTTACAAAAAAATAATCTCTTCCCGCACCCCTTTGTCCCATCTGCGGCTTTATTCTGCTAAATCCAACACCTTTTATGCCAAGGAAAAAATTGTTGTCTAACCGTTTGCTCTCTTGTTAGTAGACTAGGAAAGCAAGCAGTTAGCTCAGAAGCAATTAAACGGCCTGTTGAAATAGCTTTATCGTTTCTTGGTCTATGTTTTCAAGACAGATAGATAGATACAGGTAGCAGTCCTCTGTTTTGATAAATCTTATATAGATGGAAGCCTTTTTTTTCTTCTCAAAAAACCGTATCTCGCTAGTGTCTACGTCCATTGCAATAGATTCAATCATTATCTTACCACTCAGATATGCATTTTCTTACTGCTAAGCAACTAAACAGATAGCTTTTCTTTTTCCCTTGAAAATCCCCTTTTCAGAATGAACCTGTGACGTCACACAAGTGAAAAAACGGTGGGAATGTTCAATTGGCGAAATTACATTCTTGGCAAAATTACATTGTAGCTTACTCCACTATAGTAGGATGTTGATTTGGAGTAAGGATTTATCTGCAGTCGAATGCAAAAATGATGCATAAATAAGGCAAGCATATTTAACTTTGCATGCTTCATTTGTTTTATAGTTAGAATTACCAATAAAGCTTAGCAGGGCACAGTTTGGTCACTCGAGGCAAGCATATTTAACTTTGCATGCTTCATTTGTTTTATAGTTAGAATTACCAATAAAGCTTAGCAGGGCACAGTTTGGTCACTCGAGTATAGACCACCACCACCCCCCCCCCCCATGGAAAAAGTTGGACCCCTTCTGAAACCTTGGAAAATTATAGGAGCTTTTATCGTGACATACTTCCGGTGCTATAAATAGATTTGGGATATTCTGGCCGTCAACCATGTATTGTCTAGATAGGGAAAGCCATAGAAATTTTCAATATTTTCCACCGATTTTAAGTTCCCCTGATATATATTTTGGGCCATATATTTTTATATAATTGCAAATTTAATGTATCTACAAACACTTCGTCAGACCCCCTATCCTCCCTATGGAACAGCATATAAACACAGAGGCAGTAATACTGATAGAAACAGGAGTTTGAATATGCAGACAGACTGATAAAACCTACAAACATGCGCATTTACTGACAGGCAGACTGAAAGAATGAAAAAGGTCAATAAGCAATGCTTATTAGATACCCCCCGCACAGTAGGTTCAGTGAAAAAACTTGGCAAGTTATAGTTAAAACCAGCAGACCTAAGTTTTGAAATGAAGATTTCAGTAGAATCTGTGCTAAACAAAAATTATAAACTCCTTCATGCATATGTTCAATGTGTCTACATTGTATCCGCAAAGTATCAAATTGCTCAATCTAAAGCTGTGGTAGAAGTTGAGCGGCCCATAAAGGCACTATCCATGCATATACAAAAGCCATATAAGGGAATAATTGTCTAAGTTCTAATAGCTGTCATTGTGTCAATTTTTTTTTTTCAACCAGACTCCTTAATGCATATGTTCAATGTGTCTATATTGTATAGGAAAAGTATCTAATTGCTACCTTAAAAGCTGTGGTAGGAGTTGATCGGCCCATGAAGGCACCATCTATCGAATACAAAAGCCTTATTAGGGAAAAATTGTTCTCACAGCTGTCATTTTGTCAAAAATTATTTTTTCTGAAACAAACTCCTTCATGCATATGTTCAATGTGTCTACATTGTATAGGCAAAGTATCAAATTGTTCCATCAAAAGCTGTAGTAGGAGTTGATCGGCCCATGAAGGCACCATCTATGCAAATACAAAGATCTTATTAGGGAAAAAATGTCTAAGTTCTCACTGCTGTCATTTTGTCAAAAATTATTTTTTCTGAACCAAACTCCTTCATGCATATGTTCAGTGTGTCTACATTGTATAGGCAAAGTATCAAATTGCTCCATAAAAAGCTGTGGTAGGAGTTGATCAGCCCATGAAGGCACCATCTATGCATATACAAAAGCCCTATTAAGGAAAAATTGTCTAAGTTCTCATAGCTGTCATTTTGTCAAAAAATATTTTTTTTGAACCAAACTCCTTCATGCATGTGTTCAATGTGTCTACATTGTATAGGCAAAGTATCAAATTGTTCCATCAAAAGCTGTGGTAGGAGTTGATTGGCCCGTGTATGGCCTATAATAGCATAAGCATAAAACCCTATATTAAAAGCCATTTAGAACTACAAAGGGAAATAACTCTAATAGAATTGGCCCCTAGCCCTTACTCTTTTGTCTTGCATATATGAACATGTTTGCAAGGTTTGATGAAAATCCAGCAATGACTCTCCAAGTTATTAAAAAACAAAACGTTACGGACGGACAGACGGACGCACACACGGACAACGTGAAAACAGTATACCCCACCACAAACAAAGTTTGCGGGAGGTATAAACATTCATGCGCATGTTCAGACAGACAGACGTATAGAAACATAAATATACATGTGCTGACAGACAGGCAGGCGGGTGGACAGACAGAAAGAAAAATATAGTCCTGTTAAGTACAAAACGAATTAAAATTTAACTGATGGAGAACGATGCAGTTTCATTTTATTGGCTATTATGTCAGACTTGTTAAAATGTGTTATGAAACCGTTGGCATCCTTCTTGATCTTTTATGACCCTAGTGAGTAGTGACACATTCTTAAGACATACTTGTGAAAAAACATGATGATAAGGCTTCTCCCCGCGGGTAATGTAGTCCATTTATTCAGCAGAGGGTTATGAAAATGGATGTGTTAGGATAGTGTCAACCACAAAAAGCAAACATTTAACGTGTTTAACATGGAATTATAGTTATTTCTTTCGGACAATTATACGTAAGTCAACTGTTTAGCCTATAAAAATTACATTTTGGACCGTCAATAATCACCGGCTTTGAGATGATATCGCCAGTGCGTGAGAGAGAGAGAGAGAAAACTGACAGACAAGCAGGTGGATTCACTTTGATAATCCTAATATTGCATTTATAAACAAACCAAAATTTTAAATGTTTTATGGGTTTTATTGTGAGAAAATATCAGCATTCTGCTTAACTCTTCAGGACTTCCCACAGCCTCATGTTTTGCCTTTTAAATGAATAAACGTTTGTTTTTCGGAACCTTTATTTATCGGAAAGATGCATTTTGAATGGATATCAAAGAAAACAAACAAGTTTTGAAATGACTTTGGCTATAAAACCCCATTTTTCTCAAAAAAAATTAACCCAAATTTTACACAGAATCAATGCCGCTGGCCTATGCGTTGACGGCCACCGATAGGAGGTTTTAGGGATTCCCAAAGTGACGTCATTTTCGTGCATGCGCATATCTGTGGCCGTCAACGGTCATCCAACTCTATGGAATCTGCGTTAAATGTGGGTTTATATTTTGAGAAAAATTGGCTTTTATAGCCAATGTCATATCAACACTTGTTTGTATTCTTTGATTTACATTCAAAATACATCTTACCGATAAATAAAGCTTCCGAAAAACAAACTTTCATTCATTTAAGAGGCAAATTATGAGGTGACGGGAAGTACAGAAATGTCAAGCAGAACGCTGATATCTTCTTCCGATAAAACCCATAAAAAAACTTTTAATGTGTGAAAATTTGGTTAATTAATGCAATTTTATGATAAGTAGAGTGAATCCATCTGCTTGTCTTTCAGTTTTCATTCCCCTATCTCTCTCTCAGAGTCTTTCTCTTTCCCGAGTCTCTCTCAGCCATATCATCTTGGAACCAATCCAAGTCAATGACAGTCCAAAATGTAGCTAAATAGATGACTTACGTATATTTTGTCTGATAGAAATAACTTTAATCAAATGTTCAATGTTTGATTTTCACGGATTTCTAAGAGATCTGTCTTCATCACTGTCTGTTGAATAAATGGAGTTCAACCCCCAACGGGCACTGACAGTCACACATGCGAGCAATCAGAAATTGCTTATCTTGGTCAATGTTTTCACAAGCTAGTCTTAGGAATATGTCATGTCTGAAGAAGATCTCTAAAGATGCCGACGGTTTCAGTACACTGGGTCCGAGGACATAATTAGAATGTCACTACACCTAAGGAATCTTCTAACGCATACACTTTTGTTTTGGCAGTTTCTTGAAAACTTGAATTTTGAATTTAGAAATATTTTGGAATACATTAGAACAATGTTTTCCGGTGATACATGGTTATTTTCAAAGACAACTGACGCAGAACTTTTAAAATTTGAGAGTTTTAGTTAAAAACTTCAAAAAACGAAAGTCGCAAATTTACCATTTTTTAAAAAATCAATACGGAAAACAGAATAGCAATTTGTCACTGTATTCCATTTTTATGAGATATGATTCGGAATTATTTTCAAATGTAAGTCACTTTGCATTCTATTATTCATAAAATGGAAAAAAAATCTTCCAATTTCTATATTCTTTTTCGATAAAAATGTACAGACAATATGCACAGACATGTAATTAGATAATTACTGACAATCGCATCGCATATGTGCTCGAATTGGTTTCGATCAGAGTAGCAGGATGGCCACGGTAAAACAGTTATCCTGCCAGCAAAGCCATGCGAATGGTGCTTACGGTGGGATTTTTTTAAATTGACATCAGCAAACGACATGAAAAAGTAAGTGAGTATGACTAGGAAACGCCACAATCACACACTGTAGACCACCCCACAGCACCGCGAGGAAGAGACACAGAACACTGTCAAATGACATTAAAAGGAAATTAAAGTAAAGCAACTAGCTCTCTTTCTTTCCCAGCAACTAAAAACGAAGAAGTGTAGAACAAAACAAGGACCAACCATAAACCCCAACAAAACAATGGAGGCAACAATAAACAATGAATCAACAACAACAACAACAACAACAACAACAGAACCATCGCTTTAGAATGCTCAACCGAAGTCACTAGGGGCTTAAGTTAATTTTACTGCCAAATATTCTCCCTAGATTCTGCTATTGTCAAACGAGAAAAATGTTAAGCTTGCGTGGAGACTTCCTTACTTATCCAATGTATCACAATGTATCAACACGGGGAAACAATCAAATATATAAGCATACTGCCAGGAAACAAAGAAAATGGCTCTCAACTCACCGACAGTCAGAGCTAAAAGAAAATTCGTGTTGAGCCACGGTGGACCCAGCTAAAGGCAAGCATCAGGCTCTGACCCACCGATGAAAGTGTTATGCCCTAGTCGTCATGGAGTCTGAAGTCTGACCCACCGTGAATTTCATGCATTTCTTATTCCAAATGACGTTTTTTTATTGTTCAGCGTGACGAAGGAAATTAAAATAACCTCACTAAAACACAGGCTTGAGCCTAAATCCCATATTTTGTGACTTTCAATTTTGACCCTTTCGAATTAAATAAGCTGTATTTTGCATAATGCACAAGGTATTGTTCTGAAATTTTCACAAATGATGTGAATAATATTGAATTTTTGTTTAACAACGGAATCTTGAAAATGTTTAACATAATTAAGTTTTTGTAGTGAATTGTTTACTGTATGCGTTAGAAGATTCCTTAAGTATATATATTTGTTCTTTATCAGTTAAATATTTTTTGTCTTTTTGGTAATTCGATGAAATCAGTGCCAATAAATTGAAAAATCTTCTAGCTCAGTACAATTTGATACCAAACATGCTAATATTTCCGAATAAGAATCAGGCTTTTTTAAGTGCCTTTAATACGGAAAAGGTTAATTCCTATATACACGGCGCCGCCATGGGGAAATTTCGTACATACAACACATAAATGGATACTTCCTTCTGATTTGATACAGTAAACCTTGGATGGTTCATTGTATAATATGAGGGGTCATGGGTTATAATGTCAGGAAAATATTGTATTTCTTGTTAAGATCGTTTTTTGTCTGAGCAAACAGCGCAGACCTTGATGAAATGCCGCATTATACCGCATTTCATCTGGGACTTCACTGTTTGCTAAAGCCACATATTGCGGTCACTAGGGCTAAATGATGTAACTCATTCAAACATTTTTTCATTCAATAAAATGCAGTTGTTGAGACTTTTTGGTTGAAGCGTCAAAAAACGCCTCCTCATAAACAAATAATTAACACCCTTGTTAGTCATTCGTTTAAGAGTTAACAAATTTATGCTTGTTAAAGAAAATAAATGAAGCGCGTCGTGACAAGGCAGTGTTCATTATCAAATATTCGCCTTTTTGAAACTCTGCATATGCATGTTCGTCTGTCCACATATTCAAACTCCTGTTTCTATCAGTTTTTACTGCTCCTCTGTTCATGTGCTGATCCAGAAGGGGGGGGGGGATAGGGGGTCTCGACCCCCCTGGAAAATCACAGGTTATATGGAATTCTATAGACCGCCCGGAAGAAATGGACCCCCTCCCCCGGAAAATGTTGGACCCCCTCTGGATCCTTGGAAAAGTATAGTTTTCTCTGTAACAAAACCATTGGACCCCTCCTGTAAACTGTAAAATAAGTTGAGGACTAAAAAAAACAAACAGAAAAAACGTTGTTCAGGCTGTTTTCTGGTCATCGGGCCTGGACCCCCTTGACAAAAATTCCTGGATCCCCGCATGCTGTTGATGCGCATGTATGCAAAAAAGCCACAGTTAATGCCCTTTTTCGTATCTAGAGGTCCATATCTTCTTCTGAATCTCCATCTTCATTTTAATTATGCTCCCGTGAATCTGTGCAGGCTCACATGAGGCAATACAACATGCAGAACAATAACATGACATTGTGCAGTCTCGAATGAGCCTTCGCTGTTCAACTCGTTGGAAAATGTTATTACATTTTAGCGCCCAAATCTGTCCAATTGTTTGCTCGCTTTTATTGGTTATTGTATAGCAGTGGGTATCATTGCGAGACTGCACTCATGAGCCATTGGATCGCTGTGAACTTTATAATTTTCTTTTTTCAACGTCCAGTTTATGTCCACAATCAACTGTACAAGTGTCGTCAAATGATAACCTTTGAAAACAGTTCAGACCTGACAAAACGTTCTTGTGATAATGCGTGCATGTGCAGTCTTGTGTCAGCGGGCCTTATAATTATTGTTGTGTTAAATTGAATTTAAATGTCTAGAAATATGTTTTTAATGGCACCTGTTTTATTCACTTCCAACAATAACGACAGACAAATAATCTCAATAAATGTTAATATTATCTGACGAAGTATTTGTAGATACATTACAATTTGCATTTATATAAAATATAAAGCAAGGGAACTTAAAATCGGTGGAAAATATTGAAAATTCTATGGCTTTCCCTATCTAGACAATACAAGGATGATGGCAAGTATATCCCAACAGACCTGGGGTAATCGTAATCAGTAATTGTAATTATCTGTAATTAAATACAATTTTCAATGTAATCAAATGTAATTGTAATCAAGTTTTTTTTTTTCAAATAAATGTAATGTAATTGTAATGATTACTGAAAATATTTTAGCTGTAATTATAAGTACTTTCAAATACTTTTCAAATACATTTGGCTATTTACTTAGAAAATTTGCCCAACACAAAAAACAAAATGGTGACTAATGGTAATATTTTAATTCAGATCTATGAATGAGAAAAAGTGCACAGGAAAAATAAAACATATTGACTTTTGTGGACAATAAAAGTAGCACACTTTAAAATATTAAGTCAGTTTCAGGCTTAACATGGTGTTTAAGATTAATTGCATTTTGTATAAAAATTAAAAACCAATCTTTTTTTTATATTCATAATTAAAATTTAAAAAATATGGCAATAGACAACTTAACATGGAATAAGGTACATTTCTCCCAAAATTTACTCTTGACAGCATTTCTGTTTCTCCTATTTGCTGGAGGCCTTTAAAGAAATTTGTAAAACAAAACTAGTTCTGTTCATTTTGACATGCTTAGCTGATTTCCTATGTAAATTCATAAAATCCATACCATAAAAGGAAGACTACTCATTCAAAGGTGTTAAATCTTTTGTTATTGAATATAGCTAGCTCATGTGAAAAGGTACTTATGACCTTAAAAAGCTACCTGTATATGTGTGCAAACTGGACAAAGGTTATTACACGAAAGTACATTTTCTTGTGGAATGGCTAAATAACTGTTTTTCATCAAAAAGTGAGTTGCAAGTGTTTATTTCCATCACATCATTAAATCAATGCACAATGGCAGCACTAGTTTTTATTTGATTTGATTCTTTACGTCCCATCAACAATCTTTCAGTTAAACAGGGACGGGTCTTCCTGGGTTGAACCAGTTCTAAGCTAGGATAAATGTGTCTTGCTCAAGGACCACAACACAGTGACGCTGGTGAGGCTTGAACCCGGGGCCCCTCAGTCTCGAGTCAATCACTCTACCACTGAGCCACTGCGCTCCCACAGCATTAGTTTTGAGCCATTTTGTATTCCCACCAGAATCTTCAGGAAATACATGTATCAATGCTAAATGTAGAATGCTTAGTCAACATAGCATGCAAAATTTTTAGGCCTGAAAGATGTTCCCTCAAAGATGACACATTTGAAAAACTTATGATGATTAAATGTAATCATCAAAGTAACAATTTAAAAATAGCTGACTGAGCAAAAGGTTGCAGTTGTGTAACAGACGATTTCCATCTTACATACTAAATAAATCTATCTTGCTATGTGGTACCGTATAGTGAAATAGATCTATAAAGAATGTAGGCAGATATAATGTATGATGTATCAAACTTTAAAACCTACAGGTGCATAGTGTATATATATTTGTTTAACTTTAATAAGAACTTGAATAAAATTTCATAGCTAATTATTTCTCATTTATTTAAGAAATAACAGTATAGGACATGGCTTTATATATAACTTCAAAGACTCTATCCGTCTTTATAATTTTAAATGTGAGTACTATATAGCATTGCAATTTTGCATAAAAACTTCAAAAGTAATCAGTAATGTATTTGATTACATTTCTAAAGTAATTGTAATTATTACATTTCTACAGGTCCTGTAATTGTAATCATTGATAAGTCAAAGTAATTGTAATGTATTTGAATACTTTTCAAAGTATTTGGCCACAGGTCTGTATCCCAAATCTATTTATAGCACCAGAAGTATGTCACGATAAAACCTCCTATATGCGCATGCCAAGAATGACGTCACTGGGAATTCCTAAAAGCTCCTATAGTTTTCATTGAAATAAACCTCTGTAAAACAAGTTAAGGGCTAAAAAAGACAAAAAACAACGTCAGAGCTGTTTTCTGGCAATCGGCCTGGACCCCCCTGGCAAAACTTCCTGGATCTGCGGACGAGTCAGGCGATGGGGTATGAAACCCCCTACCCCGAACCCCTCATGGAAATTGCTGAATGATCTCACGCAACAACTTGAGCATGAAAATTTATAAATTTGCCTTCAAAAGAATCATGATATCAATATCTAAAGATCCTGAAAGTTTTGTAACAATTGAATTTGTGGATTTGAAGAAAATTAACAATTATTGTATCGTATGGGTATGAAACCCCCTACCGCAAGTGAAAAGAATACAGATATGAAACGCAACGGTAATATGATCTTTCATAGATGATTTACAGACACATTTAGATATCTAAGCCAGCACTTTAAATTTTGGTACTTATCCCACAGGCGAGCAGCAAATTGATGCTCAGGCGAACCTGCACAATCTCACCGAACCCCCGAACCCCTCGCAAAAATTGTTGTCGCGTGAAACAATTCGAGCGTAGGCGGTTTCATACCCAATCGAGTCGGGCACCAGGTAAACCAGACACTACCCAGTTTATCAAACATCATGCACTATTTTGTTCGAACACTAGTTCCCTTATGCTTCTCAAAAAGACGACGGTTGTGGGAAACCAAAAATCATCTCAATGAAACAGTTCTTTTGAGCACGGTTATACATGAAGTTATCTCCCTTGCAAGAAAAATCTGTCGTTCAAAGCAACGCGACATTAAAGTACTATTTTCAAAATTCTATCTAAATTCAATACCATGTATGAGAAATAAAGATACAAACCTATTACAACGGACGGATGCTTTGGTTTTTGTTCACTACTATTTGAAATACTTACCGTTTAAGTTGACTTGGCCGCTACTCTTCAGTCTTGAAACAGTCGGCAAAATTACTGGCTCCCTGCCGCGACAGAAATACGGGTGACCCTAAAATGCGTAAAGCACTCCTTTTCGCGTAAAGGAATCCTTTTCGCGAAAAGGAGTTTTATTTTTGCGAAAAGGACTTTTATTATGGCTAAAACTAGTTATTAGGATTATGTTTGATATTTAATATTATAAAACTGAAGTTAAACGATATTGATCTATCAATAGATGCGGTAGAAATCGTTTTTGAAACGATATTTCACGGAAAATGGCAGAAATATGACTAACGAAAAGGAGTTTCATTAGTAAGAAAAGGACGTTGTATCTGATCTATTTTGTTTTCTTATTTATTTATTTATTTATTTATTTATTTATTTGAATTGAATAGTAGTAAGCAAGCACATATATATTGTTTAAAAATAAAATCAGAAAAGCACCTGTGTACAATACATTATATAGCCTTGCGAAAAGGACTGTCTACTGTCGATACCGTCTGAGACTATGTATGAATATCCATGTCCGTTTGCATGCTATTATTTTTAAAGAATACAGTAGAAATAAGTAATGTCTGAATGAATCAAATCTCTAGATGACGAATATTGAGTATTTGAGACAATTGCACCATAAATGTTGAATTTGAAAAGGACTCGATTCCGCGTAAAGGAGTTTTATTCTTACGAAAAGGACCTCGTTTTTTTCGGTTTTGCGTAAAGGGCTTGATCTTCATATATTACGTTCACGTAAAGAGCTTGGACTTTGGACGATTTATAATGCCTGGTGATAAATTACTTCCCTGAGTTATATTTATAAATGATCTTAATAGGTTAGCATTTTGTGAAAATGAAGCATATAGATACGTTTGGCATAGTGGAGCAACAAAGACTAACGGCCTGCTCAACGGCGCAGGCCCAGAAGATGGGTGTTTGTTTTTTTTTTTTATTTTATACGCGCCTTTTTGAGGTAAAAATTAATTACAGAAAGAAAATATATCACTATTTCGCAATTACCGAAATTCAACTGTGCGTCAATAATGCATGGATTGTTTTACTTTTTTTTATAAGTTAAACGAATCTTCAATCACTATGCATACAGCGCCAGAGGTATGCTGTATCCACGACGATTCAAAGTCGCCAGTTTTAAGACTCGTACGCTCTGCAACATAATCATTCCGAGTGTTATAAGCAATAACAATTAAACCAAAGATGCAAGAAGCTAAACGAATCTTTGTGGACGGGACAGTTTAATTCAATAGAGCTTACATACATGCGAGCAGCGAAGGCTAAGTCGAGCCTGTACAAATGCGCATTCTCGCAAGAGCGTCACTGCTGGCGGCATGTACATGAATATGAAGAAAATATTTTATGCGTCAAGCCCTACCAGCTAGCTGTGCATATCGCACGCGTGTCCCCAATTAAAGTCCATCTGCTCAGAATCAATCAGAATAAACGGATTAGAATAGCTTATCACATTCTTTGACACATTGACAATAAGCATGGCCAATTAACATATTAACCTAACAAGGTGTGCTTGTGTCAAACATGAGTTATCTAGATCAGGCACAACATTTTATCTGGGCTCAAACGTATTATAAATGCTACCAGCAGACGACATTAGATTTAAACAGGCCTTTATATAATTAAGAGCGTCTAACGAAAAATAATTTTCTTATTTTTAAACCAAATCTTACATTGTGGGTACTCAAAAGAACCGTCTCAATGAGACGGTTCTTTTGAGCAACCAAAACATAAAATTGATGGGTAAGAAAATATTAAGAATTATACGCTCAAAAATGGTGCTTATCTAACCCTATAATTAAAAGCAGATGATTGTGGACGGAATGACGAAATATAACACTTATCCTCTCGAGCAGCGAAGGTTCATATGAGTCTGCGCATGGGCACATTCTCGCTAGAACCCTCACTGCTTTAAGGTAGGAGTTGATTCGAACTTGGCGTAAGTTATTTCCAGTGTACACAAAAAAAAATTATGAAAGAAATATGAAAGAAATATTTGATCTCCATTGGCTGTTTCTGTAGTTTATCTTATCGGTGACTAAGTTGCCGTTGAATACTTTAACTTGGCATAATATTTATTGTAGGAGATGAGCTTCTCGTTTTCCTTTCAACATATCACAAAATACAAATAATTTCATCATATTTGAAACATGAAGTATTTCCCTGCAAGCACAGAAAGCCATGCTAGGGGGTCCGGGATTGCACACCCCCCCCCCCCCCCGGATTTTTTTGAAAAAAAAAATGGTGAAATTTGGTGCATTCTAGGGCACATTTTAGCCTTCAAAACTTACATATTTTTTGTAAAATAATAAAAAATGTTGCCTTTGCAGACAAGTTTGAAAACAACAAAAAAAAAGAACCTTAAACGTGATAACGTATCAATATCTCGATGTGCTTATGCTTCATTTTCGCAAAATGCTAACCTATTAAGATCATTTATAAATATAACTCAGGGAAGTTATTTATTACCATGCATTATAAATCGTCCAGGCCTTTTCGTGAACGTAATATATGAAGATCAAGTCCTTTATGCAAAACCGAAAAACGAGGTCCTTTTCGAAAGAATAAAACTCCTTTAAGCGGAATTGAGTCCTTTTCAAATTCAACATTTTATGGTGCAATTGTCTCAAATACTCAATATTCGACATCTTGAGATTTGAATTATTCAGGCAATGCTAAATTCTACTGTATTCCTTATAAATAATAGCATGCAAACCGACATGGATATTCATACATAGTCTCTGACAGTATCGTCAGTCCTTTTCGCAAGGCTATAATGTATCGTGCACAGGTGCTTTTCGGATTGTATTTTTAAAAAATAGATATCTGCTTGCTTCCTATTATTCATTTCAAATAAATAAATAAATAAATAAATAAATAAATAAATAAATAAATAAATAAACAAATAAGTAAATAAATAAATAAAAAAAAAATAAATAAATAAATAAATAAGAAAACAAAATAGATCAGATACAACGTCCTTTTCTTACTAATGAAACTCCTTTTCGTTAGTCATATTTCTGCCATTTTCCGTGAAATATCGTTTCAAAAACGATTTCTACCGCATCTATTGATAGATCAATATCGTTTAACTTCAGTTTTATAACATTAAATATCAAACATAATCCTAATAACTAGTTTTAGCCATAATAAAAGTCCTTTTCGCAAAAATAAAACTCCTTTTCGCGAAAAGGAGTCCTTTACGCGAAAAGGAGTGCTTTACGCATTTTAGGGTCACCGCAGAAGTACCGGGGAATATAGTCGAAACGTCCACAAGTCAAAACGTCTCAAAAAGAAAAGTATATTTGTATGTGTGATTTGATTCTTTACGTCCCATCACCAATCTTTCAGTTAAACAGGGACGGGTCTTCCTTGGTTGAACCAGTACTAAGCTAGGATAAATGTGTTGTTGCTCAAGGACCACGACACAGTGACGCAGGTGAGGCTCGAACCCGCGGCCTCTCGGTCTCGAGTCAAGCACTCTACCACTGAGCCACTGCACTCCCACAGAAAAGTATAGAAAGAAAGGAAAGATTGCAATCCGATATTTGAGCCGATATTTGTAAACGGCAATTGCATACTACCTTCACACGCGAGACAAATTCTGACCCACCCTCAAAAGGGGCTAGTCTATTCTCCTCCATGGGGGAAATTACAGTTGACCCGAAAGGGGTCGCTAAACTGTTGGATGGACTTAATGTGCATAAGGCACCTGGCCCGGATGAACTCAATGCCAGGGTGCTCAAAGAGTGTAGTACACAGATTTCACCTATCCTAGCACTTATCTATAATGAATCTTTAGTTCGCGGCAATGTTCCAGATGATTGGCGACAAGCAAATGTATACCTGGTCTTGATGAAAGGAGAAAAATACGATACTGCAAACTACAGACCGGTGTCCCTAACCTTCAACTGCTGTAAAACCTTAAAGCATATATTGGTGAGCAACATCAACAAGCATTTAGCCTTAGAGAGCATACTTGCTGACTGTAAGGATGGGTTCCGAAGTCGGAGTTTTTGTGAAACCCAGTTGGTGTAGTTTGTGCACAATGTCACCTGATGGTGCAATGAATCGTGGTCACACGCAGGCAGATTTGATCATCATGGATTTTGCAAAGGCCTTCGACAAGGTCCCACACAGGAGGCTATTACATAAACTCGAGTATTACGGGATAAGAGGGTCCACTCATATGGATCAGTTCCTGGCTCTCTGTGCACAGTCAACAAGTAGTCCTAGATGGTCAAGCCTCAGATCCAGTCCCTGTTTTATCCGATGTACACCAGGGGTCGGTCTTAGGACCGATTCTCTTTTTAATCTTTCTAAATGCTTACCAGATAATATCAAGTCTTTAGTTCGCCTGTTCGCGGACGACTGTGTCCTGTATAGGAACATTCATTCCTTGCAAGACTGTCTTATTTTGAAGGAAGATCTTGGCAGTCTTGCGCTTTGGGAGGCAGATTGGCAAATTAAGTTAAACGTTGCCAAATGTCACTCTATAAGACTGACCATACGGCATTACTCACACAAACATATCATTCACGACTACACACTGCACCAGCAAACTTTGACGTCTCCCTGCCCTCCCCTATAGTGTAGATTTTATTTTCTTGTCCTTTGTGATCATGGGTTTCATTGTGGAACTTTGAAACTATTAGAGGGTCACTGATGAAGCCTAAATGACAGAAACTACCTAGTCTGGCCCAGGAAATATGCACACTCTAGTTTCAGTTCTTTGGTGCAGTCTTTGCTTCCAAAAGATAACCTTTAAAGAACATATTTGACTTCACTACAGCTGGTGACTGGGACTGTGTGGCGGCAGTGTAACGTTTCCCTGCCCTTCACTATAATTTAGATTTTATTTTCTTGTCCTTTGGGATAATGGGTTTCATTGTGGAACTTTGAAACTATTAGAGGGTCACTGATGAAGCCTAAATGGCAGAAACTAGCTAGTCTGGCCCAGGAAATATGCACACTCTAGTTTCAGTTCTTTGGTGCAGTCTTTGCTTCCATAGGATACCCTTTTAAGAACATGTCCCAGCTTCTAGTGACTACTTCAAGAACAGCTTCTCCCCAAGAAGCATTGTTCTTTGGAATTCTCTGCCAGCTTCTTTGGCAGATGTTCCTAGTTTGGTATAGGGCCCGTCAAATGCAAGTAAATCCTAGTGACTTCTTGTGCTATGCTGGTGGGGACTTCATGTGCCCTGGTACCTGCAAGGTAGCTAGATTAGACAAGACCGAAGGATTGAACATGCATTCGGCACAACTTTTCTAAATTGTTCTGACTTTCCTATCATGCCTTTTCTTTGCTTCTAACTTTCCGATAGATTCTTCTCTTTTTCTTTTCTTTAGTCGCAACCCCCGGGCTATAACAGTCAAGAGTGACGGACAGCCCATAAAGCATAAATGTAGATGTAGAAGCTATAGTCCGGCAGAATTCAGGCGAATTTTAGAAGGACCTGGAACTTGATTTTAAACCTTTTTTCTTTGCTGATTCTGGTAGTGTACACATTGTCCTTGAAGAATCCATGTGATGCCACTCTGGCATCATTGAGCATTTCGATATATCCAAGATGGCGTCCAAGATGGAGGCCAAGTATAAGTGAAAACATTGTGTGATATTGAAAAATGTCTCAAACCATCTTTTTCCCTTAAATTGTTAGCTATGAAGTTGGAATCTAGTTGGCGACACAATTATCTTCTAACAAAATAAAAAGATAAAATAAGAATGCAGACAAAATGGCCGCCAAAATGGCAGTTTATTACAAAAATATAAGAATTTTCCCCGAGACCGGCAAACGGCAGGCATTTGCATGCTAAATGCTAATTTTACTGATTCTGACTTACAGACATGCAACTGATGCATCACTCAGAATTTGATACATTCAAGATGGTGTGCAGGATGGTAGCTGACAGGTTTAACAAACCAGTGGGAGCTGCACCTTATCCCTTATCTGTAGGCATAGCTGTTGGATTTGATACAGACCAGGTATCTTGCCTGGTGGAGAAACTCTTTACAAACACGTGTATCTGTCAAATGAACCAAGCATGCATGTCTGAAAGAGTTTCACCGTACAAGCAGGCATATCGGAGAGTGACCCGGAATCAGCAGACATATCTGATGTAATGCCACCTCTGTAAGAGTAGCACCAGACTTGTAACCATCCTCTTTCACCCAACTGCATTTGGCTAGTAAAATGTTGGTTGCATTGGCAACGGACCAGCAGGCATGGCCTATAGTGTTGCACCATACCAACAGGCATTGATGTTCTTGCGATACTACACCAGCAAGCATGGCCTATAGCTGGCCAGCAGACCAGAAGACATAGCCTACAGTGAGGCACCACACCAGAAGGCATGGCCTATAGTGAGGCACCACACAAACAGGCATGGCTGCTAGTGAGGTACCACACCAAAAGGCATGACGTATAATGAAGCACCACACCAACAGGCATGGCTGATAGTGAAGCACAACACTAGAATGCATGGCCTTTAGTGAGACACCACATAAGCTGGCATGGTCATAGTGAGACCCCACACCAGCAGGCATGGCTGATAGTAAGACCCCACACAAGCCGACAGGACCAAAAGTGAAACACCACACCAGCAGGCACGGCTAATAGTGAGACCCCACACCAGCAGGTATGTCAGCTAGAGAAGCACAACGCCAGCAGAGATGCAAGATTGAATTGCAAAATCTCAGCAGGCATGCTGACCGATTGACAACTGTCCAGCAAGTACCCATCTTGCAGCAGCACTCAACCAGAAGGCATGTTTGAACAGCAGCGGTGTTTGTGGCAGTAACACTAGGGCAGAAGGCATATATGTTGCAGCTGCAGCGACCAAGCAACTTTTTACACAGCACATATTTTGAATTGACAATGTAGCAGTCTTGGCTGACAAAGTTTCACAGTGTTAGTTGGCATGTCTCATGGAGGTGCATCAGTCAAGTAGCTATTATCTTGATTTTCAATGAACCAGGAGACATGTCTGATTGAAATGCATCTAGTCCACAGGCATATCTGTTGAAGTTTCACTAAACAGTGGCAATGTAATGCCACAAGCTCATCATATCAGACATCCCCACCATCACACGTGTTTAATTATGTGGCATTGAATCAGCACACTTACCATTTAATGAGACTCTGGGCCAGCAGTAATATATGTTACAATTGCACTCAGCTAACAGGAATGCTGGGTTTTGTTACACTGGATCAGCAATCCTGTCTGTTCAAGTCATTTCTGGCCAGTGTGCATGGCTGTTCTACTTTCTCCCGGCCAGCAGCCCAGGCATCATTGCCACAGGGTCAGCAGACACATTTACCATTATGCATGTCTGAGAATGTGGCACTGGACCAACACACAAGTCTGAAACCAAGCAGTTATGTCTGTGACAGCTTCACCAGACTGGCAGGCCTGTTGCAGTACCCATGTTTTTAAATGTTGAGTTTTAAACAGCAGGCATGTTTGTTGTAGTTGCACCCAAATGCCAGTGGCACGTCGGTTACAATTAAACTCGACCAGCATGCATGTCTGTTAGAGATGCATCTCACCAGCAGATATGTTTGAATCTATGCAACATAGTTGCAAATACATCTGTAGTTCCGTGGCTGAACCAGCAGGTATATGTGTTACACTTGCCTAAGATTTATGGTATTATACTCGTACCCAACTATCGGTCTGGCAAGTACAATTACATCAGACCATCAGGCAGGTTTAAAAGTTGCACCTGACTAGCAGACATGTCTTTATAAGTTGCATACTATCAGCATGTCTGTTACAGTTTCAGCATCCATGTATGTTACATTTGCACCCGACCATCTGCCATGTCTGTAACAATTGCATCTGACCATTGGCCTTGTCTTTAACAGTTGCATCTAACCAACAGTCATATCTGTAAACTTGTGCCTACAAACATGCATGTCTGATACGCTTGCACCAGACCAGCACTCATATTTGTTATAGCAATATCCAACCATCTGTGCTGTCTGTTGAACGAACTTGCAATGCACCAGTTATAGTAGTAATGGTTGTTACCATCGCACTGGACCAGCAGGCCTGTACAAACAAGCAGTCAAGATGGTAACGAACATCTGCAGCATGCAGATACCTTACTCAGGGGTTGTTTTTGTGTTGATACACTGCACTCCACAAGTATTTTTTCTTTTTTTTTTTGTAAATGCATAATGATTATTAAAAGATTTGTACTTTGATCAAACACTCTGTTACAAAGTAATCGGCGATATTGCCCATTCATGTATACTCTGGCATTTTTCACTTCATTTTGTTTGAAGAAATGTTTTCCAAAAGTAGGAACTTTTATTAGAATAATACGACATAATGGTATAAACAGATCCGGCCAAAAGTGGTCTGGAGAGTGGTACACAGATTGATGGGTACGTTTCCAAAACAAAGACAAAAATATTACCATAATAAAAATAAGAGTTTGTTATTTTTTCTGTGCAGTGTATCATAGCAAAAAAACACGTGATCCCACAGCCTGATAATGCTGCCATCTTAAATATTTTACAACACTGAAAAAGCAACATTCACATGCCAGAGTCTCCAAATACAACTAAAAATGATCAGAAAATAGTTACTATCTAGAATTTGATTTTAGGTTGAATTTTGCTTTTAAATGGCGGCCATCTTGGACACCATTTTCAATAATTCAACCTTCTAAATCAAACCAATCCTTCAATTTATCGTTTGTATTATTATGCCTTTAAATATCCATATAAAGTCAAAATTGAAATGATTATTATCAAGATTATTTATGTGGTCAGATAGGTCTTTTGAAACTAACTGACGGCCATCTTGGATGCCAACAGACGGTCATCTTGGACGCCATCTTTAAATGTCAACCTTCTGAATCAAAACCATGTTCTTATTTAATCGCTTGTACCATTTAGCCCCTAAGCATCCATAACAAAGTCAAAGTGTTTTTATCGAGTATGTTGGTCATATATGTCTCAGAAGTCTAAATGACGGCCATCATGTGCGCTATCTTTAATATTTCAACCTTCTGAATCAAAATAATGTTCCATTTTAATTGGATGTAACATTTAGCTTCTTAACATTGATGAAAAAATCAAATTTAAAATGCTTTTGATCGATCATGTTGGTCATATATGACTTAAGAGCCTAACTAACGGCCATTTTGGACACCATCTTGAAAATATAAAATGCTCAATGGTGCTAGAGTGGCATCAGTTGGATCATCAAGTACAATGCCTCAAAAACAAGAATCAATGAAGATAAAAACTTTAAAATCAAGTTCCATGTCATTCTTGTTTTTTACTGACTTCTAAGGGTATTCACTAGAACTGACGCGTGGAATGAGAAATGTGACAACCCGCTTAAGTGTTCTTAAGCACATAATACCTGTGTGAGGGGTTAGGCATTCAAAAATAAGCTTTAATGACTGCTTATGGTATATATATGAGGTGGTTCTAATGGGTAGATCCAAAACAATTTTTCGAATCAGCATCAAACAATACTACTGCTTGCCAAATTTGATCTAGGATGAAGTGGGCAGAGAGTTGGGGTGCTGTTGTTGATTTGTTTACCTGAAATGTTTTCGTTTGTGTTCAATCAAATTAATGCAGCCTCAATCGGGCGACTTGAATGGCCAAATACAATTAAATTTTATTGGTCTAAGCAATGAGGCCAGGGATCCTGCTTGCGAGAATGGTTTTGGCCAGTCCCTGCGGATTCTCATCATAAACCTGTCATTACTGCCTTTAAGAACCGTCTCTATGAGGCGGTTCTAATGAATGTAAGTATCCTAAGAGCGTTTCAATAAATGCCTTTATCCTATGTCACCATCCTGGTGCAGTAAAAGTGAGTAAGCTCTCATAGCACCTTTGAGTAGAAAAGGGAATACAATCACAAAACCGAGCTTGCACGCTCAGTGATAGCCAATCAACAAAAACGAGGATCCAGGTCAGCAAACTCAGATTTATTAATCAAATCCTGGTCAAAACTGTATTTGTATGCCCATTCAATTGCATTTTCTAGTATATACTGCATTTTGAGTCTTTCCTGGGAGGACAAAGCTATAAAAATGATTTTAAGAAAATTTTAAAATTTAAGCTAAAATTCAATAAATTTTAATGTTTAATTTGAAATTTCTTCCAGAAATACTGTCAAATTATTACATTATGATTCCTGATTTGTGTGTGAAATTTCATCCGAATTTATTGAAAAAAAAAATGAAAGATAATTTTTTTTTCACATGTCCCCTCTGTGCTGCCGTAAAACCGCGAAAGACCGACTGTACAAAATTCCTGGGGAGTTTGAGAAAACTTACCGGTTTTTAGTGAAAGCCGGACAACAGTACAGATGCGAGCAAAGTTGTTGACGTTTGTTCACCAATTTAGCAGAAATTCCTGCAGATATTTCATAAATTCTAGAGGTTTTGCGAAAATGGTAAATTTCAGTGATGCAGAATGACCCTCGGCTTGCGAAAAACCTTTAATCGAAACTGCCAATTGCAGTAATACCTTCAAATAAAACACTCAGTTACACTGGACCGACTGTGACCTCGATTCGGTTAAAATTGCAAGTAAAGTGCACGTGAACTCTTGTTTTGCAAAAATCTAGGTAACCCAACAAGGTCATTGAGACAATCAAAACAAGTTGTTCAAGAGTGCCCTTGGGAATTTATCTGTAACAAATATGGTATTTTATTCTTTATATTATTATTTTGCAGTTATTTTGCTATATTTTCCTAATTCCAAAATGCAAATGTGGAACTGTTGTCAGTTTGCTGACATTGCCAGTTGTAACTATCAGCTGTTGTAGGAGGGGGTCAAAATAGTTATCACTTCTGTCATCTTTTGACACTGTTTGAATATTTGCAGTCTCTTTTTTTGTATTGTTCATTTTTGTCATGCTAAATTTCTAATACACTTTTTGCATTTTTCACATCCAGATATTAGATGATAGCTTTTAGCAAAATGTGCCTGTGATGAACTTAGCGCCAACTACTCCTAAATCTAAAATGGAGTCAGTTTTGTGGCACAAACATATTTTTTCTATCTATCTGTATCTACCAGCTTGTTCCATTGGGGATTGCGAATTTTGAATTTTTGAGAGAAAAAACAAACTTTTAAACAGCCTATTATTTCATTTTGGAAAATAATTTTTTGTTCCGAAAACGCCATTTTTACTGATTGACAGAACAAATGATGAATCAACCTCTGGTCGACATAACCTATTCTTGGCATACGTTTTGCCAACAAAACCTATTCCTGGCATATGTTTTGCTCATATTAAATCACTGTGCTGGCCAGTTAATATGGTTCAACATAACCTATTCCTGGCATATGTTTTGTCAACAAAACCTTTTTCTGGCATACATTTTGTTCACAGTAACTATACTGGTCACTTCTTAGGTTCAACATAACCTATTCCTGGCATACGTTTTGTCAATTAGTAAAACCCACTGTTTTTAGCTGTGTTTTTGACTAAAAGAGGAGTGCCCTAAACTCCTATGTGGTCTGGGTATTGGCCACAGAAGGAGTGAGACTATTCCAGTGTGGAATAGTTAGGGGGAAAATGAATTCTTCAGGGCATCACTGTATGTCTGGTATCTACAATATTGAGCACTATGTGATGACCTAATAGTTTTCAAACTGTGAGCATGGGTCATATACTTGTCTTTTTCAATACACACTGCTCCACAATGAATCTTGTGAGAGAGAAGCAGGGAGGACTGATCCCTCAAGAGATGGCCATTCCATCTCATCAAGCATTTCACTGACACTACTTGTGTTTTCCCATCTCCTGAAGCGCTGCTGTCATCTGAAGTTTCGAGTAAGGGCTCCAAACAGGTGCCTCATACTCCTGTTTAGGCCGAACTAAAGTTTTATATGCAACTTCCTCAGTACTCCTAGGTACGAAAAACAAGTTCCTGCGAAGAAAACCAACTGTCTAAGTGGCTTTTGAAGAAATTTCTGAAATGTGCTGACCCCAATCCATATTATCTGTGATGGTGACACCAAGGTATTTTGCCGACTGAGCATTTTCCAAACCTTGATTGTGTAGTGAATAGTCAAAAAGTATTTGTGATGCTGCTGCCAAATCACTCTCATAGAGTGACATTCAGCGGCTACAGTAAATTACATTTGCCAATTGGCTTCCCACTGTCCTAAGCTGGTGAGGTCTTCTTGCAAGATCAAACAGTTCTGAAATGAATGTATATTCCTATATGGGACACGGTCGTCTGCGAACAGAATACTTGCTGTTATCTGGCAGATTGTTTATGAAGAATCAAGATGAAGAACAGGACTGATCCCTGGGGCACACCGGGTAGCACTGGGACTGGATCTGAGGCTTGCCCATCTAAAACTACTTGTTGAGTACCCCCCAGAGAGCCACAAGTTGATCCACCTGTGGGTGGACCCTCTAATCCCATAGTAATCTAATTTGTGAAATAGCCTCCTGTTTGGAACCTTTTCAAAGGCCTTAGCAAAATCACATTTTTGTATACTTAAATAGTGAATTTAGCATTAAATTAAATTTGTTCAAATTTTTTGAGTCTTTCCTTAACAGGCAAAAGTTGAAGATGTGTCACAGAAACAGTTGAACTCAAAGCAATATTCACATGACATGAGGTCATTGATAAAACCACACAGCCCAAGTCAGTAGGGAACAGGCGGAGCTCTTGGACTGCCGATAGTGTCTGAGTTTGTGAAAGGAAGGGCATTCTGCCATAAAACTTTGCAACAAATATACAAATGGCAGTCTTACCCAAAGTAAGAACTGCTCTGTGTGCAGCTAGCCAGTTACCTGGAGAGGGGCCCACTGATGTGGAAGATGCTCCTACACCTGCACGTTAATCAAAACTCGATGATGATGATGATGATACTTTCAGCCTTCGGTAACAGGATTATTTCTCAGCATACCCGCCAAGCTCTCAAATAATTGCCCCTTCTCTAGTAGTGTTACAACTCTTACCCACGGAAGCACATATAGAGAATACTAAATAAGTGTTTTTTGATATCAAGTTTACCAGACAAGGCTTTGAGAACGCTTGTTGACATTGTGAGGCTTGCAGAGCGATTCAACATGCGTTCTCAAAGCCGAGTCTGGTAAACTTGATATCAAAAGACACGAGCCTGGTATTCTATATATCAGTTTACCCACTAATTCACTCTTCAAACTAGGGATTATGACATCATTTTAGATTTTTGTAAAATGATTTTTTGTGTTGATTCAGCATCAATAGCAATGCCATTCAAAAAGTGCAACGTCATCATGACCTGATAAAGGCACATGTCGTGAGATAGACAACGTTTATCAGGCAATGTGCAGCAATGCAATTAATTATGAGAGGTAACTGATAATTTATTTTTATACACCCCAGATGTGTTACAATTGTGTACATTGTGACAGTTTTCCCTCTCTTCTTTTTATAGGCTGACGAACAAATGGTAATTAGTTGATAGTTGTTGTTTCGAAGTGACAAGAATTGAGAAGCTGATCATTTGTATATTTTCCTTTGTGCCTTAGTCAGTACTGATGGCTTTCATTTATACAATCTTTTGCAAATTATTCTCCATGTGAAATGATCAGATGGTTTCTTGTTATGTAGGGAGTCTCTCTTTTCCCAGTGACCAGATAAGTGATATTTATACATAGGACCAGTTGAGCAATTTTTTAGCGTAAAATTGTGGTTATCTTCTTACCCGTCGGTTTAAACATATGTTTTGGGCGCTCAAAAGAACCGTCTTATCGAGACGATTCTTTTGAGCACCCACAACATATGTTTTGGTTGAGAAATAAGAAAAAATATTTTCTGGTATGCACTCTTATCTATAGGCATATTCATAACAGCTGTAAGGAAGGCATTAACATAAATTTCTAAAGTCAAGCCATGCCATACCATAAAGGAGAGATAGTGGTAATATCTTTCATGACACTCAACTTTCCTATTTGTTGAAAGGGCTGTTCATAAACTTTCATTGCATTTCTAATCATAGCCACAAATCAATGTAAATTTTGAGTGGATTTCGTTTCAAACGAAACATGTTTTAGATCTTCCAAACTTTTATCTGCTGCTTAGTACTGGCTCAACACAGGAAGACTAGAAATCTGCCCCACATGACTGAAACATTGTTGGCTGGGATGTAAAGCATCAACACAAACAAAAAAAAAATCAGACCTTTATGTATCATATCAGGACCCACAACATGTATGTTTGGTTAATCGGAAATTGCAATCCCTTCACCAAAAAATCAGAAATAACTTTCTTATATAGTTTAAACATATTTTATTTCAACTTGGTAAGATACATTTACAAATATATACAAGTTACATAATGTATTTACTTTCTTATATAATGAGCTGATTGTCTGAAAAACATAAACCAGTCCTGTTTCATTAGTTGGTACTCATGTCCAAAAATGGCCAACGGTTTCTGTGGTTTCTTGTTGGGAGCTTGTAATATTGGAACATGTATGAGTACGGGGAGTTTAGACCTTTTCCCCGCCATTCACTATGATTCACAACAGCTCTCATTGTCTCTCTCATCTTCTTAATAAGTACTTTGATAGCCAGTGCCCTAGATAAGCTTTTGGATCAATTGGGTATTTACGCACCTGGTTATCCTCAATTGCGTACTTGCAATAACAATTGCGTATTTTCATATTTTTTACGCCACACGTTTTTCTGTGATTACACGTTTTCTTATTGCATGAAGCCATCGGGAATGTGCTTGCATATTTATTTACTCCCATCGTCTGCCTTTCTAAAGTATCAAACTAGCGGATTTTATTGTACCTGAAGCAAATCTCTTCCCCTTGTTGACATTCCAGCATGTACACTTTGCAAAGTTTCACTTTTATCATAGTGTTTTTCCGCGAAATACTGGACTGGGCACCGATATTTTATTCATAAACTGGAGTTATATTGCGTGCTCGCTAGTAGAAAAAATCAATACCCAACTGGCATTTGTTTATTACCGAAATGGATACGAAAAGGACCAGATGGTACGCAATGACATCGCATGTAATTGCATACTGATCGTTAGAATTGCTTTTCGGTACGCACACATTTCATTTGAATTGCTTTTTTGAGAATTTTAATTGCGTATTTACGCAAATACGCTGCTTATCTAGGGTGCTGGATAGCCTTTATTGTAAATTGTATGGACCCAGATCTGCTTCATGGTTCATATTGTTTGTTCCATGGTGAACGTTTTCTGCAGTGTACATGTATCCACACCGAATAGGCAGCAATCAAAAACGTGCTTAACAATCGACGAACATGGATCAAAATCATAGAAACAGCGTTTTCATTTGCCATTTGTCACCAATCTGGTGACAAATGGCAATAGAAAACTCTGTTTTTAACGATTTTTTATCTATGTTTGTAGACAGTATTAACCTTTTCGATTGCCGCCAGTGTGGTGTCAGGTATTTGAAGATATGCAGCAGACTTTCATCTGCCACCTGAGCAGACCTAATAAGCAGACAGCTTAAATATATCACAAATAATATTGGCAGGATAAGAGATAATAGTGCTGGTCCAGTGGTCATTGTACTATCGAAGGCACTCTATAAAATAAACAAATGATCAGCATGCTCATGCTTTGGGTTTGGTAGGGAATCAATATCAGAAGCTAGTTGAAAAAGTATTAATGTGTATTAAAGGGAGTTTAACCCTTTGTAGACCGGGAACCCCTAAACAGGCTCTTTTGCAAATAGTGGAGACCCAGATGAAAGGCTGCAGAATGCACCATTAACCATTTCATGATGGCCTGCACTGTTTGCTAAGACCAAAAAGATCTTCAGAGAAAGAAATACAATGTTTCTCGAAATTATAATCTGTCACCACTCAATATTACAATGGACCACCCTGACTTACACGTAACTGTACAATGCATGCTACTTTATGGAAAGATCCATTGGTCTAAAAAGGGTTAATGTAGAAGTTATGTCATATGGACCTCATTGTGAGAAAACCTGTCGTGGGGCTAGAAACCAGATTATGATACATATCAAACCAGCCTGCCCTGAGCCACAGAGATTAGCTAGAATATAGAAATTCCTCATGTAGCTAGTTTAGCTTTTGTTCTTTTTAGAAAGCTTTTTGTTGTTCACGTGCAACAGAATCAGGTTTTCTTGCGATGAGGCACATATTGCATCTTTGATAGTTTAAAATTGTCTGTCTGTTTTAGTGTTTGTCCAGTAACCCTTCAGTTTTGGTAGATGAAATTAACCAAACATATGAATGATGCACCTTATCTGTTCGCATAGTTTTGGTAACTGCTCTTGTAACATGCATAGCTTGGAATTCTGATGGCTTATTATGCCCCCGCTATTCGTAGAATGCGGAAGGGCGTTAAGCGTTGCCCATGTCCGTCCGTTCGTGCGTCCTTCCGTTCGTCCATCATTTAGGTAGGTACTTTGTGAGCGCAACTCCTCCTACAATTTTTTCCCAATCCTTTTGAAACTTTACAGGTGTTTTTGTCAAGGACTGAAGATGTGCATGACATTTGGATATAACCCTCAGATTAATTTTTGTCACTTTTTTCACAGTTTGAACTTAGTCAATTTTGGGCTCAACTACTACTGAAGCTTATGGCCATTAGGTACCTTGTGAGCGCAACTCCTCCTACAATTTTATCCCAATCCTTTTGAAACTTTACTGTTGTTTTTATCAAGGACTGAAGATGTGCATGACATTTGGATATAACCCTCAGATCAATTTTTGTCACTTTTTTCACAGTTTGAACTTAGTCATTTTTGGGCTAAATTACTACAGAAGCTTATGGACATTAGGTACCTTGTGAGCGCAACTCCTCCTACAATTTTATCCCAATCCTTTTGAAACTTTACTGGTGTTTTTGTCAAGGACTGAAGATGTGCATGACATTTGGATATAACCCTCAGATCATTTTTTGTCACTTTTTTCACAGTTTGAACTTAGTCATTTTTGGGTTTAATTACTATAGAAGCTTATGGACATTAGATACCTTGTGAGCACAAATCCTCCTACAATTTTACTAAATCCTTTTTAAACTTTACAGTTGTTTTGTCAAGAACGGAATATATGCTTTACATTTGCATATAATCTGATCTGCGTCTTTGTTTTCGCATATGCAAAAAGCCGGTTTTCTCATGACGAGGCTCATATTGTTACACGTTTTATAAGAATAATGTTGCTATAAATTCAGTTTGTAGTATGTAAATGGTATCCTGTTCACTTATTGTATACTCAATGTTTAATTGCAGGTGAAATAAAAACAATAGGCAGGGGCATCTGTGTCCCATGGACACTTTTCTAGTTTACTAAAATTGACATGAACCCAAGAAGTGACAATGCTAAGCTTACAGTGTTCAACTTCTTATTAGCCGTGATTTCGTGTTGCCTTTTGAGGGTTAACAAGGTGCAAGTATGCTGCAACAGTAATTTTACTGTATATTAACACAATGAATCTGGTTGAAAATGCCTGCACATGAGATTTTAGTACTTATCATATATGAGCAAAAGTTTAGTAACATTTAAACACCCATACTGGCATATCCGGTCAGGCTAGAAGCCAATAATTTGGTCTGCCTCTTCATCATTGTCCAAACTTTGTGTAAGCGAGCAAAACAATTATTGGTGAGACAGAGTCTACCCATTTGTGCAGGCTCATCTGATCATTGACTGCTTGCCTACAGATAAGTACCAAAACCTATATGTCTGGACTAATATGATATAATATCTTGCTTGTGTTTTAACCCTTTACTCCATAGGCTTTTTTTTTAGATCATGACATCATTTTCTATTTTTGGACTACATTGAAAAAATTTCAAGAAAAATTTAAGTTTAAGTTTTGAATACTTTTGAAAATATTATGGAAAATGGAGCATTTTTTGCTCCAAAAGAGCAAATGCTCCATTTTTAATGATATTTTTAAATACATGATATTTCAAAGGCGTCAAAAGGCGTTTATATTTATGGAGTAAAGGGTTAAGTATTCTATATAGTAACAGGGTGAATGTGGCAGATTTAAACTAGTAATTTTTACTATATACATGTAGTGACAGGGTGAATTGCGGTATGTGCAAGTCATATTATTATTTTTTATTTATCTTGTAACAGGAGCAGTTAGACGAGGTAACATTTTGCACCTATATACATGTATTTCTGTAGTTCTGTGTATGCATGTACCGTTATTGGAATATTACAGTACTTATCCTAGCATGTTTCAAAGGAGAAATAATTTGCTTAAAGAGACTAAGTCTGCAACTATGAACATTTTTCGAAAAAAAAAAAAACTTTTCTTTTTAAATCATTTGTAAAAGCAGAATTAAGTTAAGTTTTCACAATAAATCTGTTCACTATAGCTGAAAACTGCATGGAAAAGTGAATTATCTTATAAATACAGGTTTTTCTCTTGTTGGGTAGTTATTTGCGTCCCTCTTATAATTATAGAGAGTCAAGTTTTAACATAAATGCTGTTGTTTTGATACTGATAATTTGTAAAGATTTACGAAATTGGTAAAATGTATACATGAATTTTAGTTTTTTTTCTGTGTTCTTGAAGAATAGAAACATTACTTCAAAAATTAAAAGATCAAAAGTTACAGACTATGCAGCTTTAATGATAACTGGGATAACTTTCTTTAACTCTGCATGCAGAGAAATGTGTCATGGTTTTTGGATGTCATGATTCTGGAATACCGGTAGTACGGAAAGGGTTAACCCTTTACTCCATACATGCAATAACGCCTTTTGACGCCCTTGAAATATCATGTGTTGAAAATATTATGGAAAATGGAGCATTTGCTCTTTTGGAGCAAATGCTCCATTTTCCATAATATTTTCAAAAGTATTCAAAACTTAACTTCAATTTTTCTTGAAGTTGTCTAAAAAAAGAAAATGATTTCATGATCTAAAAAAAGTTTATGGAGTAAAGGGTTAAACCAGCATATTATGTTGTAAGCAAAATTTTCTAAAATTCAGCTGGCTGTAAGTTTGTACATGTCTTTAACTCTAAAAGTCTCAAGAAAAAAACCTGACTTAGTCTGCCTATAGCCAATTTTATAGTTCTTCTGTACTTTTTCACAAATTTGTTCGCAATTCAAGTCACATGTGTGGGAGCGCAGTGGCTCAGTGGTAGAGTGCTTGACTCGAGACCGAAGGGCTGCGGGTTCGAGCCTCACCAGCGTCACTGCATTGTGGTCCTTGAGCAAGACACATTTATCCTAGCTTAGTACTGGTTCAACCCAGGAAGACCCGTCACTGTTTAACTGAAAGATTGTTGATGGGACGTAAAGAATCAAATCAAACAAAACAAACAAAATCAAGTCACTTGCAGTTTATCACATGACTAAATTGATACAGGATGCCAGCATCAAAATCAAATGCTAGCAGTCATTCAGTTTTGAAAGCATGCTTCCATTAATTATGAAACCTGGGTCAGTTGGCAAGTCAATACATTATATTTATATTTCCACTGCGCGTCTTTAAATGAACCTTTACATTTGAGATGTGGTTCATATCTTCATGAACAAATCAATTTAAGCCACACTCACATACGCGCCATTTGAGTGGGATAACGTCAAGTCTACCAATAACGTTGCTTGTTTACTGGGGTTTTCGTGACGTTGAACACATATCGCCATGATGTTAAGCGCGGAAATTTGGCGTATTGGCTATTCCAAACCCTACGTTATGTCTGATTTAATTCAAAATATCTGGAAAACCAGCCAAGTTAGGTGAAAATTGAAAATTGATACTTGACTGATAATATAAAATGTAAATATAAGTAATAAATTCAATTTTTGAAATGTTCATGGAATCATGAATACTTCGGGTCTCTTGCAAAGTTAACGTGTTCGGGCTTCACATACTTTGCACGAGGCCCGAATAATTCATGATTCCACGAACATTCCAAAAATTGAATTCATTTCTTAAATAATTACCTTGAATGAAGCATAAAATGTACTCACAATACATCTTTGGTCATATGCTTGTTTCCCCTCACTTTTAAATTTCCATTAAACAAGAAACAGAATTGTCAGAAATGAATCAAAGAAATAAATGTGTATTTTGATGACTCTTTATTCTGAACTTGTCCTTCCATGGTGAGCAGGGTAAAGTTTAAATTATACTCATACAGGTTTAACAAGTTTTAACTACATTAATTACCACTAATTACATGTAAGTTTTATTGAGGTGTGAAAAAGTGTGCAAATGAAGGAAAAAGCGGAAAAGATATCATACATGCAATGCATTGAAAACAGCCTGTTCAGGCCTATTAGGTCAAAGGTCGATCTATTGATATGAACCCCAAATTTGGTTTCATATTAATAGACCTTTGACCTTAAAAGAAAAGTATATCACTGTGATCTATATATAGGGAGCGCAGTGGCTCAGTGGTAGAGTGCTTGACTCAAGACCGAGGGGTCGTGGGTTCGAGCCTCACGGGCGTCACTACATTAAACCTAGCTTAGTACTGGTTCATCCCAGGAAGACCCGTCCCTTTATAACTGAAAGATTGTTGATGGGACGTAAGGATTAAAATCAAACAAAAACTGTGGTCTATATACTCCATGGTCCCATGATTCAGTGAATTAGAATTACATATCCCCGGTTCAGACCTATATTTCACAGTTCAGCTACTTTGCCATATATCTTTTTCTGGTGCACAATAATGATGAGCAGTGCATGGTCATGTGAGAGTGACCTATTTGTTTTTATCTGTATGGTCTAATTTCATGATCTAGTGATTAGGCTGCTTGTTTTATTCCAATTTGTTATTCAATTATACCTATTAACAAAGGCTAACATTGTTATAGTAGTTACATGTACCTATCTTAGTACTTTTGGTGCAGCGAACTTTTTACTGGTTTGAGTGGCTTTTATATAGATGATCTTACTATAGCCTGTCTTCAGGCCCTGTATTAAGACATCTAGCTGAAAGTTCTATAACTACTACAGAGATAAATTTATGATACTTTATTACTTCCCCGTTGCTCAGAATACAGTAAATAAGACAGTCAGTGATTTTTTTTTCAGAGATATAAATGCTTGTATATGATGTGCACATATTTTACTATTTTTCTATTTACTGGTCTGATACCAGTCTAATCTTACTATTGAGTTATCAATTAAACAAGCTGAGGAAAAGGGACACACTGCCAGGCTAGCTAGGCCAACCATTTTATCACTTTTTCCCCAAGTTGTGTGTATATAAATTCAATAATACAAGTCATGTGTATGAAAGTTGATTTTACTTATAAATTATGACGCTAAATTTTTTTTGAAGTTGGGTTTCTATGACATGAAAAAGTGGAGATTCCACTATGTTAATGCATAGTTGATATGAATGTCATTCCATATATGACGAAAACATGTACATGTACAGTGAGCCACTTTAGTTACGCACCACTTTTTCAGGGTCCATATTTTTTGACAAAAATTCTGGAATCGAACATTTTCTGTGATAATTTACTTATTGACATTTTATCTGGTTGTTGACATCAAAAAGAAATCAGAATCACTCATGCGAAACATAGCTACGTCAAAAGCAATTTTAACAAAAATGCACATGCAACATGAACGTCTATATTTTTATTTTCCCATTTTCCTTTTGCGCTAGGCATTATCCATGGTGATCGTTGTGACAGAAAAACACCAAAAACAATTATCTTATTCAAGTAAAACCCCCTTTTTCGGTCGTTGAATTAAGTAGCATTGTTACTTTTTGAAGAAATGCTCGTTTTGACATCTAAGTAACGTCAGTTACAATAATCAAACACGTTTTCCTTCACAAATTGTATTGTTATGAGTCACTTGTTGACATAGAAGTATCACTAAAACGTCTTATCATTGACACGCCTTCTAACCTTGGCAGTAGTGACGTCATCACTAACGTCAACACCATGACGCCAATAAATCCGTTATTTTTTTATACGAATATAACGGCGGATACATGGTTGTTTAAAATAAAATTATGAAAGAAAAGCTTTGATAACTAGTTTACTCAGAATCATGGGAAATTTTAACTAACTTTACAAAAATTATTAAATCCAACTTTTTTTCAAACCCTGGCTGGCTGGGAACCAAAATAGTAAAACGTTTAAAAAAAATGATGAAGTTAACAAACACATTCCAGTCTTAGAAATTGCCAACAATAAGTCGGCTCTTATCTCTGGCATAGCAGAAATACGACCCTGAAAAAAAGTGCAATGTGAACTGAGTTTCATTCGAAATAATGCAATGTGAAATGGTGTTTTGAGGGTAGTGCCCTTCAAGATCAATTTTCTCATTCGTGTCTGATCTGATCACAATGAAATTTCAATGGGTAATGCAAATAAAGATGAGCTTTATGCTGGTAGTCTCAAAATAAAAATATCATATTTCTTTTCTTTTCTGAGTAATTTTACATTTTTTTTAATGGGTGGGTAACTAAAGTGGCTCACTGTATTTCACTAGTGGTTTATATATTTTACCCCACCCAAGGTCACCAGTTTGACTCAAGGGTGAAAATTTTACTTGTATCCTGTTCTACTAATCATCCCCTTCAATTTGATATGCCACATGAGGATGTTGGGAAAAATCAAATTTTTGACCTTAGCATAATGGACAGATGAACGAACGGACAATATCCCCAGCCTTTTTTTAAAAAGGGTGAGGATAAATAAATGGCATAATTACACTCCCTATGCTAAATGTTTATTTAGCTTTTGAAGTGCCATTTTTACTTGTTAATTATGTGGCTTCGGCTACTGTCCGTTCTTAGAGGCGCTGGTTCTGTTGTTGATGATTCATTGTCTATTGTTGCTGCTATTGTTTTGTGGGGGTTTTGTACATGTGTTTGGTCCTTGTTTTGTTGTGCAGTACTTAGTATTGTTTCTAGTTTTGCATTAATATTTCGCTGGAGAAGAGAGAGCTGGATTAATTTCTTTTGATGTCATTTGACTGTTATTCCGTGTCTCTTCCTAATAATGCCGTGGGTTGCTCTGCAGTGATTGTGGCATTTCTTGGTCATACTCACTTGCTAAAATTTTGGCTTTGTATGATATATATTAAATGCCTTAAATATGTAAAAGTGCCCTGAAGAACTGTAAGTAATGTACATAATTAAGCCGTGACACGTGATTTCCAACAATGTGGCATTTCGAAAAGTGCAGACTCATACAAGCCTGTGCAGCCTCCTTTTAAGCTTAGAAACTCTAAATGATGTTCGGTCAGTAGCGTAACATTCATAGAATATTCAAGCGACTAGCAATGGCTCTGATCAGACTGCGCGTATGAGCAGGCTGGTCTGAGGCTTGGCTAGTCACACATACCACATTGTTGGAAATCTCATGTCACGGCTCATATATTAAAGCTTTGCATTAAGAAACTGAGTAGCAGTTTTTTGGGTTTGAAATTAAACTGCTAAGAGGACAACACATTCATTATAACAGATACAAATCTATCATTTTGTTTGGGTGTGTTGTATGTTATATGCAGAAAAAAATCCAAAAGTATTAAGAATTATTTTGGAAGGTTGGTATAGAATTGTTAGATGTAGGAACCAAATATTTTTTGTTATGAATTTTTAAAGTCCATGTGTAAAAGTCTTTGTTTTATACATTCTATTAAAATTTTCACTGTTTATTTAGATTTGATGGAATTTATTTGAATATTTTATGAATATTTAAAATGAGTATTTGTTGCCAAATTGTTTATTGGAAAGTTTTAAAACATCACAGAAGCTGTTTTAAAGAGTCTAGGTAGAGACATGTGTAACAACATATTTGGGCCTTCATGCAAGAAAAGTTTTTAGAGATCTTTTTTTCCAGATTATTTAAGGAACTTTGCAACAAGTAAAAATTGGACAGGAGTGTATTACATAAAAAAATATTTAGCATGACAAGGGTCATCAATGACCCATTCAGTTACTCTACATCAATGCAAAGTAATGGATTCATGCCTGGGTTAGGCCTAAAATAAATATTTGTGTGTTGTTACATCACTGTGCCTAATTTTTTGTCATCTTTTTAACAAAATTAAAAAAAATCCTACCTACCATCCCTATTTTAAAATTTTATGTAACCTGAAACACACATATGAGCGCCGACATGAGATTTCCAAGAATGTGGTATGTGCGACCAGCAAAGCTTCAGATCAGCCTACGCATATGTGCAGTCTCATCAGAGACTTTACTAGTCGCTTGAATATTCTATGAGTGTTAAGCTACTGGCTGAACATCAGTTGGAGTTTCTAAGCTTAACAGAAGGCTGTACAGGCTCCTCTGAGTCTACACTTGTCGAAATGCCACATTGTTGGAAATCACATGTCGCGGCTCATATTTATTTTCTTGGCCTTACTGATGGGTAGATGAGGGTAATTCATTGTCTTTTGTGCTCTTTATCATATGACGTCGCGTCTGGGAGTGAAATAACGCCGTGCAATAAAATCTGTAAACCACTAGTGGTTTATCGATTTACGGGAAACGTTATGACGCCCATACCAACGTTGCGTACATAATGACAAAATTATATCGTTTTTACGCCAGAAATGAGATTTCAAAATATTTGTCATATGATAAATAGAATCTAATATTCATGCTCTTGTATTATTGAATTTATCAAACTCGTTGCGAAAAAGAGATTAAATGCTCGGCAAGCCTCGCATTTTATCTCTTTTTCCCAACTCGTTTAATAAATTCAATAAAACATGAGCACTCATGTAAGATCCTATATTTATAGGCATCAGATCCAGTCATTCAGAAGCTGAGTGATGACGAAAGGAAAATTAAGATTATGCCCCTTACTACAAATGGATGGACCTATGTGAATGGTAGAGACGCCTTATATAAAGAATTTACTTTCAAGAACTTTAATCAGGTATTTTGCATCAAATACACATAAGTCATCTATAATTATAGCAACAGTTTTTGAAAAAGGGTTGGATATATTATAATCAGTTGCATCCTTCTAATCCAAATTATAGCAAAATTGTACTTTCAGGTGGATAAATTATATATTTGGCAGGCATGTTTGGTATATACCTGCGATGAAATACACCTGATACAACTCATTTTTCTACTGGAAAATACAAAATCTTGTATCAGGCTACTAACGTGATATTTTTTCGTATCACCATCCTCCATATTTTACCCATCTCATCATATAAAACCCAGTCACCTGACTGCGAACTCGTAATCGAAATCTCAATCTGTGTGATAACAATCTATCGCTAAAATGACGTGCTCTTTCGTATAAGAAAAGGAATTAAACACGATAAATACATTTTCTTCTGCCCTAAAATGTTTACACAATGTGACGTCATCAAAAATCGGGTGCGACATTACTTGCACAAAGTGACGCCATAAAAATTTTGGTGCAGCGTTATTTGCTTCGACGCCGCAGTGTCGCGTCACACTGTGTCAATTTTACAATTTTGTTGAGTTTATTGCTAAAACTGAACAGCTTGTTGTTTTTATGTACATGTAGGTATATAACAAAAAACATCATCATTTAAGTAACTTGATTTAATGGGTCGGATCACGTCTCGTGGCTGCGCCAGGAACTACTAGATCACACTCCACTTCGTCTCATGTGATCCGATCATTCAGGGTGCAGCCACTCGATGTGAACCGACCCATCAGATCAAGTTACTAAAGTAATAATGTGTATTTATCAGGCAAAGATGGTGTGTCTTGCTCTTTAGATATTTCGATAATAATTGATAGGCATGTATATTGATCAAGGAACTATGTCAGATAGTGGCATGGCTTCTCTCCGGCTCCCTTTTTGAGTTATCTTTCTTGAATAAATTTGTGTGCTCCAAAACTCTAACCCTTTGAAGAATTTTAATTTTTATTTTTATAAATATATATTAGATCAAGACAGTGTGCCACATGCAAGAATGGTTACTCCCCATTTTCTTCTTGTTTGAGTTACCTCCCTCGATCGAATTTTTAAGAGAAAGCAATATGTTTTTTGGTTGCTCAAAGGAACTTTGTCATTTGGACAGTTCTAACAATTTCTATTAAAACCCACAATGTATGTTTTTGTTGAAAAAATAAGAAAAATAATTTTCAATTACGCACTCTTATCTGAAGGCTGATAATTTTATTCTATGTTGTATTGCAGGCTTGGGGCTTTATGTCCAGGGTTGCTATGCAAGCTGAAAAGATGGACCATCACCCGGAGTGGTCCAATATCTATAACAAGGTAAGCATATTGATCATTGTAAAGATCCAGATAAACAAAAAAAATTTAAACCTAAAATCAGGGTTCAAGCTTGGCCCTGACTGTAGTGAGAAGTGACTTCTCCCTCCAGGAAAATTAGGGAGAAGTGACTGTCTGATAGGAAGAAGTTATAGTGCGAAATTGCCGCATTTTCTGTCAGTTTAGAAGCAAATTAGCTATTACACATACTATAGTGTTTCCCGCAGCCTGAAAAAGGGGCAGGGTGCAACTCCTAAAAAGGGCAACTTCAACGCGCGACAACCCATGTCAAAAGGGCAACCTCTCTATGCGGCAACCCACGTTAAACAGCTAAAAAATATGTGTCAAGGGCAAATTAAAATTTTCATAATAACTTTAATTCAATTTACTGTGCTTATTGTATTTGAATTGTGGTTTGACAGAGTATGTATAAATATAAGCTATTGTTTCAGCAATTTTTAGTTTCTGACATGTTTTTTTTTTAGAAAATAAATTGTTGAACTAGCTGAAACTTGTTTTAAAAGTCCTCAGTCCCTTTTTTCAGACAAACATCTTTTTAATGGGATGTAGCTAGGTGATTCACATGAAATCTCAAGCTTAATTTAATTAAGAAAAAAAAATAATGTAAAAGTTTGCTGTCTACTGCAGTAGTGATTGGCACTTTAATAGTAAAGCAGTGTTTTTATTTGACAGGATATGTTCTTTGTATGATCACATTTTCTAGAATTCAACTCAATAAGTAGACAAACAGACAGAGATAGATAGATGGACATAGGTAGGTAGACAGACAGACAGACAGACAGACAGACAGACAGACAGACAGACAGGCAGGCAGGCAGGCAGGCAGGCAGGCAGGCAGGCAGGCAGGCAGGCAGGCAGATAGATAGATAGATAGATAGATTGTCAGCCTAAATATGTTTCTACATGTTCTGTTTAAAATATGACCTGAATGGCAAAGACCAAGCTTTTTCAGAAAGCTTATACTTGCTGACTTTGGCGGCTCTGCAATGATTTTTCTAATGAGACTCACAGTAAAAATTTAGCTTAGCAAACTACAATTAATATCAAAAGAATGCATAACACGTATCTGCTTAATCAAGTCCACTGCAATAACCTTTGACGGTGTAATAAATTACCTCACAATATTGATTTTCTCCTGTGTATTCGGAATTTCCCACAATGCTGGTCACCGCAATACACAAGAGACACAATATAAGCTCATTAGTGCAGGGAACCACTCGACACGCTTCTGAATATGACATGAGGTATTCTATTTCTATCAGCCAACCGCCTCCCGCGGTGATAATTACGCATTACCGGATGTTTTTAATTGAAGTCAGACATCGATGTATTTAATTGAAGTGGTCAGCTAGTAACTATTGCCATTAAATGGAAGGGGAATTATGATGCAGTGGTAGTAGATTTTCACTGCAGCTTGCGTTTGTGTAATGACAGAATGAAAATGAGTCTCCTTAAAAGAAATGTGGACACACCCACTTCTCCCTGGTCCCCATTTTGGACAAAATTTCGGCCCCTAGGGCAACTATGTTGCTCTAGTCGCCCCCTAGCTTATTCCCTAAAAATAGTGAAATATTTCCTTTACTATCAATTTTAACATTTGTTTTGAGTGCTCAAAAGTGAGACCGTTCTTTTGAGTACCAACAGCATATATTTTGGATGAGAAATACATTTTTTTTATCACACCCTCTAATCCAGATAATCCTAGCTTAGTACTGGTTCAACCTAGGAAGGCCCGTCCCTTTGTAACTGAAAGATTGTAATGATGTAAAACATAAAGAATCAAATAAAAAAATCAAATCTAATCCACAGGCCTGCATTGGTTCAAACTAGAAATATCTTTGAAAAAAGATATTTGGCTGCATTTCAATAGTAGAATTTGTTTTTATATGTATTGCCATTTTTTGTAACACAGGGTCATCCTACTTGGGAAAATAAAGTTAATACTCTTATAATGCAAACAGACCAATAGTTTTGTTATTGTTATTCATTACTTAGTGTTAGAATGACATTTGTGAGCATGTATTTTTGATCAGAGTGGAAATAAGTGTGGATCCTGATCAGATGGTTTAATATGAAGCCAGCTGATCTCGATCTACAGTGTTATCAAATAATGATAAAGCTGGGTTAAGTAGGACAAAGGTTATCAAAGATGTTCTTAGTGAGTCTGCAGTTTTCTTTGAAACAAGGGCGGGCCCCTCTCATTTAGATACTTTAACATATTCTCCAATCCTTTGTGGTCCAATGGACTTGTAGTCAATTAAGTTTGATACAGCTATTCAGACTGGTCTATTGTACACATTAAGGGAACACAGGTTATAATTTACCCCGAAAAAGATTGTATTTCTTTCTCTGAAGATCACTTTTGTCTTGTGCAGACCCTGATAAAAATACTGCATTCTGCAACATTTCTTCATTGTTTGCAAAAGCACCCATTTATGGGTGTCCAGTCCACAAGAGGTTATTGATGGTACATGTATTGTAGGTTTGAGGGAGTTAGCATGGACAAATCCAGAGGGGGGCAGGGGGTCCGGACCCCATCCCCCTGAAAATCACAAGTGGCTATAGTTGTCCTTAGAAATATTGGTACGGACTTCCGGCGAGCAGCAGTTGGACCAATTGCTACTCAAAGGAGGTTCGTATGGCCCTCTGTGAAATATGTTGATGACAAAAAAAAAAAAAGAAACATTGTCAAGACCCCCTGACGGAATTTTTTGGATCTGCCCATGGTGAGGTCTAGATCCTAATCACAATTTTTCTTGTTAATCTGTGTGGGTGAAAGTTTTCAGGATTAATCCTGAATTCAAGATTTTGAGGCTGACTTTCCATAGAAAGTCCGCCTCAAAATGCTGAATTAGGCTTAAATGAAATATATGTGTGGTTCCTGTTGCCTACCTACCCTATTTATTTTAACCCTACCCTAAACATTAAAATGGTCTTTGGAGAAAAAATACCTAAAATAGGCACTTTTTCAGATTTTGTCACTATTTTCTTTGTTAAATGTTATAACAAAAGGGGTACTTTCATCTGTGCCCACGCATGGATTTTCTTCAAACTTTGCATAATAATAACTCATTATATACGAACTATGGAAATGTATTTATCGAATTAGATAGTTAAGAATAAGGCTTAGGAAGCAACCCTGACGTACTCCACCTTTGAGGTGGTACCTGTCTCTAAATTTCCATGTCCTAAATCTATAGTTTTGTTTATTTCTATGATTTGTCATCTAGATTGAATCCAAAATACCATAGACATTATTTTAATACCACAAAACCATTTGGATAAATTATGGTTTACGTTTTCAGAAGAAGTGATTGTAAAATTTCATTTTTTTTACAAAACGTTCAACATTCAATTCAAAAGATGGATATGTTCTAGTCTTTGTCAAGATATCATATTATCACAAAAACTTGCCATAGATATATTGCTGATCTGAGCCAAATATCATGAAAATCCAAAACCGGTAACTTTGTCATTTGCAACCTCTAATGGGTATAGGTCAGTTTTAGCAAAATTAATTATTTAGTTCAAATGAATCAGTAACTCGACATAAGGAGGTTGTTTTTTAATCTACTTCCACTTTTCTTAAAGAAAGACATGCTTAGACAATTTTAAATGATTCAATGGCCAGAAATGCAGAAGGTCATGGCCCTGTGTCATGGCACTATGGGGCCAAGACAATGTGTATCACTTCCTCAAGTTCTGCATGGTATTGTTTAAGAAACATAATTTCCTAACAATAAACATGTGAAAACAAGAAGACTAAATATTTCCTTTACATCCCAACTGAACTAAAGGAACCACATTTTGGTGCCGTGACCAGGATAACGTGTGACAGAGTCTTATCAAAGGTTTCATAAAACAGTGTTCTACATGAATAAGTGAGGTCCAGAAACAAAATTGTATGCCTAGAATATACAGCCAGCTAAAGTATAAATGTTGCTATTTGATGGAAATCAGCATCAGTCTCCAAAAACAGAATGAACAGAGAAGATTTAAGCATTAAATTTGCAATACCTTTGAAGCCAAGAGTTATCTGTGACCAAAATGGTTAATTTTAACCAATAGGTTTGACAGGGGGTTATTTTTGTGAAGCAGGTTTATTAATGAGTCTAACAACTATAAAATCATAGATATAAGGTTCTTCTCCTGTATGAACTGACTTGTCATAAGGTTTCTCTTCTGTATGAATTAAAATTCTTAATAATGTTACATATTAAGTGTAACATTGGCTAGATGTAGTTTTAATATTAGAAACTAGATGTGTTAAGTACAGGTGTCAACATATTGTATCATTTTGGCTAATATTATTGCGTAAGCACTTCATTAAATAAGAATCGTGGCACTTAATATCAAAGAATACTTTTTTTTTTTTCTTTTTTCAATCCATAATAGGGGAAAACATTGAACATATCAACTTCTACCAATAAACATACTAGCATGATGATTCAAACTAAGCAAGTATTCAAGTACGTTTTACACTGAAACATAATTATTGTGTTTTTTTACATTTCGGTGAATTAGAGCCATGCATTTACATCAAGTTAAAAAAATATGTTACCGGTCCTTGAATTTCATGAAATTTGGTCTACATATTCTTAACATATATGGATAGTTTATATGTTGAAATGGTATCTTGACAAAGACCGCAACCTGTAAAAATGTTAATTCTAAATTTGACTGAATACAAAATATACAGTCGAAAATTGGGGTATCATGCTATACAAATGAATGCCCACCCAATATCCTAATACATACAAAGCCATTTTAAGTAACAGCGAACTTATCGATGATAAAGCTATTTAATGAACTATTTCTCCGCCCGTTACATGATATGTCAATTACTTTAAAAATGATCATAACTGGGTACCCTAAGGCATTATAGTGATACCATTCATGACGTCATAAATTAGCAATGGAATTGCATAAAAACTCAAACGCACCATAAATATTAAAGTTATACCCCAGACAATTAAATAATATAATGTTTTCAAAATCCAATCGTGGGCAGACTCCCATGTTAATTTCCCATACCATGCAAGAGCCCCTTTAATAATTTTCCTACCTACCTACCCTAAATTTTGTTGGTATGCAACAGGAACCACACATTTTTCATTTAGGCCTTAGGGAGATTAAATAGCTTATCTGATTAATTTCGAGATTATCCAAACACATTTAACCATTTAAACATGAAATTATTAATTTTTGTAGGCATCCTGCAAGTTAAAAAATTTGAATTTCTAAGTTCAGGAGTTTGGAAATTTTGAACTTTCACCCATGATTCTGATAATCTCATTAGGTTTTATTATTTTTCTTAAATGACTGACGAAGTGTCTTGTTCTTGTAGTTTAAGTTTCTGTAGCATAGTAACTATACTCTCTGAATGTGATCCTAGGGTTTAAGAGTTTTGGGTTCTGTTAATTCTTATATTGGGTGCATGGGGGATGTGGGGGGGGGGAGGAGGGGTTTTATACCCAACACAGATTTCTGGACAGTAGATTAAAAACTTTGACTATTATTTCAGGTTCAGATAACTATGAGCACTCATGTTTGCAATGGGGTGTCTGAAAGGGACGCAAAACTTGCCCATTTTATTGAACAGGCTTCAGCCGCAATTTTAGCAGAGCCAGACCAGTCAGATGTCCAAGCTGCTAAAAAAGCAAAGAATTCTCATTAAGATGTCAGATATAATAAAGTAAGTTGACAAAAGTTAAGATGATATAAATGAAGCTAAAAATCCCATAGACATCCATGCATTTCTGTTGAATTCAACCACTTGTGAGATACTGCTTTATGTTGCCTGATATTGATAAAAAAAAATTTTCAGCGAACAATTGTAAATATTTTCTTACCCATCACTTTCAACATATGTTTTTGGTGCTCAAAAGAAGCGTCTCATTAAGCCGGTTCTTTTGAGTACCCACAACATATGATTTGGTTGAGAAATAAGAAAACTATTTTTTTGTAACATACTCTTACCTAAAGGCCTGTATTATACAGTATTTACAAAAAGAAACACAAACTGAACATAATGTTTGATTACTAGAGTCATTTTAAAGATGAGCATTTCAACCTTGCAGGATATTTAGATTGAAATGTCACGAATGAGTAGAATAAATTCCATATTTTTTCAAACACTGTAACAGTATGTTTCAGTGTTGTGCCTAGGTCAAGATTTCTTGGGAACACAAGTGTCCCCCTACCTGAATTTCAGAGGGACATTTGCAAATTCTGAGTGACACACCAAATCCATCCAATTTTTACCTGTAAAATTGAATACAGTTTTCTGGAAGTTTCTATTCATTTTTAATTTAATTTGAGCTCCATGTCGCTAGTTTTGGCTCAAGAAGTGGTGCAGATTACAGTGAAGTAGTTTCTACATTGCCGTAGTTTCGAATTCCCCAGCAAATATTCTATTTCTGCATTAAAATAGCTTTTTCTGGCCATCAGCTGAATAAAATTTGCCTTTTCCTCCATTGTTGATGTATTGGACTGGTTGAAAAATCAATATCCAATGCAACATTTATCATCAGTAAATACATGTGCACAGTCTAAATTGCGCTTTTTTTACTTCCTTTGCTGGGTTACGCTAAATACGGAAATGGGGTTTAAATAGCCAAAAATCAGCATATTTTTCGAGGGCGCGCCCGTAAGCCTGCACTGGGTGCATTTTTAAGGGACATCGACTGTGAGATCACGGGAATCCCGCAATGCTGCGCTCTAGGCACAACACTGTGTTTTCTCTAGGCATGCAAGGGTATCACTGAAGCAAAAAGTCAAAACACAATATGTATTGAGCACTTCTCATATCCTTATAGATTCCCTATGCCCACACCATTTGGAACGATTTTTTTATCATTCATCCAATACTCCTCTGATATAATGAAGATTGCAAGTGGCCTGGACAATTATACACAGGTTGATCCTTTACTAAAAACAGTAGAGAGAAGATAGTCATAGAATGACTAAAAGATAGTCATAGAATGACTAAAGAGCCTGGCATACTGACAAACTTTGTGTCTTAAGGCTGACCAATCTTTACACAGGTGTTGGTAAAGGATCAAACAGTGTGTGTTTGTCTAAGCAACTCACAAACTTTAGTATGGTATCAGAGGAGTATTGGGAGAATGATGAAATATCATCCTAAATGTTGTGGGCATAGGTAATCTGTAAATCAGTTTATCATATGACGTCGCGTCTGGGAGTGAAATAACACCATGCAATAAAACTGTAAACCACTAGTGGTTTATCGATTTACGGGAAGCGTTATGACGTCCATAACAACGTTGCGTACATAATGACAAATTATAACGTTTTTACGCCAGAAATCAGATTTTAAAGTATTTGTCATATGATAAATAGAATCTAACATTCGTGCTCTTGTATTATTGAATGTATTAAACTCGTTGCGAAAAAGAGATAAAATGCTCGGCAAGCCTCGCATTTTATCTCTTTTCCCCAACTCGTTTAATAAATTCAATAAAACATGAGCACTCATGCAAGATCCTCTATATATATAAGGATACAAGGTTGCTCATTACATAATTTTTTTGTGACATTTTGTCTCATGTGTATCATTGAATGAATACAGAAAACATAAAGTTACAGTGCCTGAAAAAATATGGAATTTGACCAATTTAGATTAGTGACATTTTTATCCTGTAAGCATTGGTAAAAGTTTTCAGGATCAATCCTGAATTCAGGATTTTTAGGCTGACTTTCCATAGAAAGTCAGTATGGAAAGTCAGCCTCAAAATGATGAATTATGAGATTAAAATACTTTCTCTGATTAATTTTCAGATTTCTAAACACAATTAACCATTCAAACATGAAATTATAAATAATTTTAGGCATGCCGCAAGTTTAAAAATTAGAATTTCTTAAGTTCAGGATTTTAGAAATTTTGAGCTTTCACCCATGTGTAAATATAAAATGCTCACCTTACAAATGATTCTAGTTATAAATCATTACGTTTGGGTTGCGTTTCTTTTTGTACAGACTGTATCTGATAAAATGCTTGATATTATCCGAAATGATCTGAAAAAGGAATAAGTAGTTTATATTAGGGGGGTAACAAAATCAATGGAAGCATCCTTTGTATTTTCATTGGAAGTTAGATAAAAGATACTTCTGGGCAGGGAGATGGGGGCAACAAATTTCTAAGTGGTGCAAAATTTGATGCAGCATATGTGTAACAAATGTGAGGAACAAAATCAGAACCCTTATTACAGACTCCTCTCCATGTAAAACTGTAATCCTGATAAAATCATGTAACTTTATCTGATTCCTGCCAGTCACGACTTTTGTTGTCTGCTCACATGTCTGCTTCTGTTCTTAGATAGCCCACACAGTAGATCTTTTTGTATGGAAATAAGATAATGCCTTGTGATTGAAAAAAAATGTTTGGCCCCCCAAAAAGCAGTTTATCCATATTGTTAAGTCAGATTGAGATGCAAGGATGTATTTGGTTGGAAATTTGTAACATTCACAATTTTGAAATCTACATCAAACCTTTATTGATTTCATTCTAATAATCACAGTTTGGTAATTGTTCTTGCACTTCACACATTTTATACTAATCACTTGTTGAAGTAAATTCAAGAGCGCTCTGCCGGATGTTTAGTGGATGAAAATGTTAGGTACTGTGGTGTTCTGACAGTTTGATTTGTAGGACAATAGTTGGGGCCCTTTTAGCTTGTATCACATGTTGAAGGCAGGAATAACTTGTCAAGGAGGCAGACCAGCATGACTGAAATACTGTTGACTGAGTTGATAAACCCAAACAGAAACGAACAGATTCAAAATATTATTGTCACACCTTCTTACAGCAGGGTGTAAATGCCTGTCTGCCCATGAATGATTTACATTAAAGCAGCAGTGATGGCTGTGTGGGTAAACCTTGCATTGTAATTGTCCTCATTGAGATCATCAAACATTATTTGTGATCCAGTGACCTTGACCTACATTTCCTGCTTCAATGGCTGATGTAAATCTTAATGGTAACGTGCAGGAGTGGCAGCTGTGAGTGACAAATCTTGCCAAGTAATTGTCCTTGGCATACTTTATGAGCATGCATTTGAACATGCAATATGTCCAGGTGACTGTGATGTAAAGCTCCAGTGCCCTTGTTATAGACCTGTTAAAGCTCCTATCAAAGCAAAGATAGATGTGTGTGTCAAAACGTGCAAAGTAGTAATGTTCCTTGGCATACTTTTCGAGCTTGCACTGTGACTCATTGACTGTGAACTACATTTTATGCTCCTGCGACTTAGTCATAACTATGACGTAAAGTGTGTTTCTCTGCAGCTAGGACAGCTGCCAGTGTCAAACCTTATATAGTAATTGTCATCGGCATACTCTTCAAGCACACAGTACAAGTGCAAGTATGTTCACGAAGTACTGGTTAACTGCTTGTGGACACCGTCCAGCCATGACCATAGCTGTTGACTTGGACGTAAAGCAACAAAACAAACAAATAAGCACACAGTATTATTTGGCTATTGGGTTACTGTCTAGCAATGCCCCCAACTGGTTCCTATCTCCGTTAGCTTTACAAGAGACTGGGATATTGCATACCACGTAGCGATACAGTGACTGAATGGCTGAGGTTACCATGTCCTACATTTCACGCTCTAGTAATTTTGTCATATCAATTTAAATACATTTTTGTAGCACTAATAGCTGCAATTATCAAACCTTGTCATAGTTTTGTAAGGTGTGATACTCTTTAAATTCAATCTGTAAAGTATTCTTGTGAAAACATGACCATACCCAGACAAAAGGTGACGACCTTCAACGGAATTCTTGTTTGTTTATTGTGGTTGGAAGGGGTTTTGAAGTTGCTCAGGGTACCCTACACTGTCCGTTCTGGGTCTCAAAAGTGAACTGGCTTACAGTTGTAAGATTAATGAAAATACTTAATGTATGGTTCAAAATAATGCTAAACATTAAGATTTTTTTTATTATTTAAACCTATTCCTGCTCTTCGCAACAAATGTTTTCTTCTCTTTCTTCTGCCTATTTGCTTTGAAAGTCCATATTAGTCTTGAGACTATATGAATATGTGCAGTGACAAATTAAGCAGGTGGCATTTTCTGGACAAAAATATATTGGTTGGATAAAGGTCAATGGAGATTGCAGTCTCTGCATTCATTTTATTCGTAATATAAAAGTGGCTTTAATATTGATGTATCTAGAAATTGAATGAAGAATTCAGGTAGAGCAATATTTTCATTTAATATACAGCATATGTTTATTTATTTGAAATCCTCTGCATTTATTAGCTGCCATGCAATTCAGTGCTTCAGTATATGTATATCTATGGGATTTTTATTTCAATAAATCTTACTTTTGTTTGCTTACTTTTGGTTAAACAAAATGTATTGTTTTCAGAATCTTATCCTGCTGGACACAGGCATTTAATGGATCTAGTTACCATATTGTATACTTTAACAGGAGACAAAACAATTTTCTCCCAAGCTTATCATAGGATATTAAGATATTTCTGCTTATTAGAATCTTGCTAATCACAGTAAAGTGTTTCATTTTGTTTTAACAGGAAACAAATGTTTATGCTTATCACAGGACATCAGAATTATTCTGTTGTCACCAGACGTCAGAATTGTTCTGTTGTCACTGGACATTTGGAATTATTCTGTTGTCACAGGGCATTGGAATTAATTGTTGTCACAGGACATTTGGAATTATTCTGTTGTCACAGGACATTTGAATTATTCTGTTGTCACTGGACATTGGAATTATTCTGTTGTCACAGGACATTTGGAATTATTCTGTTGTCACGGGACATTTGAATTATTCTGTTGTCACAGGACATTTGAAATTATTCTGTTGTCACAGGACATTTGGAATTATTCTGTTGTCACTGGACATTGGAATTATTCTGTTATCACTGGACATTTGGAATTATTCTGTTGTCACAGGACATTGGAATTATTCAGTTGTCACAGGACATTTGGAATTATTCTGTTGTCACTGGACAATGAAATTAACTTGCTTTTAAATTTATGTTGGAATTTTCTTTCTTTCACAGGACATTAAATTTGTTTGCTTATCACAGTCTCTGAAATTTCATGCTTTTCAGAAAACATTTAAATTATCTTGCTTATCGCAGGATGTTGAAATTTACTTGCTTTATTCATTAAATTTTCCTGCTTATCACCGTGAATTGAAATTTCCTTCTTTATCACAGGACATGGAACTTTTTCTGCTGGTAGCATTGAAAATATCTTGCTTTTCACAGGGCATTTAAATGTTTCAGTTATCACTGAATATTTAAATCATCTTGCTTATCACAGGACATTGAAATATTCTTGCTTATTTCAGGACATTTTAATTTAATTTTCTACTGACCACAGACATTGAAATTTCATGCTTATCAGAGCACATTGAAATTATCCTGTTTCTCACAGAACATTGAAATTTTGTCGCTTGTATTTGACTCCAGACCGAGGAGCCGCAGGTGTGAGCCTCACTGGTGTCACTGCATTGTGTCCTTGAGCAAGACACATTAGTCCTAGCTTAGCACTGGTTCAACCCAGGAAGACCTGTTCCTACATAACTGAAAGATTGTTTATTGGATGTAAAGAATCCAATCAAGCAAACAAAAACAGAACATTTGAATAATCCTGCTTCTTACAGGACATTGAAATTTCATGTTTTTCACAGGGCATTGAAATTTTCCTACTTATTACAGAATACTTAAATAATCCTGCTTCTCACAGGTCATTGAAATTTACTTGTCAGCACAGCACTTTGAAATTTTTCTGTCTATCACAGCAATGGGGAATTATTCTAATTATTGCAGTACTTTGAAATTTACTTGCTTTTAAATGTATGTTGGTATTTTCTGTCTTTCACAGGACATTAAATTTTTTCTGTTTATCACAGTCTCTGAAATTTCATGCTTATCACAGAACATAGAAATTATCCTGCTTATCACAAAACATTTGAATTATCCTGCAAATCCCAGGACATTGAAATTTACTTGCTTATTTCATAAAATTGAATTGCCCTGCTTATCAAATGGCATTGAAATCTCCTGCTTATCGCAGAACATTGAAATTATCCTGCTTATCACAGGATGTGGACTTTTCCTGCTTATTTCATAAAATTTAATTTTCCTGCTTATCAAATTGCACTGAAATCTCCTGCATATCACAGAACATTAGAATTATCCTGCTTATCACAGGATGTGGAACTGTTCCTGCTTATCACAGAACATTTAATGTTTTGTGCTTATCACAGGACATTGAAATTATCTTGCCTATCACAGGGCATTGATCATATTTATCACAGGGCAGCTGGTTTTCATGTAGATGGTTGACATTGAAACAGCCGGATATTACTCAGCAAGACCTGAGTGCTTAGTTGATAATCTTACACCCTCTAGCTTGCTTTTCCAAATTCTCCCGAGTGTGAAGAAATGTCTGCGCCAGTTTTAAACCACCTGGTTAAGTGTTATGCCCTGACTGTGCCCTAAGTTTTGTCCTCCCAAGTCATTATTTTAGCTAGTAATCAGACAAACAACCCCTGCACACGCTGATTTTCAACAGATATTATTAAAACACAATCAACTAGAAATGTGTCAATGTGACACAGATGCCCCCACATGTGGCCATTGTATGAGAGAAAAGTCTTTGTATGGGATGGGACGGGATATAGCGACATGGGTGATGCTGTATGCCCACCCTTCCCCCCTTTGCAAATAAAATGGGGGGGGGGGGGGGAGGGCATAAAACAATAGAATCAAAAGACTACAGTCATTTCAATTAAGAGGAAGAATAGATTGACATTCAACCACAGGTTTTTGGTGTTTAACATTTATGCGGCCCTTAGGTTTAAATTCGCCAATGGCATTACTATCGACCTCGGGCCGCAACAAACGTGAAACCATTGAAACCCATCATTTAATCTTAACCCTTAAAGGGCCAAGAAAAAAATGCATCTGGAAAATGACGTCTACTGAAGTCGTCTGCTGCAAATAATTGCCTAACATAACTGACTAATTTAAGTATAGAAGCAAACAGGGTGGACCCAGATCAGACTGCTCCTATATAGGAGCAGTCTGATCTGGGTCCACACTATTTGTCATAGAGTCCTCTTAAACATTTCAGCAGACGAGAAAAGCAGGCGACTTTTGTTGTGATTGGCGCTTTAAGGGTTAAACTCTGTTTTCAGGTTAGAATAACACTGGCCACTCATGAATGTGATGGAGTATCAGAAAGGGACGCAACTCTAGCCATGTTTGCAGAAAAGGTGTACATTAAAATCATCCCATATTAACTCTCTTCAAGGATCTACATACTGATTGTTGATGAATGTTATTGCAACAATTAGTACAATATTTATTTGCCTATAAGATGGGGAGTTTACATTAGTAAAACCCACCACCCCCAAAATTTTGAACTTTCCAGAATAATCAGTTAAAAGGTGGGGTATGCATTAAGACCCCCCCCCCCCTCAACCCAAATACAGGTCTATATTATAACTGATTGTTTTTCCAAAAAAATAATAGATGTATTATAAAATCAGTAAAATAGATCACTCTACAAGAATCAGTGAATCAGTTTTAAGATTTTTAATTTACACAAAACCAATCTCATGAAAACTAGATCAGTCTAACAAGAATCTGTTTTAAGCTGGGGGGTTCATATCAAAATTCCCCCCCCCCCCCCATCTTGATTCTTTACAGACAGATCTGGTTTTGGGGGATTTTTAAGGATTGTTTTGGAAGAGACGACCCCATCTCATAGTCAAATTACACATATTTAGATTCTATTGGAAATGTAAACACAGTCTTACAGCAAATAAATATTGTAGTTTAAAAGGATTAGTAACACAAAAAATATATATGAGACTTTCTATGTAAAACTGAGATCTCATGCTTAGCCATTCAAAGCGATTGGACACAAACGATGCAAGCTCTTCATGTTATTCATATTTTTTTAGCGATATCAAACTTTTGAGTTTTTTTAAAAAATCAATCATAATGTATCTAGTTTTTTTCAATGATTAAGCAATTTTCAGGGGCAGCAAATATTATGTTATTTAAAATTTCAAAATTCTTGCCCTTCTATAGATGTTACACAGTAGCACTTATGAGAAGATATTTGGTTTTTATCCCTATGAACTCTTTTTCCCCTAATGTCGTCTGCTGATAACCTTTGCAAACAGTTTGAACCCAGTCCAGGCCCGACAAAATGTCTGGCCTGATCTGGATCCAATCTGTTTGACACTCTGCTGGTATTCTTGAAAGAATTTTATGAAAAAGTTAATTTTGAAAAAAAGAATATTAGCTGTATTTTAATGGGAATCGGAAGGAAAACTCTTGGCTTTGTCTGTCTAAGCATGGGATTAAGCGAGCTTATCATGATGAAATATGTCTTAAGATGTACTTGATTTGAGTTTGGTATGAAAGTGATGTAAATTCATATAAAATATATAAACAGTGAATTGATGCAGCTATCATATCAGAGTTTATCTTTGCATGCACAGTATTTGCATATCCAAAAACAGCTTTAAACCATATGTCATTTCCAAATCACCGTTTTTTCTGCCACAAATGATCAAACAAATGTCATAACTAAAATCATTAATTAGTATGTTGCATAGTGACAGTACAAAAATCATCCCAAACCCAAAAGACTTATTTATTTCCGGTAAAATATTCCAAAAAAAGTTAACAAAAAATACGGTTTATGTTCTTTCTGGCGCTAAATTGATGTCTGGTTTTTATACCATCATTATTCACATTTTTGTTTTGTACTATAAATAGAATCTGTGGTGGGAAAAACCTGGTCATTTGGAATGGCTTTAAGCATCATGTGTGTTAAGCTCATTTTAATAGTGCCATATTTGAGGCCATTTTTATAATCAACATTTTGTTTGTAGCTTTTTTTTTATATTCAAGTGTTCTCTGACAATTACTAACGCACAAAACAATAATTTCAGGGAGCTATCTTAACTAAGTGCTTCATGTTTAATGTTATGTTAGTATTTACTTCCATTTATTAATAATGCAAGATGTTTTAAATATATATTTAACTTTTTAATATGGATAATGAGAATTACAGTAACACAAGTCATTTTTACTTAAATCCATAAAAATTGAAACCTATCTTCTGAGCATAAAATTGTGATTATTTTCTTATCCACCAGTTTAAACATTTGTTTTGGGTGCTCAAAAGAACTGTCTCATTGAGATGGTTCTTTGAGCACCCAAAACATATGTTTTGGTTGAGAAATAAGAAAAAATAAATTTATAACACACACTTATCAAGAGGCTCGATAGTAGCCATAGTTTCAATTATGAAATAACTTGTGTTTTTGTTATTCTCGCATTTCATATCAAAAGAAAAATTCCATATTATAAAAACAAACTTGTATGTTTTAAGTATTATCCGTTTCTACAAATTTGATTGTAAAAGTATAATACAATGCACAATGTACAATCATATAATATTTCTGCTAATTGATCTATAACAATTACTGGCATAAAATTTTAGCATTTTCCTTGCTTACTTGTTGAAATGTTCTTTGTGATACTTGAAATGAGTGCTGTATTTATCCTACATATTCAGACAGATAAGCCTGACCAAACAGTGTTAAGCCAGATCAGCTTGCTCCTTCAGGAACAGGCTGATCAGGGCTTACACTGTTTTCCATTCAAACAATACATTTTACAACCTAAACACCTAGTTCAACTTTTAGTATAAATCTGTTTTGAAGGTTTGATGTCCAAATGTTTAGAGTAAATACAGTTGTCATTACAGTTCTTAGAGAATATCTAAGTTTTTTTCTAGATATGTAAATTATGTCACACAGAATTTTGGTGGTTCAATAACAGGACATGTTGATTGAGTGACATAATTTTCATATCAATTTAGATCTGTTAAACATTCTGTTTTATTTTTGCCTTCTTTCCCAATGAATTTAAAAAAAACAAATTGAAAGTGTGTTAAACAGTACAACATACCTAGTTTTCTTATTTCTCAATTAACAAAACATATTTCGTGGGTACTCGTTGAAAGTGTCTTATCAAGATGCTTCCAAAAAGCACCACAAAAAATGTTATCACAGAGAGGTTAGAAAAACATTGCTGTTTTGGGGTTGAAAGAAGCTTCTTATTTGAGTCTTTGATATTGCTTTACATTTAGAATTATGTCTTCTCATCACATCAAAACCATTTCTTCAATCTGATTAGATGTTGTCAATGTTATTCTGATGTCACTGCAAGTCATCATCATATCATCACAAAGCACAAAATTTTTTAAATATGTAATTCAACTAATGCTAAAAAATTCTGGGTAAGAAAATAGAAACAATTTTACTCAGAAATTTTTTGTTTATCTAAAGGTATGTAAAGGTAAATACCATATTTAGACGATATTGTGTTCCTGGTGCAATATTTAAAGGTGATTTATCACTAGTGAAATACAGTAAAACTTAAAGCCTGGAACTCTGATGGCTCATTCACCTGGGCTGGCTAGAACTATCATCATGGTCCCTACAGGTCATTATATGCGAATGGAACTATGGAACTACCCTTGGCTAGAAATATTTTTCATGGTCCCAAGCCTGTTTGAGCCATTGAAGCTCTACTGTACCTCACTTTATGTGATAGCAAAACTACCTCAGTGAAAACAGATGATTAATTGATATTAAGTTTGTAATAGTCTGTAGTAACATCCTTGGAAAAGAAACAAGGAGAAAATGTTACAAGCATTTTAGCCACAGATAGTCCCTTAAAATATACTCAGAAGAAAAAGTTTAGTCAGTATTTATGTTTTCTCATAAAATCAACAATACTTGATATATCGTTGTCAAATTGTATACACAAGTTGTATAACGTAACTTTACATCTACCTGTTTATCGTGTGATAAATAATGCCTCTATTAGACTGTATCAACCAAATTTCAAAATGCAATACGTGCACGTGCTGCGGTAAACCAGCAAGGTTATTTTCTCATATGCTGTTTGATATTGAAAGAGAGTTGTTCCTATTGCAATTATCCGGAGAAAATTTAGTGTTAGCAAGCTTAAGTCTCCGTCCAGGCTATCGACAAATTACAGAAATACAGTGTTTGGACTGTTTGAAGCAGGTGCACGTGCTGCTGACGTGCCACGTAGTTTTGGATGTTATGAACGATTAATTTATTGTCTGCAAACATGTTTTCGACAGTCTGGCAGTAAAAATGACAAACTTCCGCCAGGGAAACCACGGATAATGATGCCACTTGAAGTTAGGGTCATAGTGACGTCAAAATGACATAATCACTTCATGGCCGCTCGGAAACTTCTTAAACGTCTTAGACATGCAACAGGTACGAGAATTTCCATCTATACTGTCAGAAATCATCTGAGGGGTGCATCACTGATTTTTGAGTTTTGAGTTTTGAATTTTGATGTGTGATTTTGATGAAGAAAATGGGTCAATTTTCAGAATGTTTTGATGAAATGTTCACATTTATAGGAAATTAAATGAATTTCATGTTGAGTAAGGTTTTTATAATTATTAAGACTGTCTAACAAAATTATTGCACACAGTGTCTGTACTGACTAAACTTTTTCTTCTGAGTATATAATGCTTTATATTGTAACGCTATGAAATTCCATTTTGGTAAATGTCCTAAAATTTTGAACACTTTTCACAGTTTTCTCTTTCTATTCTCAAATAAAATGTTGGTTTTCGAGGATGAAAGTCACAAAATGATTGTCAAAATAGCAAACAGGGAAGACCCTGATCAGACTCTTTCTTGAGAATCAAGAAGCAGTCTGATCTTGGTCTGCTCTGTTTGTCTAGGCCTTTTTAGCAGGCAACCAATGTTCAAAATTTTAGCGTATATATTATCACTATAGAATTAAGTTATATTGTAAAACCAAAGTTAAAGAAATGCAACAAAAATGGCCATGACTATTGTGTTTTTCCAAGGATTGCTTGATTTAAGCGGATAGTTTGTCAAAATTCATTTATCATGGATGATTTAAAAGAGAGTTTATTAAGCAGACATTTTCAAATGGTGAGTAAGTCCCTTTTTGCGAGGTTTGTTTCATAGTCCTAGGTAAAGGGTGAATCCAGATTTATTTTTTGCTCAACGAAAACCTATTTGGTGGAGACACATTGGAAGCGTCTCTATGTAAAAATAATAGATCACCATTCTTGGTTGAAATATACTCTTTACCTTGGGTTATTCTGTTTTGTGTGGATTTCTGACTGAAAATGAGTGACAGCTCTGTGTACCACTAGAGTTGGAGCTTCAAGGGAAGTAACTTTGGGTATAAAATTGTTTTGTATGTGTTGTCTTGTTATTGTATGTCTGTTATATGCTATATGTGTATATGGAACAGCGAAAGCACCAAAAATGAACATAATTATCCATCAAAAGGATGCATTCGGGCTTCAATAGTTGTCTAAAATATGCAACTCTAATTTTTAACACCATTCTTTTTGTACAGCTCATTCTGATATTGCAGCAAAAGAAAGACTGAAAATGTGCAAAAGTTTTGAAAGCTTAATGAGTCACTTGATTTATTTAAAGTATTTGAGTTGCAGACTTTACTTATGGTTATTTTTAGATAGAACAAATCAAAAGTAAAAAAGAAATACAAACGGGTATCTGTACTTAAATAGGAAAATATAATGTTAAAAATATATATGTGCCAGGCTTTGAGATTTTGGTACTTAACCCATATCAGGGATTTTTGTGTGTTCTGAGGGGCCGAAATTTGGCCACATTCCCAATGGAATTTAGATGCCTTTTTTCCCCTCAATCTTCAAAATATATTTTTTTTATTTGAAAATTGGGATTTCTGTTCAGTCAACACATACAAGACAGCTGTCTATTCACAATGAAATAGTGACAAGAGCTCATGAACATCATCCCTCATCGGTTACTTGAAAGTGACTACTAATATGTGATAAGTACCAATAGCTTATTGACTGGTCTATATTATTGTTAAAGCTTCTTAGATGGCTAGTGCACATTTAAACAGCTCATTAGATAAAATAGGTACATTTTACTCTCATTAATTCAAAGTTTAGTGAACCAAATCTAGAGCTTTCACTTTGAGATAAAAGGAAATTCTTTGAGTCATCCAATTATAAGTTAATGAGAGTGTTCTATACCCTCTTTGAATGTAAATAATATACCGTCTTTGACCTAAAAGGCACATTGTGGGATTAGTGATTACTTTTTCAAAATCATATACCCTCTTTTGTAAACAGTGTCAGTCTAAATCGGATTTGATTGAATATGGTCTTAAACAAGCAAATTTTACTTCTGTACAGGGGAAACAAAATCTGTATGCTTACTGAATATGCTCTTTTAGATGAGTTATCCTATGTAAAGGCTTTTTTTTAAAATCAATTTTATTAAAGTTTTCTACAGGTTTTTTTCTTCAATTTTTTAAAATGAATTTTCTGTTTATTTTTCATATTTGTAATGTTTACATTCCTTCAAGTTTTTAAAAATCTAATTAAAAGCATTTATGAAGATAAAATTATTTAATTCAGTATCAAAAAAGCGTTTTTGAGAGATGAAATTATTTAATCCAGTATGAAAAAAGCATTTGTTGAGAGATAAAACTGTTTAATCTAGTTAGTAGTAAGAAAAGGAACAATTTTTGAGGCAATTACCATTATAACATCATTTAACTCAGCATCAAGCAAGCTTTTTCTGAGAGATAAAACTTTTTAATCCAGAATCAAAAGAATCAATCTTTGAAATAAACAGTTTTATAATCTAGAATAAAAACAAAACAAAAACAACAACCAATAAACCCAGAATCAAATTAAGCAACTATGAGGCAATTACCAAATTAAACCAATAAGTTTTGTATAAAATTTCAAATGGCAGCAGTTTACGTCTACTAATGGACTTTTTCCAGTGATAACTGAACTGTACAATAGTGCCAGCTAGCCAGATTTTACTACTTATTGTGTATGCGTTAATGCACAGAACTTTATGCAAGGACCTTCACATCTGTCACACACAGAGTAGTTCAACATTTAGGCCTCTAGCCTTACTAAATAGCTATGCTTGCCTGTTTGAATCATGGTTTTACACATATGCCATAAGTTCCAAAATCTCTGGCAATTTTTAATGATGATCATAGTATCAGTTCAATGGGAACTGCCTCTGCCAATTCCACGAAATTCCGTGAATCAGACCACGGATGTACATCCAGGATCTACTTTGATAAAGCGGGTGATAACATGATGCTGACGTTATATAACTTGACACTGACGTCACAGAAACCATGTAATACAATATGTGTGAATACAGCAAAACAAACGGTTATAAATGAAGTTTTTTTTTTCAATAAAATATCGTTATAGCTATATTTTACTGTAAAATACATAAACTTCATTTATTCTGCTTTATTAACTTTTCGGGTAATCAGACAAATGAATTTTACTAGGGCTGAACTCGCATTCTAAAAAACTAATTTTCCTCATGCCTTTTTGGCTAAAAAATAAAGCTTTTGTAAATTTTCGTACATAGCAGTACGTGTAATGCGCCTTATGTACACCCGGGGTTTGATTCAATTCTCGAATTGTGCAGGACTTTCCGGAATGAGTATCGGTTGTCTTTATAGTAGCTATTGTACATTTTTGTTACAAAATTTTTATATTTATATAAAAGCACTTGGCTGTTAAATGACAGCCCATTTTGATACCAAGTTTTATATTTGAAGAGGCATTATATATTGTTAAATCTCATTACAATTCATCAAATACATGTACAATTTTGGACAGCATTAGTTTTATTGTAATATTTTATAAGACATTTTCTGCGTAACAAAGTGTTTTATCATATTTGACCATATAAGTGCACAGCTATGCCAACAACTGGCCTCGAGGTTATATCTCAGACTCAAAATGAAGCACAATGATTGGTGTCTGCAAGCAGCCAATCTATGCGCTTTATTGTACTGTACTCAAGGCCTGGTTTCCATCCAGTCCAGTGGTGCAATTTCATAAATATGGAATCATCATTTGGCTGAAAAACAGTGTAGAGCCTGATCAGCTGGCTTCATTAGAAGCCAGCTGATCTGGGTCAACACTTTAAGAAAAAAAATGGTGAAGTTGTGAAATTGTGTACATAGCACTCTTACGAACAGGATAAATAATTGATCAGATCTGATCAGTTCTCCATATCAGTCTAATGGAGTTTTATAAATACCACAGAGCTGGTTCCTAAGACTGACAATGTGCTTGTTATGGTGAATTTGGTGTAATTCCTTAACAAGCCTAACAAAAATGTATTTTTGAAACAACATACAGTATTTGATTTACCTATGTTATCCTGTAAAATTTCTTTGTAAATCCGGCAGTTACAGTAGATATTTTAAAATTTTGAACAAAACTTGTATGCCCAAAGGGCCTAGTCAAACAGAAGAAGTAGTCTGATTAGGGTCTTCCCTGTTTGCTATTCTGGCATTTTTGAATTACTTCCCTCAAACATTTTATTTGAAAATAGAAAGAGAAAAGTGTTCAAAATTTTAGAACATTTACTGTACCTATCCGATGACCTATGTGCTAGTTAGCTGAGGCTTGTAAGTGCTATTATTTTCTGTTTAGTTTGTGTTATTATCATTTTGTGGTACCGTATAGACCCTATATACTTTATATACCATGGACTCAAAGTTATCTCTGCATCCTTGGTAATTTTGCATGATTTTGTGTTGTCAGCTGATTTTTTTTTTCAAAATTAACTTTTTCAAAACAAAATCTTTCTGAAATAACATAAGAATATTGCAGAAGTTATCAGCAGACAGTATAAGTGGTTACTAACAGACAAAAGAGTTAAATTTGGCCATAAACAATAAACTGTTTATAGATAAGGTATTAGAATATATAGGGTGAATTGGTATACTTTTTCTTTAATTTGCTCAAGATTTTCTAGTGTGATGGTTGTGGGTTGATCAATTAATAATCTATAAAATACACTAAGTGAGGATATGTTCTTGGGTGTATGTGAGCACTGAAAACCCTGAACCAAAATTAATTAGTTGCCTGGAAATGATTTGATTTTACTTAAGTTCATGCACTTTCCTGCAACGAGAAATTTACATCTTTTTGAGCGACTGTAGTATGTTTTTCTTTCCTTGATTCTTGAATGTCGAAAATGGAAGGACACATTATATAATCTTGTTGATTTCATATATTTAACCCGTATACTGCCATTATTTTGTTATTAAAATGTTGTCTGCTTAGTATGTCTACTGCATATAATCAAATGCACTCTAGAAACATTTTACCATGGAAGCAAGCACTATGAACATTGATCAGCCTGATATGGGTTCATATTGTTTGAAATATAGGCTATCAAAGTACATAAGCAGATGAGAGAGCAGACAACAGTTGTCATGCATGGCGGGAAAAGACTTACTTTCTTAAATTTTAGTCTCAATGAATGAAAATATATCAACATGTAGTTCTTAATCCTATACCCTGCCAATACTTTTTTTCTGAAAATGTCTGCTTATCACGTCTGCTGCATATTCTCATATACACTGCAGACCACTTTTGTCATGGAAACATACAGTATGGACCCAGACCAGACTGCTCTGGAGCAGTCTGGGCTGGGTCCATACTGTTTGTAATATAGGCTACCAAACTAAATTAGCAGATGACGAAGCAGACACTTGTCATGAATTGGCAGGAAAAGGTTAAAAGTATCTGCCCATTTTCGATCTGTGCATGCCTTTAAGGGTATTCCACTGTCGCTTACTCTCAAAGACATTCCTTCATTTTATGTTGTTTGTGTAATCCCCTAATTACCCAGGCCTTTGCTGAATGCCTGAAACATTTTTTAAGAATCTTTGATGTGACTTACAAAATAAAGAAAGTTAAAAAATGTCTTAGGCACCTGAAAAGACTCATAAAGTGCTATCTAAAATATCAGTAGGCAATATTTTATAAACAGTTCTCATCTGTTTATGCTAACTGGAGAACTGTTTAATGGCGGATCTATGTTGTATATGTTTCAGTTTAATATGAGCGCAGGTCCCTAGCTACATGTAGGCGTGATCAATGGGTATTTCAGCTGTCCTTTTTCTTTTAAAATGCACATATCATTAATACATGAGCACATGTGTAAGTTCCGCATATTCTCAATACTAAAAGATTCAGCTACCTTTTTTTGATTGCATAATATATTAATGATTAGCTTTAGGTATCATATATAGTAACCTTTTTGTATGCATAATATATTAATGATAAACATCACTTGTTAAATATAGAGTAAAATACTCACTGAATCTCACAACTGGGTGTGAAGTACTCATGATAACAAATACTTAGCTAGGGTCCTGAAGAGAAAATATATAAAAAAAGACCAACAAATAAGATAGTATACAGTTATTTCATGCCTGTTTGTAGTATAGTCAAAACTATTACCCCAAGGTGAAGTGGACGACCTGATGCACTTTTCCACTAGGCCGAAGGTCGAGTGCGATAGTGCATCAGGCTGTCCACGGTACCTGGAGGTAGTAGTTTGACTATACTACAAACAAGCATGACATAACTGTTTTACTACCCAGCTCATTTGATGAAACGCTTAGCAGCATTCTTTGAATGAAGTTGCTGTAGGCGATGCGGTTTTGATGCAAAACAGAAGATTTCACCAAAATCTGCTTAATTTTGGTCCCAAAATGTTCCGCTCGTTCTAACTAATTAAAGAGTTGGCAGAGAGTTTGATTCTTGCCTACTCAGAGTATGGAAGTAGTGGAAGGCTCAGGCCAATACTTAGACTTTTCTAGCCTCACTAGATAGCTGCACATGTATGCTTAAAGAGTGACTTTACATATATGCTCAAAGACCCAAAATCTCATGAACTGACCCATATTTGCAATACTTCCCCCTATCTAATTATTAAATGGTCCAAATACTGTTTACTGATATTATTAGTAGCATGTTTGTATCTTGATGTGTTTATCGATACATATATTGTCATTCTGTATGATATAATTATTAGCTATCAAGTGTGAAGGGTTTCATTTAGTTTGATTTCTTGAACATTGGAAAGAAAATTGTATTTTCAATCCTAACATTAATAAAGTATTGATTGAAATAAAATCAAAGTACCAAAAGTAGTGTTTGTTGATTTGCAGTGTGTTGCCTTTAAACCCCACTGGAACCAAAGGCTCAGGGTGAGATATTGTGATCAGTCAATGTCTGTCATTATGGTCCTGTTGTCCATTCTTTACAATTTGATTTTAACAACCGAAACTGCTGGGTGGATTCTTTTTTAGCAAACTTGGTAGGTATGATACTTAAATGTCCCACTTTGATAATTTTTCAAATAGTTCCAGTCTATTGCAAAACTATGACTCTTGAATTTGAACACATATATGTCTGCCCCATTTTTGATGTGATACAGAGTGGACATCATTTTGTAGCTGAAAAAGTTCGAACTAGAAAATATAAATGCATGAGTTATGATTCTTGTGCTATGTATGTCGTCTCCCTGCCTTTAGGGTTGAAGAAACTACATATAATTTGTCATTCAAGTTGTTTAATTTATGGCTCTGTGTCCAAAAGGGCCTAACTTAGACAGATTAGCTTACCTGAGCAGGAGGTACGCTAAACGTTTATCAATGAGCCCACATTGCCTCTCAGTCTGTTAATATATTTAGCTTACCTGATCAGAAGGCTCATGAATGAACAAATGGTATACCAATAACTATGTTGTCCATTTATCAACATTTTCAATAATCTGAGAATCTGGGCCAATTGAACACATATTTCATATGGGAACTCCACATGGGGGTGGGGGGGGGGAAGTCTGCAAGTAGTCCAAGTCACATGAGCAAGATAGCTGCAACGTACACATATGGTAAGAAACGTTTAAAATCTTCAGAACCAGAAGGCCATTGCCATTAGGCTTTGGTATGTAGCATTGGGGAAGTCAGGCCTACCAAGATTGTTCAAATGATGATTCTAGGCTGCCGAGGTATAATTTGATTCCTAAAACATTTTAATGGGAATAATTTGAAAAAGTTGATTTTTTGAAACTGTTGAAGCCAAAGTTATTACACTTACTATGTATGTTTAACTTTATGAGACAATAATTAAGTCCCAAAGATCAAGGTTGACCTCATAGCCTTCCAATTGGACACTCGTTTGATTCACAGCAATATATCAAAACATACTTTTTTCAGAAACTCAAAACTCATACAAAGTCATTTAAGATAACGCCTTTGCAAATTGATCTGGTCACCAAGATGGATGTCATGCCCACATTTGGTAAAAACCTTTTAAAAATTCTTATCTGGAACCAAAGGCCAATTACATTTGACCTTGATTTGTAACATATGGGATGTAGGTTCTATCCATATTATTCAAGTAATGACCCTAATCTGATCAAGACTTACTTTATGGCAAGTTCAAAATTGTTTCTTAATGCTTTATTATGTCTTCCCCCTTCAGGGTCGGGAGACATTGTTTTTCCCCGGGCGCCTGTCTGTCTGTCTGTCTGTCACAAATCGTGTCGGCTCTATAACTTGAAAACGGCACAAGATTTATTCACGAAACTTTATACAAATATCAATCAGCACGAGATGACGCGTAGAGTGCAAGAATGGTAACTCTGTTTTTATACTTTTTGAGTTATTTCCCTTTGAACTTTATGCATCACAAAAATCGTGTCCACTCTATAACTTGAAAACCACTAACGTTATATTCACGAAACCTTCTACTAATAATCAGCATGAGATGACGTGCAGAGTGCAAGAATGGTAGCTCTGCCTTGCATACTTTTTGAGTAATTTCCCTTTGAACTTTGTGCATCACAAAAATCGTGTCCACTCTATAGCTTGAAAACCACTTAAGCTATATTCACGAAACTTTTTACAAATATCAATCAGCATAAGATGACGCGTAGAGTGCAAGAATGGTAACTCTGCCTTTTATATTTTTTGAGTAATTTCCCTTGGAAATTTGTGCATCACAAAAATCGTTTCCGCTCTATAATTTGAAAACCCCTTAAGCTATATTCACGAAACATTATACAAATATCAATCAGCATGGGATGACGTGCAGATTGCAAGAATGGTAACTCTGCCTTTTATACTTTTTGAGTTATTTTCCTTGGAACTTTGTCTATCACAAAAACAGTGTCCGCTCTTTAACTTGAAAACCGCTTAAGCTATATTCACGAAACTTTAAACAAGTATCAACCAACATGAGTCGACATGCAGAGTGCAAGAATAGTAACTCTGTCATTCATACTCTTTGAGTTATTTTCCTTGGAACTTTGTCCATCACAAAAACAATAATCTATGACTATTTTATACCAGGTTATGATTGTACATTGACAGATATCTTTACTAGATACCAGCTGATTGTCTGCATGAGATGACTAGAATTTCCGTTAGAAATTGTATTTAATGTTTCTGTTTGAAATTGTATTTAATGACTCATTCATTTGACATCAAAAGGGGGGAGACATCTGTTTTTTTTGTAGAAAAACAATTCTAGTATTTACTGTTAGTGGGATTAATCTTGAAAAGTTTTTTTTAAATTATACTGACTGACAAAAGAAACGCTACATACTTCCTGATTTTGTAGCACTTAGGAAAAGCTATAAACACGCTATATTTATAAGTAAAAATTGAAGTCTAGAGTCCAGGTCATGTTAAGCGTTGTCATTTTTGCAGTTTGTCCATGGTGTTTGACGTTATGACGTCATTTGCTAAAAAGAGGTTTTACAGCCACCACACCTAACAGGTGATCATTATGATGGTTAAGGAATGTAGCAGGCTTAGTAAATGGCACAAAGTTTAAGAAAAACACCATATCATTACATGGAATTCTGCCACCTCATGTCTACACTAAATTCAAAACTGACTGAAACTGACGTTTTTGGATTTTTTCATGAATACCTCATAATGGCAAGGGATAAATGGTTAAAACTGTACATGTCAATTGTTTGCAAAGTGTGTAAGCAATATCGGCTTTGTAATGTAAAATGGCGAGATTCGTTTTGCTGTCACTGAAGACGTTAACGTCAAACTTCACATACCATCTGCATGACAAAATCAAATTGTAGGCGATGCAAATTTGTGTCAAAACGCATGATTTACGATCATCTTTATTTGCCATTATTATTGTTCTCCTCGAGAAAACCATATCACCTGTATATCATTTTGAATTCTTAAGAAAAACTAAGGAAAAACGACGTCAGTTTTCAAAGTTTTGATTTCCACCATTACATTTTCTCGGACAGAATGTTTCCAGGTACAACATAAACGTGCTAGTAAAAGTAATAAATAATCCGTATTTACATTTTATTTCCTCGTGTATAAACATTTATATAACATGGCTTTGTATTTAGATGTATCGTTTCTTTTGTCAGTCAGTATACTATTGAAGTCAAAATCATTATACATACTACAGTAGAACTCCAATGGCTTGAACTCTGATGGCTCCTTGAACTGGGCTGGCTAGAACTATCATCATGGTCCCTGCGGGTCATTTTATGCATAATCAACCCTGGATGGCTGGAACTACCCTTGGCTAGAACAATTTTCATGGTCCCATGCCTGTTCGAGCCATTGAAGTTCTACTGTATATATATTTACCTTTATGGGACAATGGCTATAGAAAAGAACTGAAGGTCAACGTTGACCTTTGATCTATCAGCCTAAATCTGTTATATTGGACTGCCATCAATTTTTTCCAGTAACCACAATGCCTATTTAAGTCAAATTTCATATGCAGCATCCCTCAGTAAGACAATTGCATTTCTATGCCCACCTTCAATCTCTAAGGATGAAAACATCCATGGGACGGATACCTGACACCCAACGTAGTACTACCTTAAATTAGCACCATGCTGATTCTCAACCAAAGGTGAACTCAGTTGGAGCTAAGGTTTCATCTGAGGAGACAGTGATAGTTGAACAGTTCTTGTGTAACTCGTAGGATATTTTCGCCCAATCTCCTACTGATCTGGATTGCACAAACCTTGTGGAACATGATAATAGATTGAACCGTCAGACTCAATTTAAGGAACCTTACCACCTTATCCCCCTTCTATAATTCAGGAAGTTGGAAAGCACCTTAAAGAAATATTTGAGTTGGTCATCAGGACTTCAAAAAGTCCTTTCAGCCCAAAAGTTGTTATTGTCCATAAAAAGATGGCATGATTTTGTTCCGTATTGATTTCATAAAGTGGATTCAGAGAACAGTCGGTGATAACAATGCCATCCCACATATTGGTGATACCATTTACTTGCTGGAGCCAAACATTTGCAACTTAAGGCTTTTCGGCTTTTATGAGTGCAACTGAATGCATTTTGGTTTGTGTAGTGCTCCTGGTACTTTTCAGAGGTATTGGTGACATATCTTCAGGATTGCCTCATATATATATGTTATGATTATTTTCTCATCGACCTTTGATGAACACATGAAGCAACTGCTGACAGTGTTTGATCACATACAGGAGCACATTCTAAAACTGAAGCCGTCCAAGTGTGAACTGCTCAATTGCCCGTTGTCCTTCCTTGGGCACTTTGGATCTGGCCAAGATTGAAAAGGTGAAACCATTGCCCATACCCAAGAGTATTATTGACGCCTGCAGCTTCCTTGACTTCACTTGCTATTACTGTTGCTGTTACATTTAGAGATTTGCTGCAATTGAAAGATATTTGTAACACTCCCAACGACAGGAAGAAATCAGCGTAAAAGCTTTAAATGGAATTCAGAGCAGCTTGGTAGTTTTTGGTTAACTAACGACCAGGGAATGCGACAATCACACAATGACACAATGAAGAGCAACCAAAAGGCATCGCCAGGAAAAGACAGAACACAAACAACCACATGGCAGCAGGAAGACAATTAAAGTAAAGCAACCAGCTCCCTCTTCTGCAAAACTAGAAAGGACGCTAAGTACTGCATAACAAAACAAGGAAAAAACACCCCTGTACAAATATAGGGGGTGGGGGGCAACAAAAAATATAGAATCGACAACAACACTCCCCTCACCTTAGAACGGACAGCAGCCGAAGTCACTAGGAGAGTTTAAATGCATATTACCTGTCACCAAATCTTCACCTTAGATTTTCTTTCCATCCTAGCAGATGCGGACTACAGCCTGCTTTTCAATGTCCATTCCGGTGTTTCCATGAATGGTTTAGGTGCAATTCTCTATCAGACTTAAGCTAGTCAAAATTGGAAATGCTCAGAGAAAAGCTACACGCACCATGTGCAAAAAGCCTGAGTTCCTGGCATTGAAATGGTATGTGTTTGAGCAATTACACTACTATCTTTATGGTAATTACTGATAATAATCTTCTAACGTAACTCTTACTACAGCAAATGCGGTGTTGGACAGCTTTTCTGAGTGGTTATTTGTTTCTTTGGTTTGAGGTTTAAAGTCCTAGTCAACATCTATGTTCATGTCGAGACGGCGAATTAACCAAACCACACTTTCCCTTGGTAAGCAGTTAGATAGTACTGAACGCACATACTTTTGCTTGTAACTGACAACAGCCCTTCTTGAATCAGTGGAAGGAGGCGAATGATCATAGAAAATATTTCACGATCCCTCCTCAGGAAAGTATGGTGCCAGACTGACTCACAATACCAGGATCAGCAATCTAATCAGCTACGTATTGCGCTACAAGGCCTGGCACCTCTGAGTGGTAAAAACTTCACTATTAAATACAGAAGAGGAAAGAGGCAGATTCTGATTGATTGTCACGTCGGCTGGAAGACAATACAGGCGAATGAACATTTTTTCAAGACGTGTTAAAGGTAGTCCCTATATCAGTGAATGTATATTATATATACAGTCAGACATTAGTTAAGCATCACCCAAACATTATTTCAGAGACGTTTTTCTTGTACAAATTTCTTCAGAAGAACAACCAATTTGTAACATTTTGCTACCCTAGTCTTTTCTTGGTCTGCTGAACATATCAGAATGTAATTTGGTCATTTTGCTAAATTTCTACGGTGTCCTATATACACCAACCCTATTTTGGGGGTATAGTCTTAAAAGTCACACAGCTTAACCAAACGTGCTTACTTTGAATTCGAATAAACGCATAAATAATCTAGACCTATTTTTCAAAATAGTGCCAAACTGATACTGTCGTCCTCTAGGCTACATGTCAGTTATAGAGGATCATAGAAATAGTTAATCGCGTGTTTGTAATTTTTGCATTATCACTATATAACATGCCATTCTTTACACATCCATAACTTTTCTTATTTCAGAGATATGAATCTGAAATTTCAGACAGAACTTGTCTTTTATATTGTAACAATGTGACACAAACACGTTACATGTCTAAGCGATTTGAAAACATCATAATGGGGTAGAGAATAGGGACAGTTTTAGGGGTAAGTTTGCATATACATTGCCTGGTTGTTTACCTTAAAGATAATCTTATCAAAATTAGCTGTAAATTGTCATCAATTTATCTATTCTAATGATTAAAACAAGGAAATATTCATGACTGGAAAGCTTCCTTCGTTTTTCATGGAAACTAGTGAGGCGATGCTTAACTTATGTCTGATTGTATATAAAGGAGACTCAATAGAGTGTGTCACAGAAAGGTCACATTGGATGGAACTTATCCTCCCACTAGCTTTCAGAGAATATATTTTTCTAGTGCTGTGGGACGACCTTGGGCATCAAGGTAGAGATCAAACCATGTTGTAGTATGGCCGATGCTTTTTTCTTTGATCTTTGCTGATGTTTAAATCAGACACCCTAGAATAACGACGAAGGAGGAGCTTAAAACCGTACTCTAACTTCCAATTTTAGTTAAACAGCGATGTAGGCGGTAACTTACTAAATAGAGACAAATTAACCCGTAGGTAAATGTAATATAATTGACAGCTTAGGCCGGATGCAGGGAGGAGCGAATGTAAATTTCGTCAAGTGTCAGCAACACCTGTTTATTTGCGCCTGCGCCATACTACAAGCTAAATAAAGGATTTTTCCTCGGCTTTCTGTTTAAACCGCGAGGTGGGCGCTTATTAAAATAACTCACCACGCCAATAGATATAGAGTGTCTTGATAACTTCACCTTTGGTGGATTTGAAAACATTGGTAATTATTGATCGCCTTCTCTTTGTATGCCCAAGCCAATTCCACAAGGAATGATATGGTTAAGACAAGAGCAAAGGTGTTGTTTGACAATAACATAGTCTACTATGGTTTCCAAGCACGCTTTCGTAGCGACCAAGGTGTCAAGTTTGAATCAAACCTGATCAAAAGCCGTGCAATGTTGCAGGGGTTTAGAAATCTCGAACAGCACAAAACCACCCTATGGGAAATGTACAGGTGAAAAGGTTGTATCAAATCTTACTTCAAATGCTTGGGACCTTTCAAGAAAACCAGGACGTGATTCGAAGGAACATGTTTGGTCCATGTCTATAATGCCATATTTCATGACAGCACTGGGTTCTCACCTTATTTCTTTTGTTTTGTTGCCACTCTATTGATGCTTTTCTTTGTCTACATTCAGATGACTTGAATTGAGTACGTAAGAAAACTAAGGAATCACCCCTCAGTTTTGCTTACCAGAAGGCATGAGAGATAGCCAGTAGCAAAAATAGTAAGTGAGTAAAAACTGAATATGACATAAAAGTCAGAAGTTCTGTTCCGGATGCTTGTCAGAATTGCTGGCGTTAGGGGCAGGTGTAAACTAGCAGATCGGTGGGAGAAGGACTCCCATATAGTCATCAACCACTCCAAAGATGCATACCAGTGTATAGAGTAAAAGCGTAAGGAATGTAATACGATGATTCTTTACCAGAACGGCTTGCTGTCTTTCATTTGTCTACCAGCTTATGGGAAGATGAACAACTGGAGACAATAAGCTTTGTCTCAATGTGCATATATACACACACCTCCATCACAACCTATAACCATGTAATACTGGTCAATAATTGACCTTGTCTTTATGTTGTATAGTCCGACCAGTTAAGAGAGACTGGGCGGTTCTTAGCAAAGACACACCCGTTGACATTTCCATTTAAAAATCGGTATGACAGGGTGTATTCATTCACCTGTGAAACGCTTTACAGCTGTATACCTGTATATACCTGTTGTAGTTTTGAGAAAAGGGCATCCCGAATTAATTTGGATAACAAGGAGACTGACTAGTCTAGATATATGCACTCTGACAATGTTTCGAAATTTTAACTATTCATATTATAATACTGAATAAGAAAAGAAAATAATGGTCGTCAATGAAAAATTAATACTATAAATTGGTCAGCACACGAAATGATAGTTCTTATTACATCCGCGTGTGGCGAAGGCTCAGACGAGCCTGCATGTACGCATGACCTCGCTAGGGCTTTCGGTTCTCGCATAAACAAAGTATGCAAGTTGAAGAAGACTCTGAAACTCTTTTAGACATCTAGTGTCACTGGAAACGCCAGAATGAGCGTTTATAAGAGGCTTTTTTGGATATGCGATAAGACCAAATCTCATGTTTGTATGCCCTTTTCTCATGATCCAGATATTTAACCCTTGTCCCGCTTAATTCTAATTGGTGATTTATTATTATTGTATCAGGCTTAATAATCAAACCAGTATTTGCCATACAGACATAATTTGAAGAAAGTGCAAACCTACCCTCCCCCAAAATTTTCACAACATATCCATCCCGGAAAATGAAAAGCAGCATGTCCCCAGCAGCATACTAAAGATACACGTTTACCAGGCATGCTAACGTATACAGTTGATCACCCTTGTCGTATACGCTTCAGTTGGTTGCACGAGTAAAGCGTACATAGGCTATTACACCCGATTTACTGTAGACCAGTCTTATTTGACAGTGTATGACAGCGCTCTGTCTGACACGCCCAGTCTCTATTAGCTGGACGCACTATACAGCTGCATATGAAATATGTGTGTGTTTTGTTCATTCAGTTTATTCAAAATTTAATATACAGCTGTAAACATATAGTAAAGATCCTGATAGGCATAACATTTCACAGCGTCTGCTCTGGATTTTCACGGGTTTGACTATGTCCCACTAAAAGGACGCTACTGTCCTGCCAGCAAAGAGTGACAGTGACGACATGTTTTGTTTACAAAGTCATCAGGGACTTGCAATCGATAAATCACGTGTGTATTAATCCTATCCACAGGATAGGATCAATACACGAGTGATCTATCGATTCGCGCTAGCTCAAGTGGAGTGTACAATATAGTGTTTTACTTAGCAATTGTAAACAAAGTATTACGTCACTGTCACTCTTGGTTGGCACGGCAGTAGGCTTACATAGGTTAACATACAATATTGAAACGAAGTAAAACCGTTCAAAGTATATATTAAGCACCCCCTTTTTTATAACGAAACTTGATATTACAGTATGACTGTAGGATCACACGAAACGAAAGATTTGACTCTTATTGGTCTGGGAACATCCACATGACTTTAAATTAAAGTCAAATATATTATGTATTTTGTTTGTTTGTTTAGTTTGATTCTTTATGTCCCAGTCAGCATTTTTTTCTGTCATGTCGGTACGGGCCTCCTGGGTTAAACCAATACTAAGCTGCGGATAAAGTATCTTGTTCAACGACACACCAAAGCGACTCTGCGGGTGGTGAGGTTTGAAAAAAAACAACCATTTTTTTCAGTGTAACACTCTACCTACTGAGCTATAGTATTATGGTAACGCTGTGTTTATTTTATTACATGATATCGCGTCTAGGAGTGATTTAAGGTTGGGTATTAAAATCGATAAACCGCTGATGTTTTATATAATATTGCGTACAAGCCTTTATCCCCCCCCCCCCCCCCCACACACACACACAATTTTAATTTCAAATTAGTTATGGTGTCGTTTGATAAAATCCTACACAAAACCTCGCATTTTATCTCTGCCCAATTTCGTTTAATAAATTCAATAATATATGAGCACTTATGTAAGATATCTGTGGCATATCTTTTCTCTGATAACTCTGATAATGGCCTTTGGATGTTTTGTTAGTGTATCACGCATTTTTGTCATAACAATAAGGAAGTAGAAATAACATTTAAACAGTAAGGAGGTTAAGTATCTACATGTAGTCTCTAAAATTTGAATTCCAACGGCAGTTGTTTCTCTCTATATAGTATGAAGCCAGGTCGAGTTGCAGTCTTTGGTGAGCATGATGGGTTTGATTATGATGATTATGACAAGCTTCCTACGTTATGCTCTGGTACATAAGCGCATTTATATTAACGTTTAACTGCTGATTGATGTTCGTGTTCTTCTATAGGGATCACGCATGTTTTTTCATGCATTAACATTTGCCGCGTAATCAATATGTACGGCCATCTATCTAGATATCAAGTACTCAATATTGACAAACTTCAATTAAATAAAGCCAATTCTTTAGATACTGAAACCCCGATGCGTATATATAGCAAATGTCTAACTAGTTTCATATAAAATTTATCGTTTGTGGTCTTGCATGCCTCCCCCTCTCTCTCTCTCTCTCTCTCTCTCTCTCTCTCTCTCTCTCTCTCTCTCTCTGTGTGTGCGCGCGCGCACGTGTGTGTGTGTGCTGTCTGTTATAGTACTATACGACGGCCTTTATCTTAATCAGATGCAGTCTTGTGCTGAATTAGGGAAAGACTAGTGTAGGTCTTTATTTGTCCACAAAGTTAAGAAACCTGGCTTTATGTAGGAATACAATGTGAAGTTTGTATATACACTGTACTTTTTTTACGGCGGCCAAAAGGCCGCCGTTCTAATATCGCTTTAGACCTACAATTTATGCAAATTTTCACCAATCAGAAGTATTCTTAAATTGTAATATTCATCACACCAGATAGAAAACAATGCCCTCATTGGTTAATACTCAGACTGACCACGCGATCTTATTATAGATGCAATTTAACTTGAAAATTTCCATGTAAATGGCCGAGAACCAGTCTGTGCACTAGTCCTAATAATGAACATTGCTCATGAATATAGGTCAACTCCCGCTGTACAGCATTTCTAATTTGCTTTACTACCATTCTTTGCATGCCTTGCTTAATTGCACATAGTAAATAAGTGCAATATAAGATAACTCACTATATCCTAAAGGACTTTAACAGCATTATATAAAGCAAATCTTTGTATTTTTTATTCAAGCCATTATGGTTTTCCTTATCAAATGCGCGTTACACGATTATAGTCTGTTTCATAAACTTCGACAATATGCAGTGATTTTTTTTACCTGCGCGTCCTGGGTCTCAGACGCATGCTTCTCACAAAGGACGCATGATTTTAAACCATGAGAGTCCTGCAGGATGCATTAAAATTGTGGCGAAAAGTCTGCATTTAGTATTTGCAACTTTCGTTTTGAGTGTTTGTTTTTTTTAACTTGCACATCGTGTCTTGAATAATATTGGTAAAAACCGGTACTGAATAAACTCCCCAACAGTATAGCGATCATTACTTCCCTTGGGAAACACGTGTTTTCAGATATGACCATTGTCGCACAGGAAATCCGCTAGCACGAACTAACCTGTCGCCTTTCGCTCGGTGCACACTGGGATTGAGCCGCCATTTTTATTAAAATTATATTATACAATCATTGCTTGCATGACTCAGGGCTTTACATTCAGAACATATTGACTAAATGAGAAATGATAAACTATCAAAAATTTAACTTTTTTGCTATTTTAACAATTAATTCTGTCACTATCGGAGTGCGAGAATTGAACGGGACTAGCCAAATATCGCTAGTTACCCATGATGCAAAGGGCGAAATGCGAGAGATCTAGATGAGGTATCGTCAGGTCTCGCGAGAATGCAGATATGACCCGCTGTAGGGGAGTTTACAGGTAAAAGCCAGTACCTGACTACTGGTAAAAACCAGTGCCGATAAACCAGTACTGATCCAAAACTACCAACCCGAAATGAAACATTTGAATAATGCGTTTTACCCGCAAGTTTAAACACCCTGCTTCGAGCGAATACCAATAGAATGGTTAAAGTATTACTGTAGGCTCATGAAGTACGGAGACTGGACTGTGCACAGATGATAAAAGAAAAATTGATATGGTATGTCCAAAGGCTCAAATGCAGTAACTTCCAGCACTACACTTGTAGGATGATGCAGAGTTAGATGAACACGGGCTAATGACCTGGGCTCTAAAAAATATATGAAAACTGCGAGACAAAAGTCTGACTCTTGGCAAAAGATGATAATATGATTAAATTAAGGAAATATACTGTCTGCAACTAAACTTTTTATTAATAAGAAAGTCAGGTAGGTTTTTATATCTTTATTATTTTACTTGACAAAGTAAATTAAGTTTTATCTTTATTATAGTATAAATAAGTATGCCAGTGTTTTGCTTCCCAAATTGGCTTCTATGAATGGCCGGATCCGTATGGATACACAAAATTTATAATTCAAAGTGGACGTCGTATGGGATGCAGAACTTCGAGTTTGGGATGCAAAGAATTTTGGCCCAGTGAGTCCCGGGACTCATAGAAACAAATTTGTAAAAAAATCACTGAATTAGGTCTAGTCTATTTCTCAAACAAATATAACAAGTGTATTTAATGCATTACATTATATACAAGGGCGTAAAATTCATCGCGAATTAGAGAGTAACCTCGGGGTTCAGGCGAGTAAATACGTGCAAAGCTTGCTCTGACCGGCAAATGCATGTTTTACAAGGACAGTGTAGCTATCGGCAGAGTCTCTCTTTAATCAGACAACATCGTGCGTTATAAATAGACAGCCAAAAAGCCCACGTTATAATGTCTATTTATAGCGCTTAACAAGATACATCTTTGTGAAAAAAGATGTATCTTAAAAAAAGAGGTTATAATGGGGATGGATATTTAACGGTAAATAATGGCACATAATTTCCTACAATTTGAATGTGCCCGCAACCCACAATTCTACACTTAGACTCAGATCAACCTCCGCAGCTGTACATGTATCAGGGTATTTTGCTATTTCCTTTAGGAGGATGACAAGCACAAGCTCTAGTTTCTTTAACTACATGTATGTCAGACGAACATGTATCATATAAGGCTAACTTCCCGGGGCTAACTTGCAAATAGCCAGCACCAAATCTCGGGCCACTATGGGCCCGCCAGCAAAACGCTTTTCGGGTGGTGTTTTTCTGGCAGGCCGAGAGTAGCCGGATTTTACGTGCTTACTGGGAGCTAGTCGATCAGTTTTTGAGTCTACATGTATTTATTCCCAGACCCCGGCTATGGCGAGGTGCCACAGGAAATAGAAAGGTTATAGGAGTTAGTTCCACACAAAAGTGATTTGGTATATCAGTATTTTTCTGTAAATAGAGACATTCATAATATGTAAATAGAGTGGTGAAAGTGTAAACCATTTAAGACTTGAAAACTACTCCAAGTTGAGATCTGAGACGGGCAGAATCTAGCCTATGTGACAACAACAACAACAATATGGCATGTTTTTTCCGGGTTTTCAGTTTGTTTCAGTACATACATTTATCGTCAAAATCTCCCGTTTTCTTAAAAACATTAGGACTAATAACATTGTTCCCTAGCCTTTGCTGGTGAAGTGCCTAAAATTTGGGACGATTCAGATGCATATCGCTCAGCGAAAAGAGCACCAAGCAAAAGAGAGACCAGAAACATAGCACAACTTCCAAATTCGCTGGTTTTAGACGGAACATCCTTTTCCAGCATGCAAAGACAGGGAGTATAAGGGGATTTCGTCACTTAGTTGTGTTAAAATTGTAAGTATTTGAGAGCCGCCGAATATCTTTTTTAAAGATATTTCTTGTTTAACAACTTATTACTTGAGATTGCACGAATGCAATTATATTCATTGAACCTTTCAAGCACGAAAGCTAAAATTTTATGCTTGCGTTGCAAAATATTCTAGCGTCGGGTTTCTCATTATTCGCCATGCAAGGTGGATCTAATGCATAAAGCTAATGGTTTCGAATTGCTTTAAATTTTTGACTTCTAACTCGCAAAAAAAGAAAAAAAGAAAAAAAAAGCAACAACAACAAACAACAGAAGTGAAAAACGACAAAGGTGGTTTGATGTTGAGTTAAACTTCTAGTCTTGTAGTGGAATACGGTATTATCGGTACCTCTCATATTAACTGCTTTGTTTCACGTTGCCTTATAAGCGTTGCCTATTTCACAGCATGTGCCTTTATCAGGTCATGATGACATTGCACTTTTTGAATGACGCTAAACCAACACAAAAATCGAAAATTACGTCAAAATCGCTAGTTTGAAGGGTGACCAATGGGGAAACTGATAAATAGAATACCAGGTTCGCGTCTTTTGATATTAAGTTTACCAGGCTCGGCTTTGAGGAGGCTTATTGAATCGTTCGGCAAGCCTCGCGATATCAACAAGCGTTCTCAAAGCCTTGCCATTAAAGACACTTACCAAGTAATCTCTATTTATAGTCCGTGCACGATAAGAGTAGGTTGACGAAACAGATTTACAGCTAGAATTATGAATGATAACCCTATATTTGTCCAATCAGGTGATATAGTAGCATGACGTGACCAACTACATACTGAAAAGTTCAATGCATAAACCTGCTACATGCAAACTATCAATATTCTAGCTAATCTATGTAGCTGAGCAGACTTGTTTAAGCCTCCCCGAAGTCAGCCACAAAAGTCCCAGGTGCAACAGTCGATGACACTGAGATAATGGACCCGTGACGCGAGGAAACCAAACAATGTGACTGTGCGTCACAAGGATACTCAAATCAGTCTGGGCATCAGATCAGCCTGGTCAGTGTCTTCGCTGTCCGCATGAAGCAAGCTTGAGTCCTTTTTTACCCACTGAGCGCATTGCGAAGATTCTTGTGAGACTGGGATGATGTCCAGGCTGAGTCTTCTCTCGGCGCACACCCATTTTGTTGTTTTTTTCATGTCTTTTACTATATGGGCCTCGTCACGACTATTTCTGTCTTCGGGATTTCCGACAAAATGAGATTCAAACCAGTCTGCTCAGCTACAAAGACTAGCTAGAAAATTGAAATTGCACCTGTAGGAAGTTTACATAAGGTACTTTCCAAAAGAGCGAATAATAAAGGCGCTAATCAGACTGCGCGGATGCGCAGGTTGGTCTGCGCCTGTGTTGTTCTCAAACTCTCGAAGACAGGTTTTCTCGTGTCGTGGCCCATTATTATTATACGAAACTCTTTTTGTCATTTTTTTGGGGTACACATTGCACCTCAGACGACCATTGTACGAAATATGAGCCACTACTTGCTGTTTGAAAACTAAAGGTGGCTTTGTAAAGGATGTCACCTGAGCTGTATCAATTTTTAAAACCAGAAAAAAATATTTACATGTTAAATGCAGCTGTTACCAGTTTGATATGGGCCTCGCCGCGAGAAACCCTGACTTTGTTGCATGCGAACAACAAGGCATATATCGGCCTGCGTATCCGCGCAGTCTGATAAGACATTCTGGAAAGTAAGGTAGCTAAGCATGCTACGTCCAACTTGTCAAACTTCTAGCTAGTCTCTGCCTGTAAACTTTACATAGTCGCAAACCCCGTACAACTAGCTAGCATGCCTCCATGCCTGACAGCGTGCGGGTCAAAAGAATCACCTCAGTGAGACGGTTCTTATGAACACGCTTGTACATACTTAGACTAATTATCAACCATTGTCCTACTGAACCCGGATTTATCTTCTTTAAAACGCTTTAGATCCAGATCAGCTGGCCTCTGACGAAGCCACCTGATCAAGATCCACACCGTTTCCACTCTGATTGAAAATACATGCTTTCAACCGGAATGTTGCAGGTTAACAGGATACAAATGGGGAGGAGTGTAATACATAAAAAAATTCAGCAAAATGAAACAACTCTGTTTGCTGGTATTAATGTTTGCTGTGTTAATGACTTTTGATAATGTAAATCGATGAAGCAGGCTCAGATAAAGTAATGATTTCTAGTCGGTCTTCGTGTTTCTTAGACTATTCTTTACTCCTTGAAAAATGTATCTTTTTCTGCCAAAGGGAGACACTGTTTCTACGAGGTCTGATTGATAAGTTCTGAGCCTTGTTTTAAAGAAGTGAAGCAATAATGACATTTTTCAGCCCTACTAGGATAAAGTCAGGTAACTTCGGGCATCAGGTAAGTTCGGGTATACGTTTGCAAACAGCGGAAATCTAGATGAGCCGTCTCATCAGGAGTTTCACTGTTTGTTTAGTTAGTTTATTGTTATTCCAATAATTAAATTAATGAAACAAACAAGCTCGCTGTCCGAAGCTAGCTGACTGTCCGAATTTACCCAGCTTTACCCTATTCATGGACTATTTAAGGCTCCCGAAGACTGTCATTTTGTCAGTTTATCAGTCTAAAGTATAAGATAGCAGCAATTACGTTACAAAAGAAAACAAGGCAAGTGTCTTTTACAAAATGGGCACACTCAATTCAATATTTGCACGAAATGGTCTAGCCACAAAGATTATCTATACGGGTATGGTAGCAACACTAGGGAATGATGTCCCTTTAAAGGTGGTTGGCTGAATTTTAAGCCTGGCAGACAGAGCTTCGATGTTTACGCCCGTCCTGATAGGTATGTAACTGTTACTGCAGACTGAATGGACATTATATACTGAATGACACTATGTTGAAGGATAATGCAATATATCTGCCAGAAGTCAAATCCTTACTCACAAGGCTTGCAACTTGTCTCATGTCACTTCCTTATAATGGGCGTGATCTTTATAGTCGCTCTTGGCTTTGTCCCATAAAATATAGTGGTCTTGTTAAAATCGCCTATATTGTCTCGCTGGCCAATCCCCTATGGATTACATGAGGGCATTATAAATCTGGTTCCCTCCCCAAGAACTATCTAGGGTCAGTTATAGGCTAATCCAGGCAGTCAAGATTTTGACCGTGGGATTTGGAAAGAATCTCGAAACAGGTGTGATCCAGGGCAAAGCAATTCTAAACTGTGAAAAAAAATACGTGGGTAAAGAGATCGTATGTTATGTTAACACTATGTTTACACTATGTCACCGGCGACCACGATGATCACGTTTCAGGCCACTGTAGACAAAACCTGGTGACCGTGAGACAACGTGGGGGAACAGGGTCGACAAACGTTGCTCGCTGTGGTCGCTGGGATTTTCTTTAAATCTGTCACGGTTTGCCAAAATTTCTCATGGTCCTTAGGGCAAACTACGTAACATAACAGGCCATTTCATTGGTCGATTGATAAACCAATCACAGCCATGGATACATTAGTGTTAACCTGTTGTCAGTTTGAAATGATAACAGGTAACAGTTTATGGTATTTAATAATTATGAGAAACATTTCTGTAAAATGATTTTGAATTTGAACCAATTGTTCAGGAGAGATGTCATTTAAAGATATACTCAACTACAAAAGAAACCCATCAGTCACTTTTTAGGGCATTTATGGTAAAATAATTAAGATATCAAAAAAAGTTATACTGCATTCTTTAACAATCAATTATGTATCAAATTATTGAATAATGTAACAGTTTTACTTAAATCCGTTCATGCTGTACGTCAGTGTATAGACAAGGGGTCATTTCTAAAAATGACAAGTTTTAGACAATTGGTTTTCACCCGAGTTCTAGTCTTAATCATTTCACTTCCATCTCTGACGAGGCAATCAAGTGTGTGCAGAAGCCAAAACAAACCGCGTAAGTTAAGCAAGCCCGGATCTCAATACGATAGAGCAGTTGTTGGATGAGCTCTGGCGACACAAACGGGATCGTTCAGTGCAACCTCGGACTCTTCGACAGCTTCAGTTTGCTCTCCATTAAGAATGGGCGTGGATTCCCTGGAACATTGTGCGGCGTCACATGCCTTTGGTTCGACCTCGTTATTGGGCAGTTATTGCTGCAGGAGAGGTCATGTCTGCTTTTGGATGAATTTAACTCAAGTTAACTGATTTAGACGAGAACGAGATATTCATTCTCAATTGAAAACTTGTCATTTTTGAAAATGACCTCTTTTTTAAACACTGGCGAATAGCATGAACAGATTTAAGTAAAACTGTTACATTATTCAATGAAATGATGCAGAACTAATTGCTACGGAATGTGGTATAAATATATTTTCATTTCTTAATTCTGATTTCCATAATTGCCCCGAGAAATGACTGATGGGTTTCTTTTGTAGTTGAGTATATTTCTTATCCCGATCTATGGCGGCCAATACGTACAGCCAAGCTAGAGCGTTTGTGCTATTTTTGTAGAGGGTATTATCTATATCTATACTGCATCGTCCCCTCGCGAGGATTATGTGCAGGTGCGCGTCAGTGCAGTGTTAGTAGAATAATTATAGGAATAAAAGTTCCATAAGAATTGTTAGTGAACGTGAATAAAAGATGATAGGGTTAAAATGTTAAGAGTTAGAAGACAAGCTGACAGTGAATAGGTAAAAGATAAAAACAGCGCACTGGCATTGGTTGGCTGATCATGCATACTGCCCTTTTAAAGGGCTCTCAAGTGGACAGTAATGCGATTTTGGACGGCAGCCTATTCCATTGCACGATTGCGAGGGTGTAGAACGAGTACTTATAATATTCTACTCTTGTATGGATCTGGCGATAAACTAATGGGTGAGAGTTCTTATGTGAAATCCTGGTTCGATGGTAGATCTAAAGCTACTAATCCATGGATAATTTTATAAAACAAGCACAGCTGGGAATCATTTTTTCTCTGTTCTAGAGAACGCCAGCCTAGGTGGGTCAACATTTCTGATACACTCGCCTGTCTGGTAAAGTTGTCAAGTGTCAACCTAGCCGCCCTTCGTTGGACCATTTCAATTTTATGGATGTTGTTTTGGGTGTAGGGGCTCCAAACAGATGAAGAGTATTCTACTAATGGGCGCACCAGAGTCTTGTATGCCATTTCACGGATGGCTGGGATTTCGTCCTGATGTTGCGCTTTATGAATCCCAGGGACTGGCTGGCTGTTGTGCATATCTTCTGGATGTGGTTATTAAAAGAGAGATTGTCACTGATTTCCACGCCCAGGTACTTGGAGCCTCCAACCGATTCAAGGATATGCCCATGCAGCAGGTATTCACTAGGGACTGGGGTTCTAGCTCGTGTTACGTGTATGACGACACACTTACTGGGGTTGAATTACATGTTCCATTGAAGTTCCCACTCATGGAGATGGCCGTGTCATCAGCAAACAACCGTATCTTTGATCTGCTCTTGTCAGGTGGGTCATTAATGTAAATTAAAAACAGTATTGGGCCCAGGACCGAACCCTGAGGGACCCCAGATGTCACAGGCACTGTTCCAGACTTTTCATTTTCCATAACAACGGTCTGTGTTCGGCCAGAGAGGAACGCCTGTATCCATTTCAAGCTGGGGCCTCTGATTCCGTATTGATGCAGTTTTAGCAGGAGTTTCTGATGACTTACCTTGTCAAATGCTTTGGAGAAGTGCAGCAAGACTAGGTCTGTTTGGCTGCCTGCTAAAGAATTCCTTATGAGATCTTCAACTAGAGTCACAAGTTGGGTTTCACACGAACGCTTGCTTCTGAAACCGTGCTGTAAGTCGTACAGTAGGTTGCGATGGTCCATGTGAGAAACCACATTTGTTGTGACTATGTGCTCTAGCACTTTGCATAGGATGCTAGTTAAAGAAATCGGCCTATAATTGGAGGCATGGCTGGTATCTACCTTCTTGAAAAGAGGGCAGACGTATTACAGTGTTCCAGTCATTGGGCACTCTACCAGTATCAAGTGACTTTTGGTAATTGACTTGTAAGACTGGTGCAATTACGTCCCGGAGCCTTTGGAGGACAATCGGTTTCAGCTGGTCATGTCCTGCGGCCTTGTGGGGATTGAGGTCCTTTAACAATTTCAATACTCCATTTAGAGAGACTGAAAGGAAATATTTCTGAGAAAATCTGTGGAAGTATTGTGAGAAATATTTCTGAAAATTATTTTGAACTTGGATCAGTTATTCAGGAGGAGATGTCGTTTAAATTGGAACCCTTTGTGCAATTTTGGTAGAGGACATTATCAGAAACATTTCTGTAAATATATTTAAAACAAGAATTGGGGTTTCTATGAAAAAAAAACATGTGTCACGGACCACACTATCGTATCAGAAAGAATCAAATGTCACTGAATGCAGTATGGTGAATTTTAACAAATAATCTTCAGACCTAGACAAAAAACCTGCAAAGTTTTAAAACAAAATATATGAGTAAAATCGTAGGAATTGCGTGTACAAGATACCCAGTGTCTATATGCTTCCATAGAAGTTGAGCCAAAACAGACTAAGTTCAAAAATATAAACAAAATTACAGCCACTGTCATGTACATCTTCAGACCTTGACAAAACATGTGCAGAGTTTCAAAAAGATTCAGGTAAAACTACAGAGAGGAGATGCGTTTACAAGATACCCAGTGTCTAAATGCTTTAAACAAAAAAAAATAAGACAAAGACTAAGTCCAAACTGTGAAAAAAGTGACACAATTAATCTGAGGATTATAGCCAAGTGTCATGCACATCTTCAGACCTTGGGGAAAACGTATGCAAAATTTTTAAAAAGACCTGGCTTAAAACTGTAAGAGGGGTTGTCTTAACAATATTGCCAGTGTCTATATGCCAAAAGTGAAAAAGTTTAATCTTCAAAAGAAGTAAAAAGCATAATCTGAGGATTACAGCCAAACGTCATGCCCTGACAAAACACCTGAAAAGTTAAAAATAAGATCCAGCTTAAACTGTAAAAGGAGCTTTTATGCTTTTTTCTGTCTTGTGTTTGTTATGTCTTTGTGCGCGTCTGTTTATTTGTGCCTTGTGGTCATCTGCTGGGAAAGGGCTGACCTGTTGGCTCTCGTTTGAGGTGTATAACTGTGAGTTTGTCACTTTCCCATTGGTATCCTGGGTCAGGTGTGGTACTTGATTGTATCGTACCTGATATTTGCACCCTTACTTACTTTGCGTTCGCAAGATTGTACACAATTTGCCATGGATAGATGGATAGAGGGACAGTTGGACGCACGACAAAAAACAAAATGTCTCCAGACCCTGATTGGGGAGAAATAATTAGCACCAGTGGGTCAGGAGAAGATGTCGTTTAAAGATATCTTATCTACAGCTCTGGTAGTCCATGAGCTTAGCTGAGCGAGACCTTTTGCACACTTTTGGTAGAGGGTATAATGGGGAACATTCCTGTAAAATCATTTTAAGAGTGTACCAATGGTTCAGATTGAGATGTGGTTTGAAGGAGAAGTTTATGCAGTAAAGACAGGGGAACATGGAGGAGACCAATCACAATAGCTCACATTGAGCCATTGGTTGAATCGATACGATCGTCTATATGCTAGCAGTCCTGCACTCTTAGCCCACTACATTACAGCTGGCGTATTGTCACAATTGTAAGAGAACCTGTATGTGGCGAAAGCTATCAATAACGGACCAGAGTTTATACATACTTAAAGCCAGTAAAATGCAACTTTTAGAATATAATCTTACCCTAAACTTAATGGTTTTTAACATTCTTATTAAACAAAAAGCACAAATCTATGGTCTGGATATCAAGGCAATATCCTATTGGTACCGGTAACGTAGTCCAGATAAGTCTGGCTCTCTTTTTGATAAACGCACACAACCAGAATACTCAATACAAAAAATAACCTGAATAATCAGGATATCAGATCTTTTTTAGGCCTGACTTCTTTGGGTTCAAACTTTGCAAAAAATTACTATTGCCTTACGTTATATGCACAAACAACAGGGAAATGTGTCTCAATTTTTTTACCTTTTAAATGACCATCAAAAATGAGCATGGAAACCGGAAGTTACTAAAAATGCATGACTTTCGACGGTACTAGTTAGTTGTGATAAAGCATGGCCATAGGTTATGACCTCACAGCTAACGTTTGATTCATTTTCATTGAATTTTTAATCATTTCTCAATTTTAGCTAAAATTTTGCGAAAAACATTAATATATGGACCTTTTCGCAAATGAAATTTTGTTTTGTACTCCGTATTTTGGTTGTTAGGGTAGAACACAGTACATAAACTCTTAAATTGAGTAGAATTTCAAGAAGCTGGAGAACAAATTTGATACATTTGTCATTTTTCACCATCTATTTTAGCAGAATTGTGCAATTCTCAAGATTTGCTAAATGGTCTTGTAAGAAGAAAAGCTTGTACATGCGTACACAACATGTATTGAGCTAGCTGCTACTTATAACATAATTTGTATCAGTTGCGTATTTAATGGTTTTAAGTATATTTTGAACTATGGGGTCAAATAAATACGACAGTAGTATACTAGGGACATTTTAGAAAATACAGATACGGCATAAAAGGCATAGAATCTATTTACAAAGCAAACATATCTCTATGAAATAGAATATAACACTGAACATAAGTATATTTTTTTTGGCAAAAACTCTGTGTGCATATAAGACATAGACTCTATTTATAAAGCAAACACATTTCTATTGAATATAACACTGAACATACATGTATGTACTAAACTATTAAATCTTTTGGCAAAAACTCTGTGTGCATATAAGACATTGACTCTATTTATAAAGCAAACACATTTCTATTGAATATAACACTGAACATACATGTATGTATCAAATTATTAAATCTTTTGGCAGAAACTCCGTGTGCATATAAGACATGGGCTCTATATATAGAGCAAACACATCTCTATGGAATATAGCACTGAACATATGTATCAAACCATTAAAAATTTAAGCAGAAACTCTGTGTGTATGTAAGACATGGATTTTATTTATAAAGCAAACACATCTCTATGGAATATAACACTGAACATATGATGTATCAAACTATTAAATCTTTTGGCAGAAACTCTGCGTATATAAGACATGGACTCTATTTATAAAGCAAGCATCACATCTGTATGGCATATAACACTGGACATATGTATCAAACTATTTAATCTTTTGGTAGAATGTGTGTGTGTGTGTGTGTGTGTGTGTGTGTGTGTGTGTGACAAGTGGGACTTTGAGAAGCTTGTGAGCATAGCTCTTCAACTATCCACCAATCATTTGTAATGATTGACTGAAACACTCTGGGTATGGATCCTGAGTTCCCCCCACTCTGCATCCGTGGATGTAAACTATTCACCAATCATTTGTAACGTTTGGATGACTTTTGTTAGAAAAGAAGCTTATATCACCTGAAGACTACGCGATCAGATATTACAGATGAGCTGAAGACAGTTTAAAACATACTGAGCACTGGCCTTTTAGTTTAAAGCACGGATTACTGACCTGATAGTTTAAAAAACCTTGAGCACTGGCCTAATTGTTTGAAACACAGTGAATACTGAGCTAATAGTTTAAAACTCTGATTACTGACTTGATAGTTTAAAACAATCTAAGGACTGATCTGATAGTTTAATACTCTTCAAGGACTTGCCAGAGGACAAAACTCTTGAAACTCTTTGAGTATTTACTTGATAGTTGAAACACTCTGAGAACTAACCTGATAGTTTAAACACTTAGGGTACAGACTTGATAGTTTAAAACCCGCTGAGTACAAAGTTGATAGTAAAACGCCCTAAGCACTGACCTGATAGTTTCAGACTATAAGGCCAGTACTCAGAGAGTTAAAGACTACCAGGTCAGTACTCAGTGTTTGAAACTATCATATCAGTACTCAGAACGTTAAGCTATCAACTTAGTACTCAGCGAGTTTAAAACTATCAGGTCAGTGCCCAGAGTATTTAAATATCAGGTTAGTACTCAGAGTGTTTGAACTATTAAGTAAATACTCAGAGAGTTTGGAGAATTTTGTCCACTGGCAAGTCCTTGGAGAGTATTAAACTATCAGATCAGTCCTTAGATTGTTTTAAACTATAAAGTCAGTAATCAGAGTTTTAAACTATTATCTCAGTATTCACTGTGTTCTTTTACTATTAGGACAGTACTCGCGATGTTTTAAACTATCAGGCCAGTAATCTGTGTTTAAACTATTAGGTCAGTATTCAGTATTCAACAGTTCATCGGTAATATTTGAATGTGGCGTCTTCTGGTGATTGTGGCACACTTCGAATCAAACTATAGTCCCTACTATAGTAACTAAAGTTTGTTTCGAGCACCTATAGTCGCTACTAGGGTGACGTCACGATCCTACTAGATATAAACGGCGGGTCGGAGTAGTAGATAGGCTGGTTCCCTACTCTAGACCTATCTAACACGATGGGTTCAAGATCTAGCACGATGGGTTCAAGATCTGTCAGAAGCCTCAAAATGATATGTTTTTGTAAAAAAACCTAGCTAAGCATAATTTTTGGTCCCACTTATTCGTAATTGATTATTAGAAAGCGCTGTGCAGTTTATAACATCCTGTTTGTCTACGATGAAGAATTGAAGTGAAGCATACAGGGCTATTATTTTTGTTTACTTGCCAACCAACTAAAAGTTCCAACTAAAGCAGTTCGTGTGTAAAACGTGCGTGCGCATCTATTACGTAAGAACTATAGTAGGAACTTTAGTTCGATTCGAAGTGCGCCATTATCTTTTTTCAAACGAGGGTCATTCAAGCATTACAAAAACTTGGTGGATAGTTAACATTGCGTTTCACTTGCCAGTCGATGATGACCATCTTTAAGGTGCTTACTGGGTGGTCTTAGGAATACTGGTATGAGCCTCACCGAGAAGCACATTAGAGCTCCACCCCCTCTGTAAATTTAGTTGGCTAAAAATACAAACAAAATACAAACAAAAGAGACGTTTTTCACAGCCAAACTTTCTGGATCCGCGCACGGGTAATAAGGTTGTCAGTGAGTATAACTCCTCAAAGTCCCACTTGTTCCACATTTTATGTCAATCCTTTCTAAGATTTGCAGAAGTCATGGATGTATGCATATAATGTATATTGATATAATATTTGATATTCTTATATATTTATATATTTGATTCACGTTTATACCTTTACTTTGTTTTAGTTTTAGTAGTTTTTTTTTCAGGCCACTAATGTTAACAGTGGTATTCATCTCTGTCCCAGGTATTTAACAGCATGAAAAGTTTGTATTCCTTAAGATGGCGTTTGGCTTCACCAGGAGAAATCCTTGACTTGGGATTAACTGTACATAATTTCCTTATCAAGGCCATATAATCACAACTAAATTGGTCTTTATGACAACGACCTTTAGGAAGGTCAAAGTTACTACTCAGTTGATTAGCAAGAAGTTCTTCCTTAGTTTCACCCGAAAAAGCACGTCTCCCAGTCAACATCTGGAAGAATGTGACAACCAAGCACCATGAGTCCATCCTTGCCATATGGATCGGAGGCTTAAAGTCCAACATCTCAGGTGGAGCGTAGCCAAATGTTCCAGTGCTCTGGTCCAATAACCTGCGAGTTCCATCCAGTTTTTTAAAGTATGTTGCAGATCCAAAATCAGCCAATTTGGGAGACCCAGACTCAGTCAAAAGAATATTCTCAGGTTTAATGTCCAAATGTGCGAGATATTGCAAATGAATGTAAGAAACCCCACGAGCGATTCCAAGAGAAATGTCACAACAAGTTTCACCTTTAATAGGACCAGAGGTTTTAATTAAATTAGACAAATCATTTGTGCAAAATTCCATTAGGTAACCTTTTGGCAATTTTTCCAAGACATGAACAATATTTGGATGACTTAGGTCTAACAAAGTTTTAAACTCCTCATGCACATATTCTGAATCTAAATAAGTTGAAAGTTTTGCTGCATAAATGGAATCCCTGCCACGAACTTTGTAAACTGTCCCAAAACCGCCTTCGCCCAATTTTTCCAAAACTTCCAAGTTAAATGAACCACCCAATATAAACTGTCCAGGAGAGTATACTACACCATGGGATGATGAGCTTCTAGCAATAGAAGAACCACAAGAGAGCGAAGAACCACAACCATCTGATAATAAAACGCCATTCAAAGAGGGAGAAGCACAATTTGGAGAAGATGCTGTTAAATACTCTGAGGACAGAGATCTGATGCTTGTTGATGCTGTATTGTATGAGCATGTGCTTGATGTGTGTGTAGTGTTGCTGTGAAGAGTAAGTACGTCCATTTGTTGATGTATGTCTGTGCATGTGTGGTCTTGTCTGGTCGACATCACCGCATTTGTGACAGCTTTAATTCCTTGCCATAGAACATATGATGTACGCTTGATGGATTTGAATAGGCCGATGGATGCACGGCAAACACATCTATTAAGTCTGTGGGACGTCCTCTTGCTAAGATACACAAAAGTAACACCTAAAAGTAAAAATAAAATGCAAAGATTTATAGAATGGGATCGTATAAATACAACTAAACATGCACACAATGTTTAGACAGTTATCGCACAACCACAATAGTCTTCTTTAATACTTTTGTAAGCGATAAGAAACTTATAATTTGGTACATAAAGATTCTTTTTTTTCAAAAGTTATTGAAGTATACTTAAGGACTTTGAAAACGCAACACACGGACTAAATCCTTTATTGCTCAAACACTAATGATGGCAGAGAGATAAACTCCATTGCATACCAAAGTCTGACAAGCTTTAAGTGTGCCCTAAAAAATCATGACTGTATGGTTAATTCAAGGTATTGAATTACCAGGGGTAGGTGATTTCGAAGGACACCAATTCAACAGCAAGTTAACCCGCTTTAGTTTCGTTTCCTGACTCAACATATGTCTGTCCCATGCTTCTTTAATAGTAAACATCCTTTATAGAACAATTCAAAATTTATTGACGGTATAGTATGCTCAAATTATTGCCTATTAAAGATGTCAACATACCCCATCCATTCGGATTACTATACTCTAGCGATAAAATTCAACATTTGAGCCTTTCAAAGTTTTATTTATTTTCGTTTGGTTTTGTTTGCAGGGGCAAAGGTCATTTACAAATGACAAATTCTGATTAAATTACGCCATGCATCACGTTTCTTCTGCATTGTGCAAGTGACATTAACGTAACACCTAGCATTCAATTATGGTATATGATAAATTAAAAGATAGAATTTGCAAAGAATACATGTAAGTGTCTGAGTACAATTTAGTCTACTGAGATGATTCCCATTGCTTGCACTTATCCAGCAAGAGAGCATTATAAAAACGCTTATTTTCTTTGACTTTTCAATTTGACCCCCACTTGGTTCATGACCAATTTTCTTTAACACACTTTCGACGCCTGATTGCAAAAGATGTGTAACGCAGCAGTACCTGACGTACCTTTGAACTGATATAAACTAAATTGGCCTATCCCTTGTGATCTTTCTGAGAGTTGAACAGTTCTAAGTGGTGTGTATCTTTTTTTTTGCCGGGTATATATTGCAAAAATGTTTACTTACCTAAGAACATGGTAGCAACCCAGATTAGATACGGATTCTCTAAAAGTACTGGTGAAGCTAAAAAGAAAGACAAAACTAGTCAGCATGGAACAGTCAAATATCGTAAATTGAAAGACCTCGGGACTAGAGATTTATTTCGAATGATCACGCTCTCGAATTATAGGGAGGTAAACATAAAAATATATATACCCCGAAAAATTCTTATCAGCAGTTTTTTCTCTATCAAACATAAGGTTACGTTACATATGCCATTATAGATAGTTATTAAAATAGATTATGAAAATTGAATCCAGTCTGTCCAGCATTAAATCATTAGTTTCCCTTCAAATAACCAATTGGATCCCCTCTGTAAATAATTTGAGGACTAAGAAAAAACGAAAAAAATACGCCAGAAGTTTTTGACAAAAGGGCTTGGTCCCCTTTGTTCAAATTTACTCTTTGCCTACTAGGGCCGTCGGCTGATAACCTTTGCAAACAGTTTGGACCCAGGTTAGGCCAGACAGAACGTCGGGCCTGATCTGGATCCAAACTGTTTGACACTCTGGTGGTATTCCTGAAAGAATTTTCTGAAAAAAAGTTGATTTAAAAAAAGATCAGTACTGAGATGACAAAAAGCAAACAATGATAGACATCCTATTAGATGGAATTGCTGACAACCTAAATGTGAATAGTGTCAGTGCATCTACAACCTACCTTGTTGATATAAAGCTACTGGGTATGACGTTTTAGTCTGTGGCAGTGTAAACTCTGAAACGAACAAAATATAAGAAATTGAGACGAATGTTTAGAATACAAGACAGTGATCTCATATCTCGTATGTATGGTTAACTAAAGTAAGCAGGGATTAAAAATTAATATGATAATTGATTGTTTTCTCACTCCCTAAGAATGTAGGCAATTTCATTTATCCTCTGAGACTGAGTTCAAAAGACATATACATTTTCTACCATGTTTAAAAGAAAAGTGAATTATAGCCTGATCTTTTAAAACGTGCTGTTATCTTTTTGAAATAACAGGAAAAGAAGGCTTTCCAGCAACCCGATTGAACTAATTTACTTAAAGGGGACAAATCTTGAGCAATAAGAGTGGTACCACCCATTATGACTCTCTCTGTGGGTCATACTGGTCAGATTAACGGACAATCACTATGAGATGATTATGAATTCATTGCATGGGTGAAAAAGAGGTCCCTTGAAAGGTCTATGCAATTTCTGATTAATTAATTGATCTTGCTGAACTAAATGTTAATGACCAGATTTACAGGTAAGTCCCTATTGGAGCCCCCTAAGTAAAGTGAGATATTGAAATTGACCAAGAGGCGATGTAACATTACCCTCATCAGTAAATTCGCTAATGATTTCATATACCACAGGATACATATAGGTCTTTAATTACCTTTAAATATGATGATTCAGATATGCATGTGGTCAAATCAACATTACATTTACCAGTCAACTCTGAGTGTCTGCCATAAACATAAGAAAATGTTTTACGAAGTTTATGATATTGATGGCATTGTTAGAGTAACATAACAGTCAGAAATTTATTTCTGTTGTTGATGAACATGATATTAGATCATACAATTGCCATGAGTCATATTTTAACCCTTTAAGCGCTAGTAATAAAGCATTATCTGAAACTGACGTCTGCTTTAGTCGTCTGCTGTCTATATATGCTAACATTATTGATAAATTAAGGTATAATAGCAAACAGTGTGAATCAAGATCAAACACCTCTTATAGAAGCAGTCAGATCTGGATCTACACTGGTTGACCAAGAGACTTCCAAAACATTTCAGCAGACGACTTTTGTTGTGATTGGCGCTTTTATGGTTAAGGCGTTTATGCTTAGTCCTGGTTTTGTGGGGATTTTTTTGTGTGACATTTCATGTTGTATTATTTGGCAGTCATCTCGCAGAAAGAGAGAGTGTGTGTGTGTGTGTGTGTGTGTGTGTGTGTGTGAGAGAGAGAGAGAGAGAGAGAGAGAGAGGGATGGGGGAACTGACTGATTTGCGTATGTGTTACATATTTATGTGTATAAATCACATCTCTGTTCGATTTGTTTATACATGAACTCTTTCCCAAACTGAAGCTCAATCAACACTATTTTGCAATAGGACAAACAATTTTAGGGAGGTACTCTTAATTAATTCCAAAAGATAAGAAAAACTGTATTTGGTATCCAATGATAGAGAATCGTTCACTCTAGTGCAATTAATCTACAAAAGGCAAGGTTCTGATAGAGAATCGCTCACTTTGGTGAAATTATACTACCACAGACAATGCTCTTGGACTAGAAAAAAAAGAGTTCCTAAAGTTTAATAGAATGACACATGAACAAGAACTGCTGTAAATTCAGAAATTTTAGCAAGAATTTCACTTTCCCGAATAACCTTGTTCTCTACTGGTGCATGATTTACCTACACCAATCAACGGCGGAGCGATTTCTCCATTTCACGAGGGTTTCATTTCCGAAGTTTCACTAAATAAAGCCCTCGCGAAAATTTCTGAATTTATAGTATAACTCACCTTGAGTTCCATACTGGCTGGATAGTCCAGAGATTTCACTGAAACTAGTGGCTGGAAATAAAAAAATCCAAATGTCACATTAATTAAGCCAGTGCATGAGATTTCCAATAATGTGGTATGTGCGTACAGCAAAGCGTCAGATCAGCCTGTGCATACGCGCAGTCTGATCAGAGCCTTTGCTAGTCGCTTGAATATTCTATGAGTGTTCAGCTACTGACCGAACATCATTCTGAGTTTCTAAGCATAAAAGGAAGTTGTACATGCTTGTCTGAGTCTGCACATGTCAAAATGCCACATTGTTGGAAATCACATGTCGCGGCTCATTTACACTTTCAAAGCAAATCTGTAGATTTTCACAACATATCAAAAACTCATGAACAAAAGAAATATAACTGACAGCCGACGAAGGTCACGTGAAACTGATTCATTCACTAGCAGTGAGTTGTTTTGCTGTGACAGATGGCGAGCCATATCTGATTTGCTAGTCCACTTAAACTACTTCGTTGTCAGGCTTTCCGAATCCAACAAACCCGTCTATGTAATTAAGGGGACGTTGCTTTCAAAAGCTCTTACTTGTACGAACAATTTCCTGTATAAACTAAAATGGCCAGACAGATGCCTCTGGTTGAATTGTTTTATTAATAATTAATACATCTCACAAAGATCCCTTTACGCCCTTTGAGTACTCAGCAGCGGGCTTATCAGTCAAGCCGTCGGGCCTGATCTGGGTCTTAACAAAGGGCCTCGGACAGTCTTAATAAAGGATTGCCCATAAAAATGACCAGAGAAAAGTTTCAAAGAAAATGATATTTTTTCTATGAAAAAGATAGCAGGTTCAACCCTCGACTTATTCACAAAAACAGTTTTCCCATTGGACAAGTACCAATTGAAAAATGTGGGTTGAAAACTCTGTTTTTGCTATTCAACATATAGAAAATAGAAAACGTTTTACAGAAGTGCTTTCCCCCCTGTGACCAAACTAATCCTTTTTTAATACAGTTGTAGTTTTACAACATTTCACACATCATATAAAGACGGCATGATTAGTCACGAGGGGGGGGGGACGCTGTCGAAATGCACAAAAACACTTATTCATAAAAACTTATTAGAAACTTATTTTGTAAAAACCTGTAGGTAAATATCAATTTGCAATGGAATGTATCAGGGCTTTAGTTATGAGTGCTTAAAAAGTAATTAATTGTCTCATTTCTCAACCAAAACATATGTTTTTGGGTACTCAAAAGAACCGCCTCAATGAGACGGCTTTTTTAAGCACAAAATTATAGGTTAAATCTGATGTGTACGAAAATATTAACGATTTTACGCTCAAAAACTGTGCTTATCTAGACTATGATTTATACAGTGTGCAGAAATGATACGCCTAAGTGCACAAGTCAAACTGGTTGACTTGGAACATTACAGGTAATAGTTATAAGTAATTGACAGCACACTTCTTGAGATGAAACAATGAAATCTTCTCGACCCGAATTTTATGCAAACGCATCACTTTCGTCACAAGTTTTATGCTGCAAACATAGTATTTACATGTACTTAGGTGTATACTCGACGAAACTTTGACTTTTTGTGAAATAAACTTTAGTCACAAAAAATACCCCCACCCCCTAAACTCTAGAGTCCTGGCATAATTATGCAATATTTTCAAGATATTTTTATTTTGCTAGGTGCACTAAACGTAAGGGTTTGATTTAAGCACACAACTATAGTTGTCAGTTATGCATTATCCTAGTCACAGGCTGTCAAAATTTGGGCAGATTGAATAGGAAACTGTCCGAGGTCCTTGATACAAATGCAGTGTAATTGTGGAATGGGTTTAATCACCAACCTGGGCTATCTAACCCAATTATGCCACCTGATCAACTGGATGAACCCATTTGTTCGGTAGTTAGTTTCAATTTCATTCACATGTGAAAAGTTCATTCTGTAAGCATATAGTGCAGAACTTGGTCAGACGGTGCGTTTTGCGGCGTCTGATCTGATTTTACACTGTTTTACAATGTCCCATAAAAGGGTTTAGGCTTTACAGGTTACAACCCCAATTCCACTGGTCAGCGATTCCGCTATGATTCTAAATTTTTGTCAAAATGACGCGAATCGCAGCAGAAACGGTAAGAGCGTAGTAGAAGCGCAGTAGAAGCGCCATGGTAGTAATAGACATTTTTACCCACAAAGCGAACTCACAGTATCGATTCACTGTGCGCCTGAAATGAGTGAAATCGACTGTATCGGTAGAATCGAGAGTTTTTGGCCTAAATTTGTGAGGGGGTGGTAAGTATTTTCGCATGTTTTCTTATAGTTAGATTTGTCCTTCCGCCGTGGATCTCATTATATTTCTTTGATATATGCATACATGTCATAATATCGTGCAAAAATAACGACAGTGTATCGTGGGAGCTCAAGAAACGCATTCTTTTTGAGGGATAGTTGTCAAAAAAGCGAAAATCCACAGCTTTTTATCTTCCCGTTTCGAATTTAAACAACTTAGCAAAAAATGATTTTCACCAGAAGTTCGAGAGGTTTATGATCCTACAATACCAGAACTCTCAGACCGATCCGTATTTTCGATTTTGAGATATTCAGCTATATATGACTGAACCCCCTAATAGCGGTGAATTAGAAACTGTATCGGTAGAATCGACGCACTGAACGAAGTAATATCGATACTCATAAGAGGTACTGTGCCCAGTGAAAGGGAACAATGAAGAAAGTTTCGTCTATTTTGGGCCAATTTCAAGCGCAAGTAGGACTAAAATATACGTAAACTTTGCGCATCAAACCCACAACCTTTGTGCGATAAAAAATATAATAAAAAGCTTGTCAAAAACTTCAGTTTGTAAACAAATGCACGCTTGGCACATTTTTATTTTTTTTGGATGAAATACTTGTTTGTTTGCTTGATTTGATTCTTTACGTCGCAGTCAACACGTTTTCAGTTATGTCGAGATGGTTCTCAATGGGTTGAACCAGTAGTAGGCAAGTATTAATGTGTCTTGGTCAAACACATAACGCAGTGACGCAGATGGGGGTATACCAGGGAGCTCCTTGGTATCGAGTCAAGCATTGTACGACAAAGCCACTGTGCACCCTCCATGAAATGCTTTTGGCCGTTCTCCTCTTTCAGTTGATTTAAAAAGGTTGCCTATCACTAACTGGCAAAATATTAACAATTATGTACATGTAGCACGAAAGTGCCTTCGATCAGCTTGAATAGTAACAGTTTGGTAAGGATAATGAGCAGGCTCAATATGTGCTGCGTCCATTTCTTCAGGGTTTCCAACCAGATCTTGCTAAAATCAGCCTTGTTATTAACAGAGACTAGATAGAAGCTTAAAGCCTTTTGTGGGCCAAGTTCAGCTGCTTAGCTATATACTTTCCAGGGAGCAAGTTACAAAGGCACGCATCAGACTGGCGGGATGCGCAGACTGGTCTGCACCTTTGTTGTTCACATGCGACAGAGTCAGGTTCTTTCACCACAGAGGCCCAAGTTTGATGTGAGATATACAGAAGGGCTTTAAAACCCTAACACGGTATAATGACAATAGATAATTCTTTATAGTGGCAAAAACCCCATGTATATATATTCGTTGCATTGTTGCCCCTTCCTCAAATAAACGTACCCGCTTTTTGAGTCACATAATATACACATAAGAATCATGTGTCCATCGGCGTCTGCAGCGTCGTCGTATTCCGCGTTGTCACACTTTTGGTTTGCGAATTATAACTTTTGAAGGGATTCATCAATTTAATCATCCATCAAACTTTGCAGAAGGGTAAAGCATCAATTATACAGGTTAAGTTCGAAAGTGGCGGTTATCCACAAACTTATTAAGAGTTATTGCCCCTTCTGACTTAGATTTTGGTTAAATTGTGGTTTACGATCAATTACTTTTGGAGGGATACAACACTGTCATTAAAATTTAACACTGATAAAGCATTATAAAATACAGGCCTAGTTCGAAATTGGAGGTAATTCGCCAATTTTGGACTGAGTTTTGGCCCTTTTTTGACATAGGTTTAGGCTAATGCAAAAGCTATATTGACTTTTTGTAGAATAAACATCACATTTCTCAAAAACTATTATATCTTACAACTTCTCACTATAGGCAATGATTACCCAGTGCCTGTAAATAAGCATAACCGTGATTAAAAATTTACCGCCCCTCCCCCCAGTGGGATCAAAAGTCAAATATGTAAATTTCGAAATAGCTCAGTCAGTTGTCATTAATTTTTACAGAAATTTCGAATGCAGACAGAGTTACAATAAATAAGAAACATATCAAACACGATTTTTGATCGAAGGCCTGTGCCAGACCCCCTGGGTGGACTTAGTGGGTGGGGTCAAAACGTCAAAATTCATTTTTTTCAGAACATGATCATGTTGCATATCACACTAAAGGGAAACATGAATGCAGCAACATGGTAGCAAATATTTTGCCAGAGGAGCCCCGCTCACCCCCATCCCCTGACCCTGGGGTCAAAAGGTCAAAATTCAACTTTTCCAGAACATGGTCAGATTGCATACCAAATTAAATAGAATCACGAATGTGGAAACGTGGTAGCATATATTTTGCCCGCAGACCCCCTCCTACCCCCACCTGACCCGTGGGGTGGGTTCAAAATTAACTTTTTCAAAACATGGTCATGTTGCATATCAACTTAAATGGAATCACAAATGCAGCCTCATGGTAGCAAATATTTCCCCCGCAGACCCCCCCCCCAGGGCCCTGGGGGTCAAAAGGTTAAAATTAAACTTTTTCAGAACATTTTGCCCTATCAAAGGGAATGAAGCAACATGGTAGCAAATGCAGACAGAGGTACAATAAATAAGAAACATATCAAACCTGACTTTGATCTAAGGCCTGTGTCTGACCCCTGGGTGGACTTAGGGGGAGGGGTCAAAGGTAAAATTAAACTTTTTCAGAACATGGTATTGTTGTATATCAAATTTAAGGGAATCACAGGCGCAGCAACATGTAACATGGTAGCAAATATTATGCCCGCAGACCCCCCCCCCCCCCCGACCCTGGGGGTCAAAAGGTTAAAATTCAACTTTTTCAGAACATGGTCATATTGCATATAAAATTAAAGGCAATCACGAATGCAGTAACATTGTAGCAAATATTTTGCCCGCAGCCCCCTCCCCTCGACCCTATGGTCAAAAGGTCAAATTTAACTTTTGCAGAACATGATCATGTTGCATATCAAATTAAAGGGAATCGCGAATTCAGCAACATGGTAGCAAATATTTTGCCTGCAGCCCCCCTCTCCCCTCAGAATGTCAAAAATCAACTTTTTCAGAACATGGTCATGCTGCACATCTAAGGAATCGCGAATGCAGCAAAATGGTAGCAACTGCAGACAGAGGTACAATAAATATGAAACATATCAAACGTGATTTTGGATCTAAGACCTGTGCAAGACCCCCTGGGTGGACTTAGATGATGGGATCAAATGTCAAAATTCATCTTTTTTGAACATGGTCATGTTGCATATCAAATTAAAGGGAATCACGGATCAAAATTAAATTTTTACAGAATACTATCATATCAAATTAAATAAATTCTCGAATTCAGAAACATGGCAGCAAATATTCTGCCTACATACCTTCTCCCTACCCCACTCGACCTTGGGTGTGGGGTTAAAGGTCAAAATTCAACTTATTGAGAACATGGTTATGTTGCATATGAAATTAAATAGAATCGCAAAAGCAGCAACATGCAAATATTTTGGCCGCAAATCCCCTCTCCCCACCCCTCTGACCCTGTGGTCAAAAGTCAACTTTTTCAGAATATGGTCGTGTTGCATATCAAATTAAAGGGAATCGCAAATGCAGCAGCGTTGTAGCAAATATTTTACCCACAGACCCCGCCCCCATGGTCATGTTTCATATCAAATTAAAGGGAATGGGGCATAGGGCACCATGTAAACATATATTCTCTCCTTACACTCACACTCAACTGTGGGTTGGATTATAACATAAAATAAATTCTGCATGTGATCGTGTTGTATATAAAATTAAGGAGAAAGAAGTATAGACTTACATAGAAGCAAACACTTTGACCTTACACACACCCCTGACCTCTAGGTCAGGTCAAAGTCAGACAGATAAGTTTATTTTGTATTGAAATAACCACTGAAAACTAGTTGATAGGCTTTTAACCTTGACTGTATGATACCAAAGGTGAACTTAGGGGTTGGAAAATGGGATTTATGTTTTGTGATTTATTAGTTTCTCTAAAATAACCCTTTGCCGGGAAAATATATTTAACAAATTTTCCTTGTTTGACTTCTGTTCTGCCAGGCAACACATCTGATTCTCGAAATTCTATATCATAAAGAGCGCTAGCTTTGATTTTCATGTAAGAATGTAAGTATATAATTGTTTTGATGTATCTGCATATGCATGCATGCATACATATGTGTGTGCATGCATGCATGCATGGGAGTATGAACGTTTAGGAGCATGTACATGTGTTTTCATATGTACATTGATGTGTGTGCGCATGCATGCGTGTATGTACATTTTTGCGATATCCCTCCACAAGTATTGAAGTTGGCATCGCTGGTCCCCCCCCTCCCCCCCCCCCAAATATTGAAAAGCTTCCTACGCATATTAGCCAAGCAGCAATTCTTGGGTCACCGTTTGAAACACAAAATTATTTTACTTTTATTCCATAAAGTAAGAAAGGATGCAAAGATCAGCAACCGATACACTCAAGTACCACATTTGACCCAGGACACCCCATCGGGAAGTGATAAAACACAATAAATCACCTCATACAAGAGAGCCAAGAGGTCAGCCCTTTCCAAGCAGGTGACCAGAAGACTGCAATAAAGAGACGACAAGATAGCATGACAAACACGAAACATAAGTAACATAAAAGATCCACAATAGAAGCACCGCCATGGAATGGTCAGTAAAAATACATATACTTTTAAGTTAAGTCTCCTTTCCCACATACTTGTAGCACTCGCCAACATCAAGATTAATGCAAACCTAGAAAATACACAAAGCAATGCATAGCAAACCATAGAACAAACACAGAATCCACATCAGGAGCAACAGTCAACAGCGAATCAACAACAGAATCACTGCCTTAGAATGTACAGCAGCATAAGCCACATGTCATCATTGTTTGTTAAATATAGTCTCACTTCTGAAACATTTTCTTTTCAGAAAACCAACACTCGTGAGTTTCTATAGCACAATGGAAAATCCAGGATACAAATGCTACAACTGCCCTCTCTATTCTGAATTTGATACAGTCATAAAACACTCCATTGTCACTCATTCAGGAAACACTCTAAAATATCAAAGACCACTCATACATCTTATTAGTGTCCTCAAGTGTAAACTGACAGGTGGCGGCCATTTGGCGGCCATCTTGGTTATCCGACAAAGCCCATATTCAAACTTAGGCGAGAGATTGATAAAAGTAATATATATGTTAAATTTGGCAGCAATCGGGTAATCAATGACTAAGGTAGAGTGTCTATAAGTGCAAACTAATAGGTGGTGGCCATTTCGTTGGCCATCTTGGTTAACTTTCGTCGGACAAAACTCGTATTCAAACTTTAACGAGAGTTTTATGGAAGCAATCCATATATGAAATTTGGAAAAACTCTGATAAAAAAATGAAGTAGTGGACACTGATAGGCGTTGGCCTTTTTTGGCCATCTTGCTAATCGTTCAACAGATAAAAAAACGTATTCAAACTCTTATTTTCTTGTCCTTTGGGATCATGGGTTTTATTGTGGAACTTTGAAACTATTAGATGGTAACTGATGAGGCCCAGAAAATTTGCACACTCTTGTTTCAGTTCTTTGGTGAATTCTTTGCTTCCAAAGGATAACCTTTTTAAGAAAACATTTGACTTCACTACAGCTGGTGATTGGGACTTTGTGGCGGTGGTAGAACGTCTCCCTGCCCTTCACTATAGTGTAGATTTTATTTTCTTGTCCTTTGGGATCATGGGTTTCATTGTGGAACTTAAAAACTATTAGAGGGTCACTGATGAGGAGACCTAAATGGCCGAAACTAGCTAGTCCGGCCAAGATAATTTGCACACTCTAATTTCAGTTCTTTAGTGCATTCTTTGCTTCCAAAGGATAACTTTTTAAGAACATATTTGACTTCACTACAGCTGTGATTGGGACTTTGTGGCGGTGGTAGAACGTCTCCATGCCCTTCACTATAGTGTAGATTTTATTATCTTGTCCTTTGGGATCATGTGTTTCATTGTGGAACTTTGAAACTATTAGAGGGTCACTGATGTGGCCTAAATTGCCGAAACTAGCTAGTCTGGCCCAGAAAATTTGCACACTCTAGTTTCAGTTCTTTGGTGCATTCTTTGCTTCCAAAGGATAACATTTTAAGAACATATTGAACAAGAGTTTGATGGACGCAATCCATATATAAAATTTGGAAGAAAACCGATTATAATGACTAAGTTAGAGAGACCTGTCGTGGCGGCCATTTTAACAGCCTTCTTGCTTATCGTTCGACAGAAAAAAAATTGTATTCAAAATTGAACGAGAGTTTGACGATGATATAAAATTTGGAAAAAAATCCGATTAAAAATGACTAAGTTAGAGTGACCACGGCAATGGACAGACAGACAGACAGACAAGCCCAAAACAATAGAGATAATGTTTTGTTCGCTAGTTTGTTGATAGATTTGTCAGTTGATTTTTTGTGATGGTGGCACGTGCACGTGCGTGTGGTGTGCGGTCCCGTGTGTGCGTGCGTGAGAGTGTGCGTGCTTTTGTGTGTGTGTGTGTAATTGTCAAGATGCTGTAACTAAAATTCACAAACCTATTTTTGTAAACATCCAACCTTCATAAATATTCATGTAACAAAGCGATACATGTATACTTCTACCACGACCTCTAAGTAATGACCCTCGATTCATTCAATGCATTTACCGTTACAGTCACGCCTCAAAGCGTTTTGTGGAAGTATAGCACGACGTGAACTTACCTGTATATTATACTACCCATTCAGTGGAGCATAACACCATGCAATTAGAAAATGGTGGATTACAAATGCTATGTTTACAGTAGCATGTTACCTGTACACAAGGCCATCATCGCTGGTCCGGCAGGTCCGTCGAGCACCCGACCACTTTTTTGGCGGAGTATGCTCTCCACCAAGTCCCTTTTGCTGGTTTCGGCTCACTTTACTCTGTGCTTACCATTCATTGAGCAATAAAGTATGTTTAAAACGTGTTGACTTTACATATATGAGCATCATGAGCCTGTGTTCTTACAATACAGATATACAGGTCCCGCCTGTTCCAATTCAGCCCAAGACTTTTCGATTCCACCAACGTTCATTCTACTTTAAGAAGCCTGAATAGAGAAGCGTTTAGCCGCTGTGGTTCGACAGTAGGCTCTGGCTTCATTATGATGAAGCCAAAGATCTCATCTTATGCCTACCGAAGCCAAAATCTAGATGAAGCTTGCATCCTTAACGGATGTTCTACATGTAATTGAAAAGACTAAGTGTATATATTTTCGAAAACACAACTCTTTGAAGGACCACCAAGGATCAGTGCTAAAAGTACTTTCCAAAACCTGCGGGGACATAGGCGAAATAATGTCAAAGAAACATGCTGAAGAAAAAAAGTAAAAAAAAAAATCGTGACTGTCCGAAAACAATTTTGTCCAGCATTCAGTTTCTCACGTGACAAGAAATATCTTTGCTAGCAAAAGATTGTGACCAAAAGAACTGAAATCTGGTCCCAAATGCATAAAAAAAACATTAAAACGCACATAGAAGCGCACAAAATTAAAAAAAAAACTTGGGGGAGACCCCCTAAACCCCCTGTCGAGAGGGGGATTAATCCCCCCTCTTGTGTCTTTGGCACTCGATGTAATCTGATTGCTCGCTGGGCGCAAAAAGCCTTATTAAAGGGTTTGCCACAGTGGGTCTTATGAAATGTACTTTCCACTGCCATTTCATCTTACTATACAGCTGTTTAAAGCAGGATGAAATTATCGAAATGTAAGCCTACAAACATACACACAGACAGCAGACGCAGGAGTCTCTAACAGACTGAAAAAAGTGATACAGATTGACGTATTGTTAACCCTTTATTAACTTATTGAATTCTGCCTACTGGTTATATACAATAAACCTGGGTTGGTACAAAATATATATTGCTGGTCACAGGTTTTTATTAAAAAAGTTGCATTTCTTTCTCTGAACACCATATTTGTATAAATAAATAGTAAAGACCCAGATGAAATGCTGTATGATGTGGCATTATATTTGGGTCTTCACTGTCTGCCAAAGTACACATTTAGAAGCCAATGGTATACACAGGGTGAAATAAAAAGCCTACTTTCTGCTCTAAATTCGAAGATTTATGACCAACATTTGCTTTCACTTCGTGCAGTCGGTAGTTTTTACTTCGTACATTAAATAAATAGCAGTCGATTCTACCGATACAGTTTCTAATTCACCGCTATTAGGGGGTTCAGTCATATATAGCTGAATATCTCAAAATCGAAAAAACGGATCAGACTGAGATTTCTGGTATTGCAGGATCATAAGCCTCTCGAACTTCTGGTGAAAATCATTTTTTGCTAAGTTGTTTAAATTCGAAACGGGAAGATAAAAAGCTGTGGATTTTCGCTTTTTGACAACTATCCCTCTAAAAGAATGCGTTTCTTGCGCTCCCACGATACACTGTCGTTGTTTTTGCACGATATTATGACATGTATGCATATATCAAAGAAATATAATGAGATCCACGGCGGAAGGACAAATCTAACTATAAGAAAACATGCGAAAATACTTACCACCCCCTCACAAATTTAGGCCAAAAACTCTCGATTCTACCGATACAGTCGATTTCACTCATTTCAGGCGCACAGTGAATCGATACTGTGGAACTGCTGATAGCGGATAACTGACTGTGGATTAAATTTTAGGGAACATCTCAACATTCATTTTGATGTCAAAATTACAAAACGCCGACCATTCAGGCGATTCAGGCTTCATACAATGATGTATTGTATATACACACTGGGTTTGCGGCAATCATGAGCTCAGCTTTTTTAACAAAACTGTTTTTTATGCCCCAAAGGAACTGTGGGGGGCATATAGTAATTGCTTTGTCCATTCCTGTCCATCTGTCCGTCCGTCCGTCCCGCTTCCTGTCTGGTGCATAGCTCCTATATTCTTTGAGATAGGAATTCCAATTTTAGTGTGTGGATGCATATTGAGATAGCAAAGTGTCTTGTAACATGTTCAGGTTACTGTGACCTTGACCCCGACATCTGACCTAGTTTTTAAGATTATCGTGTCCGGAGCATATCTCCTATATTATTTAAGGTAGGAATCCCAAAGGGGGTCTTGCATCTGTGCCCACGCATGGATTTTCTTTAAACTTTGCATAATAATGACTCGTTATATACAAACTATGAAAATGTATGTATTGAATTAGATTGTTAAGAATAAGGCTTAGGAAGCAACCCTGACGTGCTCCACCTGTAAGGTGGCACCTGTCTCTAAATTTCCATGTCCTAAATCTATAGTTTTGTTTATTTCTATGATTTATCATCCAGATTAAATCAAAAATACCATAGGCATTATATTAATACCAAAAATCCATTTGGATGTATTATGATTTACGTTTTCTGAAGAAGTGATTATAAAATTTCAATATTTTTTTCAAAAAATTACAAAATATTCAACATTAAATTCCAAAGATCGATATGTTCTAGTCTTTGTCAAGATATCATATTATCACAAAAACATGCCATATATATCCTACTGATCTGAGCCAAATTTCATGAAAATCCAAAGCCGGTAACTTTGTCATTTCCTACCTCTTATGGGTATAGGTCAGTTTTAACAAAATTAATTATTTAGTTGAAATGAATCAATAACTCAACAGAAGGGGGTTGTTTTTAAATCTACTTCCACTTTTCTTAAAGAAAGACATGTTTAGACAATTTCAAATGATTCAATGGCCGGAAATGCCAAAGGTCATGGCCCCATGTCATGGCACTAAGGGGCCAAGACAATGTGTATCACTTTCTCAAGTCCTGCATGATATTGTTTAAGAAACATAATATCCTATCAATAAACGTGTGAAAACAAGAAGACCAAATATTTCTATACATCCCAACTGAGCTCGAGTAACCACATTTTGGTGCCGTGACCAGGATAAAGTGTAACAGAGTCATATCAAAGGTATCACAGAACAGTGTTCTACATGAATAAGTGAGGTCCAGAAACGCAACTGTATGCCTGGAATATACATCCAGCCAAAGAATAAATGTTGCCATTTGATGGAAATCAGCATCAGTTTTACAAAACAGAATAAACAGAGAAGATTTAAGCATTAATTTAGCAATACCTTTGAAGCCAAGAGTTCTCTGTGACCAAAATGGTTAATTTTAACCAATAGGTTTGACAGGGGCTTATTCTTGTGAACCAGGTTTATTAATGAGGCCTACAATTATAAAACCATCGATATAAGGTTCTTCTCCTGTATGAACTGACTTGTCATAAGGTTTCTCTTCTGTATGAATTAAAATTCTTAATAATGTTACATATTAAGTGTAACATTGGTTAGATGTAGTTTTAACGTTCTAAACTAGATGTTGTAAGTCCAGTGTCACCATATTGTATGGTTTTGGGTAATATTATTGTGAAAGCACTTCATTAAATAAGAATCATGACACTTAATATGAAAGAATATTGTTTTTTGTCTTTTTCCAATCAGTAATAGGGAAAAACACTGAACATATCAACTTTTACCAATAAACGTACTAGCATGGTGATTCAAACTAAGCAAGTATTCAAGTATGTTTTACACAGAAACATAATTATTGTATTTTTTACATTTTGATGAATTAGGGCCATGTGTTTATATCAAGTTGAAAAAATATGTTACCGGTCCTTGAATTTCATGAAATTTTGTCTACATATTCTTAACATATATGGAAAGTTTATAAGTTGAAATGGTATCTTGACAAAGACCGCAACATGTGAAAATTTTAGTTCCAAATTTCACTGAATACAAAATATACAGTTGAAAATTGGGGTACCATCTCATAAAAATGATTGCCCACACTCTATCCTAATACATACAAAGCCATTTATAGTATCAACGAACTTATTAATGATATAGTTATTTAATAAAGCATTTCTGCGCCCGTTACATGATATGTCAATTACTTTAGAAATGATTATAACTGGATACCCTAAGGTATTGTAGTGATATTATACATGACGTCATAAATTAGCATTGGAATTGCATAAAAACTCAAATGCACCATAAATATAAAAGTCATACCCCAGACAATTAATAAACATAATATTATCAAATTCCAAGCGTAGGCAGACTCCTATGTTAATTTCCCATACCATGAAAGAGCCCCTTTGGTATGTTGGTGCATCTTAGGATGACAAAGTGTCGCGCACCATCCTTGGGTCCCTGTGACATTGACCTTTACCTCTGACCTAGTTTCTAGAAACTGCTTTGAGTCTGGTGCATATCTCCTATATTCTTTGAGGTAGGAATTCCAAATTCGGTGTGGAAATGCATCTTGGGATGGCGGAGTGTCACGTTACATATTCGAGTCACTGTGACATTGACCTTTGACATAGTTTAAAGAATTCTTGTCTGGAGCACATCTCTTACATTCTTTAAGGTAGGAATTCCAAATTCGGTGTGTAAATGCATCTTGGATGGCAATTTGGTGTGTGAATGCATCTTGAAATGGCGGATTGTCACGTTCCATTTTCCGGTCACTGTGAACTTAACCTCTGACCTAGTTTCTAGAATCGGCATCAAGTCTAGTCCAAAACTTCTATATTCTTTGAGGTAGGAATTCCAAATTAGATGAGTCGATGCATCTTGGGATAGCAGAATGTCGCATACCATTTTTGGGTCATCGTGACCTTGACCTCTGACCTAGTTTATAGAATAATTGTGTCCGGAGCATCTCACCTATATTATTTGAGCTAGGGATACCAAATTTGGTGTGTGGTTGCATCTTTGGATGGCAGAATGTCATGTGGTAAATGTGTGTTAGGTGAGTACTTCTTTCGTTATCACAAGTCAATCACAATCAAGGTAAGCTGTGCTGGACAGGACCTTGCTTGTTCGCCAGAAACAGTAGAAGGTATTCTATTTATTGAAACTGTATTGCCACTGCATTGGAGGTCAGCTATTTAATACATTGCGACAGTCAGTATGCCTGGTAGAAAACCAAATCACGGTTTAGCTATGGTTTCCACTATAATTGCATCACGATGGAGCAGACCTCAGTCTCAGAAGCTTTCGTCTTTATGCTGGCCCCTTATGCTTGTTTTCAGCTGGGCCCACCGTGGCTCAACTTGAGGTACTCTTTGGTTCTAACTCTCTGTGAGCCATTTTCTTTGTTTCACCAAACCATTGATAGTTTGTTCCTCTGTGGTAATGTTTTGCATAAGTTAGAAATCCTCTATTCGAGCTTAACACGTTTGTGTTTTAAAAGAAACCCAGCAGAATCCAGAGCAAAGATTTGGCGCCATAACGCATTTAAGCAACCAGTAGCTTCCGCTGCTGTCCTTTCTTTGGGGGGTGGGGGGGGGGGGGGGGTGGGGGGTGTATCTGTCGTTGTTGAATGCTCATAACTTTATAACCAGATGGTATACTAGTTTGATCAAATTTTGCATACGTATACATTTCAACATTGTCCAAACACTGGCATGCGTAAAAAGTTTCGTTTGGCGGACATGGTTATGCCGAGCATCAGTCAAGCGGGTAATGGTCAGTTAGTATAAATGCTCATAAATCTTAAACTACATGGTATATTTCGATCAAATTTTGCATAATTTTTTCTTAATATTCATTTTAACATTGTTCAGACTCATGTATGCAAAACGGTGACGACGCTTTGCCTAGCATCATTTAGGCCGGTCGAGGTATTTTAGTGAAAATGCTTATAACTTTGAACGGCATGTTATATATGTATTTTGATCAAAGTTTTTATACTTATCCTTAACACTGGTATAATATAATGTTTTTGAATCATGAACAATAGCAGAGAATCTGATGCTGTGTAAAGTGGTGTTTTGCTTTAACTCTGGTAGTCAGCTGATCAGAAGCGATTGAGAAATCTTACCAGATGACTTTATAATAAACTTGCGTGATGTGTTTTTGAATTGGGACCAATGGCTCGAGAGAATATGGCATTTTAAGATATTTCTTATCTACAGTTCTGGCAGCCAACTTGTTTGCCGGAGCAAAATCATTTAGGCAATTTTGTTAGAGGGCATTATGGGAACATTTCTGCGAAATTATTTTGCATATGTACCAGTGCTGTTTGATGTAACCTTTGTTTCGCATTTCATTTCAATTTGTAAAAATACCCACCCTACAAGTCTCTTTAGCTGTTTACTCATATATCATGATTTTAAACTCAAATATGTTATTTTGGACCCCTATACTAGAATATCTTAAAATTCTTTCACTCCCAAATTCAAACTATCCCTTTCTCAACTAGTCAAAGCAAGAAAGAAAACTAATACGAATCTCAGGCGAACTGTATGAGAACCGCAACTGCAACATATCACCAATGATGCTCTCGCTTTCTTCAGTTTCGGCGCAGTCAGATCAGTAAAAACTGATTTAACTTTAAAATGTTGTTTCTAAGATATACGTTCACCACGGGTCGTGCACATTACGACCAGTTGATTTTATAGTTTATTGTTGCTCTCATTGTGTGTGGGAGTTTTGTGTTTGTTCCTTGTTTTGCTATACAGTACTTAGTATAAATTCTAGTTTTGCACTTATTCCGCTAGGGAAGAGAGATCTGATTGCTTTATTTTAATTGTCTTCTAGCTGTCATGTGACTGTAAGTGTTCCGTGTCTCTTCCTTACGGTGTGGTTGGTTGGTCTGCAGTATGTGATTGTGGTATTTTCTGGACTCTTAGTTTTAAGAATTGCACACAGCATCGCCGCCTACCCGATTTTATACCTCACATATCGTGAACAGATTAGACTTTAGATTAAAGAAAGATGGATCATATATCACTTTTAAATCTGAAACTGCGCTTACAAACATATTCTATGCTAAAAGATAGTTGACGCCACAACAATTATTATGTGCATGCTATTTCATGAGCACCACAAATAATCACATATATGACTGTGAATGTTTTCACATGCCATGGAAAAGTCTGATAACTTCAAAAAGACCGTAGCTGAATTTCACAACCGACCATTGACACAAAAACACCTCAAACCACATTGTCCACCATGTTAAAAACGGGATACTTCTAATTCAGTTAGCGTCTTTGCATGCTAGGTAATTTTGCATGCTTTTTGAAGTCTACTCAGTTTCTCTAAGTTAGTATTTCAAAACATAATCCAGAATACCACCAGATCGTCAAATAGTTACAAAGTTCATGTTGTCGGTCTGATCTGGTTCTAAACTGAAGCCGAGGACACAACTCGCCAAAAAGCGCGGAAAAAGTTAATCTCGTCCGATACGTTGGCAAGATAGAAGCATGTATGAAATGATACAAAACCTTGAGCTCACGAAAAAAAAAGGCATTCGAGGTCGTCATTTCTAAAACAGTGAATTCAGCAATCCATCGAAACTATGTACAGCTGCTAGGTACATGTACATGTAGGATATTCCACATATTCTATATACATCCGCTGAGGTACATGTACATGTAGGATATTCCACATAAGAGAGAAATCATCGGTGCAGCAGTCAATGTTTAATGGAAGAATCTCATATTTTAATGTGTCCTAGACAGTATGGGTAAAATTTATAAGGACAACGGGAACGACTTTCTTTGCCGCCATAAATCGAAGACTCTAAAGCATGTGAAATGACGAGCAAATGTTATTGTATCAACAAGCGTAGACAACGGATGGACTCTGCAATTCAGTGTCCGGCAACTTTAAACTGCATAGCTCAGTGGTAGAGTGCTTGACTCGAGACCGAAGGGCCGCGGGTTCGAGACTCACCGGCGTCACTGCGTTGTGGTCCTTGAGCAAGACGATACCTATCCTAGCTTAGTACTGGTTCAACCCAGGAAGACTATTCCCTATATAACTGAAAGATTGTTGATGGGACGTAAAGAATCAAATCAAACAAACAAAATCAAAGCAGACGCATAGACCGTACCGACGTACATGTACATGTTGTATGTAAAGTTATCCTGCGTATTCTGAGAAAATCCCCCAATATCTTAACCAGAGCATGAAATATAGCGATTGTGTTTTTGTGGTCAATAATTCCTGTTACCCCAAGATGTCTTGTTTACTCAGAGGTTGTTATATGTAACCCAGGGCAGAATGTTGGTCTTATATTATGATGCTTTCTTATAGCTCAAAGCACATGAAATAGTGGCTGAAATATTTTTAATTCCCAGAAACATGACATTTGCAGTTTTGTGGTAATCACTCTTAATTCACATTAGGTTCAGTGACGATATATACAGCAGAGCATTCTATAAATACAGCCTTTTCATAATTCACTAAAGCATATGAGACAACATATCTGCGTATAAGTTTGCTTGGTAAAAATTAAAAAGTTGACCGCAAATGCACAATACACTGCACCCATAAAGTCAGTGTAAGGTGTACGCGTAAGGTGTCAGCCTGTGGGTAAAAATGTCTAATAGAAGCATATCCGAGATCGCCGCCTCACGGCGACTGTTTTGACCTGCTCAAAACTTACGTAGCGACATCACCGTGGACTCAAAGCGCAACGGAAGCGCATTCGCATCGAAGTAAGATCTTCATGAGCGTAGCCGTATCGCGGCGGCATCGTTAGCATCGTAGTACAATCGCCGTCGTATCGTGGCGAAATCGCCAGGTTATTCATCCGCGATGCAGCTACGCTTCTGCTACACTCTTCGCGATCTGGTTACGTTCTGTACGTATGACCAACGCGCTTTTGCGGCGACTGTGCTTTTTAGGCACAGTCAACCTTTGCGCTTCTGTCCCCGGGGGGGGGGGGGGGGGGGGGTACTCTGATATTTTCATACAAACGTAGGCTCGGGTGATTTTTTGGGGTCCAAAATTTTGAAATTCAATATTTTTTGGGGTTTTCAGAAAAATGAATATTTTTTGGGGTATGAAGTTTTTATGGATATTTTTTGGGGGTCATTACGAAATTGGACTATATTTAGGGGTTAGTTCTATGCATTTTAGGGTCTTTTTTAAGGTGAAGGTACATAATAGGAGATATTTTTTGGGGTCGCTAAAATTTCAAATATTTTTGGGGGTCGCTAAAATTTCAAATATTTTTCTGGGGGTGCTCTAAATTCCTGATATTTTTTTGGGGCGAACGGTAGATGCTGGGCCCGAGCCTACGTATGAAGTAAACATGAGAGTACCCCCCTGTGCTTCTGCCACGCTTCCGCTACGCTCTTGGCGTTCTGGCCAAATCTAGGCCCGGTTCAAGCCCCCCCCCCCCCCCCAAAAAAAAAAAAAAAAAAAACAACAAAAAGTTGGTGTCGCTTTTTTGGATTATAGATAGGCCCAACTCTGAGTGATTCCATTCTCGTGTAATTGAAAAATGAAGATCTATCGTCAACTTTCATTGCTTTTATTAGTTGTTCATAGTGCCAAAATTGTAGTCGTCTGTCTGTGGATTATCATGGACCTTTTGGGCCTCCGCCTTCGTCATGCCTGGACCTCATCATTCAGCATAATGAATCTATGGTTCATAGCTGAGTGCGCGTCTATCGTTTACATTTAATTAAACATAAATCTTTGTGAACTTCAGATTTTATTTGGAAAAAAACGCAACGAAAGCGTAGCTCCATCGCCTTGGTCGTAGCAAGGTCGCAGCTGCATCGCTATCAGCGTAGACTAAGCGTAGCCGGATCTTCATTGTAGTAGTCTGATCGTAGCGGCAGCGTAACGGAAGCGTAGTGCAAGCGTGCTGGAAGCGTCAAGTCCCCAGATCGTGAGGTTGTCTACACTTCCGCTGCGATTTGGAATCATTTTAGAGAACATACGTGATCGCTTTTAGCGTAGCGGAATTGCTGTCCAGTGGAATGGGGGCTAATATCCTTAGTTTAAACATATTTTATTTGAACTTGGTAAGATACACATAATAATATCCTTTATAGTAAACCTATTTTTTTCTTACCAGTAAAGCAGTTTTGAAATGTTTTAAAGACTTGTTTCAAAGCTGAGCTGCTATTGACATTCTGGTCCTGGTGGCTGATTAGTGGCACCGTGGGGTTGGTGGTCCATCTGAAAAAAGAGAAGATATTTCAACGTAGAAAATCCGCACGGCTTTTTATGAATAATAACTATACCATTCAGCTCAAATTGTCTCATATAAGTATTAACGCTATGATATTTAATTCCTTCCTCCCTATTTTACTTTTACCCTTTGTCTCATTGTATATATCGAGGGGTAACGGGTTATAATTTAAAAAAAAATGTATATAACATTTAAGAAATGGTGCTGCAGATAGGATATGATAGGTAAGGAGGTAGAAATTGCAGTAATTTGCATAAAATACTTATCAATTTTAAATTGTTGATCTAAGTTTTAATCATATCACACTGATAAAACAAAAATAAAATAAAATGGCATACCTGATATAGATCCGAACTCCCAAGAGAGCTGATATCAACAGACTCAGAAGTTTTGATGCCAATATAAGCATTATGTTCTATGTAATTCCTACATCGCTGGAGCTAGCAATATTCGCCATCTTTGCGCTTTCATGAACGTTTCTCGTTTCCTAGCAACGGCGTAAGTAACGTCTTATGACGTTCGAACTCGAGTTGTTCATGGGTCAGTTGAACGTCACATGACAATGTCGAAATCAATTGCCGTGTCAAGAGAAAGTTAATTTATAAGTTTCCCGAACTTCTGATCATTTAAGCTGTTCTTATACAAATGCGTGCGCGCGTGGGATCGTGCGTGCATGCTATCGTGCGTGCAAACATCTACATCTGTGTGTTGGTCCATCAATCCGCGGGGCGTGACTTCATAATGGAAAAACAATATAGCGTCCAATCTCGTAAATTCGTACTTCTCGGGACAAGATGTTTATTTTGAATTATTAGTTCTTCGAATTATAGGGAGGTAGACAGAAATTTATACCCCCCCCCAAAATAATAAATATTATTTGTTTTTCTATCAAACATAAAATGAAACGTCTCAGGGAGAGGTTTCTTTTACGCACCCAAAACAGATGTTCTTCTCTGAATTTAGTGTGTCCCAAATTTATTTCGAAATACTCTCAATTTCGAAAAATCGATGTTTGAATTTTCGAGGTTCTACTGTAGTCAGCTTGAAGTATCTATCTATCTATCTATCTATCTATCTATCTATCTATCTATCTATCTATCTATCTATCTATCTATCTATCTATCTATCTATCCGTCCGTCCGTCCGTCCGTCTGTCACTAGAGGCCTAAATTTTGGACTAAATCCTGCCTTGAATATGCGACCAGCGAAGGCTCTGGCCGGACTGTATGCGGCTGCAAAGGCTTGTCTTAGCTTCGGCTGTTCATCCTAAATCTCGTGTGTAGTACGAGAGCCATGAGAAATTTATTATTGAGAGAGAAACTTGCTCTCTTAACCTTTTGTGTCCCATACATACTGATACCCACACAGGCACCGGAAAATGTATAGGTTTCGTACTTATAACGGTATAGATTACGAATATAATGGAGGAAAAAGATTGGGGTGAATCCATAAGTATTAATCTACACTAAATTTTACGCATCATGGTAAGAAGATGCATTGACCAACATCATGACAAGTGCATCCAAAATAAGGATGTTTGCTTGCGATCGATCATACAACAAACTGACACAACACAATGCAAAATAGACATCAGGCGTTCCGTACGTAAGTAAGCTGATCCAAGTCTAACCCAAACGTGTACTTTTTGTGCACAAACATGCCGTTGAGTTGTGCTGAGTTGCATTTACTTTAGTGTCATGAATCTGTCCCTTTGATCACTTTCAAGTGAACGATTTGATACTAAAACACCTTCTAGCAAGCAGCCCTCGGCCCACTAACGAAATGTCATTTGGATGACGTTTCGTTAGTGGGCCGATAGTGGCCCGATTTTGCGTGCTTACTGGGCTTACGTTGCAACACTAAAACTCGAGTTTTAACTATCAAAGCTCGGAAGCCTCAAAAGCAGCACTTCTGGGTCCTTTGGGAGGGATGATAGTAATAGAGACCATGCTACATGTACATATGCTATACGCGTTTCCTCGCACAACGTCAATACGTGTTAAAACCCTATACTCCACAATAACGCCTTTTGACGCCTTTGAAATATCATGTAGACTATCAGAAAATATTATGGAAAATGGAGCATTTGCTCTTTTGGAGCAAATGCTCACTTTTCCATAATATTTTCAAAAGTATATAAATATTAACTGAAATATTTCTTCAATTGTTTCAAGTATGTCTAAAAATAGATCATGATGTCATGATCTAAAACTAGGCTTTAGAGTAAAGGGTTAATATTGTGTCTAGTCCGAACAGAAACAACAACAGTTCGAATAGTTATTCTGTCTCGATCTCATGCTGTGTACGTTTGTAAACGTGCTGGTTGTGATTTTTTCTTGAAAACGGACCGACTGAGCATTAATATTGCAAAAGCTAGTGGGTCTGACAGATAGAAGAAAGTTGCAACATCATTTAGAATGCGGTTTGGAGAGTCAAATTCCTCCTCGAGGCTCAAGGGCCAGATACACCGACGACAACCTGTGCAAAAAATCGCAACTTAAGTTGTGCTTTGAAGGGATGATCCGATTAGTTGCTTGTCGATTCTTGGTGTGGTTTGAATTCATAACTGTATTGTTCATCTATTTTGTCAATGTCTAGCCACGCCCCAACTGGTTCCTTACAAGAGACCGGGACATTGCATACCACGTGGCGACACAATGACCTAATAGCTGAATAATACAGTAATTACAGTGGCATCGTATACTCACTCACATAAAATATATTCGTGCACTCACAAAATATATTCGTGCACTGTATTGTATTAGTTAGCAAAAAGCATTGTAGTATGTTATTTTGTATTGTAAGTGTTGTATTGCCAAGAGTGATCTCAATTAAGTAATTTGACGCTTTTTCTAATCTATTACCAAGCTTACAAATACATGTACACATATATAGTTGATTCTGTACTGTTGATAAGACGGAAGCTTTATGATTTGAAATTGAACTGATGTATACATTTGGAACAATAGCATTTTAATTCATTTTGAGTATTTTCTTTTACCAATTGATTATGATGTTGAGATCTGGTACTGGTCAGAGCTTCCTTATAACAGCAAATTCACTTTAACGTCAAAGAAAGCTTTGTTGAACGGCAATTTTCACATTTCGCAAATTTCACACTGTGAAGAATTGCTACCAATTCTTCACAGCGCGTGAAGAATTGGTACCAATACGTCACATATTTCATACCAATATTTCACATTTTGTGAAATTTACGCACGTAGTCAAATTATATGTAGCATACAACATGCGCATTCTTCACATCGATAAAAAACCCCAAATCTGCTGCATTTTGCAATCGATTCCAATTCTTCACGTACATGTCAGGATTCTTATAACGGGGTTCAAACAGATTAAACTTTTAAAGGGTCATAATGAAATTTTGTTATCAGGATATTTCATAAACTATAACAGCTAGGAGCTTCAAGCTGGGTCAGCTTATAGAAAATAATGAGTAGATTACCTGGTGAAAATTGTAAAAAAAAAAGCAAACATTTAATTTTTTTGAGCTATTGGTTTTTGCAAATTTGGACATAGAAAACTTGATATCTCAAAAACCCGTTACATTTAGCAGCTTCAAACTTGGTCAGTTTATAGAGGATAATGAGTAGACTACTTGATAAAAACAAATCATTTTATTGTTTTTTAGTTATTGCCCTTTGCAAATTTTGACATAGAAAACTTGATATCTCAAAAATCGTTACAGCTAGGAGCTCCAAATCTGGACAGCTGATAGAGGGTAGTGAGTAGATTAACTGGTGAACATTAATAAAAATATATTTCTTTGTTAGTTATCGCCTTTGCATTTTTTTTAAGTAAATGCCCTTTGCAAATTTGTACATCGAAAACTTCCGATAAAGATATCTTGAAAACTATTACAGCTAGTAGCCTCAGATTTGGTCAACCGAAGGAGGATGGTGAATAGATTACCTGGTGAACAGGATGGTGGACAAGCTAATGGTTGGAGGCAAAGCGTTTCATAAACACAATTTCTAGTTTATATTAAGAATCTTTGGATATTTTTCAATCAGTGCAGGAAAATTTTCAATCAGTATAACAAAGAAACATAGGCCCTGATCCAGCTATGTATTTACAGAGCTTATCTGCGACTTTTGGCATATGCAAAAATAATATTTTCTCAGGGTGAGGCTTGTATATAGCTAAAGGATAGCTAGATTCAGCTTTTAAACAATTTCATATTTCTTTGAATGGTGGATCCCTTTTGTAACTCGCGTTGTGGTCATAGGATGTCCGTCCTGCCAGCCCCATCCGTCGTTCCGTCGTCCGTCAATAATAGTTTCCTCTTAAACCACTGGGTGGAATCTCACCAATATTCACTGGGTTGATCGATCCCCTTTCAAACTTGTTCAAAGATTTCAACTTTATGTAGAAATCTGGTGGCCTTGTCAAGCAAAAGGAAACACTCTAAAATCTTGTCAAAAACTTCTGGTCAGATTTCAAAAGAATTAGGCACAAGTGGTTCGTGGGACACCATCTACCAATGTTGTTCAAATTATTTGACTATTTTAAAAAGGTGGCGTAACCAGTTTTTCTATGTCAATATTGGTTAAACTTCTTTTTATCTGAAATAGCAAGGCCTAGTAAGAAAGACAACACTTCTTGTCTAAAATCACTTGCTCCAGAGCCTTGATATTTGGGTTGTAGCATCAGCTAGTAGACCTCTACCATCTTTGTTCACAATATGACCAAAAATGACCCCGCCCAGTGTGTCAACATCCTTTGCCTTTTGTCAACATTATAAATGGACACGTTTCCATGTAAAGCTTTACAATGAAACTGCTGATTAATAAAACATCATAGCTGGGCTTTGAGAGTAGCTATGCTTTGCTGTACCCCTAAATGGGTGCAACCGAAGTCAGTGATAAAAAGAATCTTTCACATGTGACAAGATATTACTAATTCTGTCATTGACATCTGTAAAGATTAAGTACCAATTCTTCACATCTGTGAGCATTTGGTACTGATTCTTCACATTTGTGAAATTTGAGTACCAATTCTTCACAGGTGTGAAGAACTGGTACCGATTCTTCACATTTGTGAAAATTGAGTACCAATTCTTCACATCTGAGAAAAATCGAACCAGTCCTTCGAAGATGGCACGAATGCGTACCAATTCTTCACAGTTAAAAATGAGAAAGATGTGAAATTTGAGCACATATGTTAGACCCCCAAAATTATCGAAATTGACCATTCGCAAATTTCACATTTTCCAAAAGTGAAGATTTGGTACCAATTCTTCACATGGTGTGAAATTTGCGAAATGTGAAATTTGCGGTTCAACAAAGCTTAGAACAAACATTGTCGTTATAAAGAGGGTTGACTGTATTTTAACAAGATGATATGCAAGAGTTACTCATGCTTTCTCAATAAAGCGGTGCCAATGGCAGTTTTAAGACATCAAATTTGCAACATCGCTGTAAAGCATTGAAAATATCATTTTCCTTCAGGACAAAGTTTCAAATTATCATAGCCGGAGTATTTTCAACAAGAATTCTACCATTTTATTGCAATGACGACTTTACTAAACCCACATAAAATCGTTTAAATGGACCCTGTAAGGTTTGTTATTTTACTACTATCATACTTTAAAAACCTAACAGCTCAGCACGTTATCACTTAGGATAGAAAAACACTTAGTGATTCCATCTATATATGATACTTTTTAATAGAACCTTAAACTTAACATACATGAATCTTAGATGTTTTGAAAAAATAGAGTTGAAAACTAAGCAAATTTTAAACCTAATAAAAAAAATTGCAGGTGTATGTTTTATTCATATTTAATATAAATTTAACTTGATTGTGCAGTTTTGCGTACCATTGTGTTTAATTGCAAGTTATAAGCTGATAGGTTTTCAGTTAGAAGGGACTTTTTATAGTAAGTTACTGTGCACTTTTATGGATTGTAAGCTTAATTCTATTTACATATAAAATGTAACGAACCTTACTTCATTGCAATGTGGTACAAATTCTTTATAGAAAGAGACAAAATTCCATTGAAAACCATTTATTGAATATATTTCTGCCTCTTAATTGATAAATAAAATATTTCCTAAACAAAACATCACATAAATAGCTTTTTGTGAAATAAATTCATCATTTGTAACAGCAAAAATACTGGAACATTGGTCATTCAAACACTTTCACAAAAAGTTGTTGTTTTGTTATGTAATGGTAAAATACTCTAATATAGCATTGCCAGATAAGGTTAATTTGTATTTCAAAAAACTTGAGTGTTTCCAATTTTAATGGAATATACTCTTACATTATTGATTTAAGGTTCGTTATTGAAAGCAGTGTGTCGAAATTGACGACTTTATTTTTCAAAATCTAATAATTTTAGGAAAGCTTTATTAACTTACAGTATTTGCCCATTTTGTAAGTGAAATAAATTTATGTCATTCCTATACTTTATGGTAACGATTCTTACAGTAACGAACCTTAAATCTCACGCCTCTAACTAGAATTTCAAAGCTTCCAGCCAAACGTGTATACTTTCTCTAATCTCAACTTTGTTCTAGATATATGTGGGCTTATTTGACAGCTTCTATATTAGTTACTAGTCATAACTCTGGAGAAGATTGGGGTAACAAACCTTACACTCTTAAATCTACGCACAAGGAGTGGATAATAACAAATCACCAACATCAGTGGGTTATGTCCTGCTCTACTTTTGATGTTTCTAGTTGAATATATTAGAAACAACCCAGCGGTTTTGGCTAATACTTTGATTTTGAGCGTCTCAGAAAAGTGTTTGCTTGCTTGTTTAGCGCAGGTACTGTTCTTTATAGAACATTAGCGACAATTAAACGAGATCAACTGTGCTTTATGAGAGCGACAATGGGGTAGAATTAGATTCCTTTCTCAAACCAACATATATGTGGCTATTTATTAGGCATATGCTGGCAGCTGGTAAGCCATGACAGTCTGGATAAAAACGGTTTTAAGTAGCAAATCTGTCTAGCGACAGTCACGAACCTTACTTGATTGAACATTGTGTGCCTGGTAAAACATGCCTAAGATATTGGATAGAACTTTTATACACCAAACTTACATCGACCCTTATCCCTCTTGTAATACATATTTGTATTAAGATGCTGTGCCTTATTTAGAGCTCCTGTTTATACGACGACATACAAAAATACGAATGGCACCGCTTTATTGAGAAAGCATGACTCTTCAACTTATTCTTCTGAAGACCCTTTAAGAGTCTTCGCTGTCCGCACGTAGAAAACTTGAGTCCTACTTACCCACTGAGCGCACTGCAAATATTCTTGTGAGACTGGGAGGATGCCCATGCTGATCTGAGTCTTCGCACGGCGCACTCAGTTTGATGGTTTTGTCATGTCTTTTATCACACCGGGTTGGTGGCAATCGAAAACGTCAATACTATCGACGAACGCAGATCAAAAAACGCTAGAAACATAGTTTTCGATTGCCATTTGTCGCCCGATTACGACAAATGACAATCAAAACACTGTTTCTAGCGATTTTTAATCTGCGTTCGTCGATTGTTAAGAGCGTTTACGATTGCCACCTACCCGATGTGTTTATTATATGAAACTCTTTTTGTCAATTTTTGGACACATAATGCTTGACATTGCACCTCAGACGACCATTATCATACGAAATATCAGCCATCACTTGCTGCTTGAAAACTATAGGTTACTTTGAAAAGCATGTCACCTGAGCTGTATCAATTTTTAAAACCACAAAAAAATATGAAATTTACACGTGAAAGGCAGCTGTTACCAGTTTGAAACCCTGACTTTGTTGCATGCGAACAACAAAGGCACATATCAGCCTGCGTATCCGCGCAGTCTGAATAGACCGTCTGGAAAGTACGGCAGCTAAACATGCTAGTGAAACGGACCTGTCACACCTCCCTTGAAGATGTACGAACTCGGGTTCGTCACGAAGCCTGTCCCCAGGAGTAAATCTAGTGCTTATATGCGCTGGTGTCAGCAATTCAGCCAGTGCCGTGCCGTAAATCAGGCATGGATTTATCATACCTTAGGTAACATTTGTCCCCATACTTGGAAATGGCTGGGATGACAACCCTAAAGCTGTAATTAGCGAGGAAGCATCATCAAGGGTGCGAGCGTTAGCTGCGAGCGTTAGGAGCGATAACTCGTGACGGTGCGAGCGTTAGGATCACGATGTTTTGACTCTTTTGAGTCGATTCCCATGTAAAATATAGATCTGAATGCTGAAATTAAATTGTTAAACAATATATCTATAGCACTTACCCTGATATTAATAAGTTATATCCTTCATGTGAAAGCCTGGGTAGGGCTACAGTAGATCTAGATCTACACTATTCTTGCTTTACGTTGCATTATCAGGCCGTTCTAACTACACATCAAAGCGCCAACTATTCCCACTGAAGTAGTTTTTTAAAATTTCTCATAAAATCTCTCCTAAAACAACATTTTTATATCCATATTACACATGTTACATCCCCAGTCATATCACGCCATGTCAGTTTTTTAAAATGGCCACTTTCAAACTATTTACGTCATATAATGACGTCATTGATTACATCGCTATCTGAATTTAATTGGGGCCGTATTTGGCAAATACTGTTCATAATATAAGATAAAGTTCACGTCCTCAACTTTAATACCATAAATTCTTAAAATACATGAATAAATGAATGGAGCGCAATTTCAAACTTTACTGAGGGCAATCCGAATTTTACTCGGCATACCTACCTATCATATGCACAAAGTTAAGCTGCCCCCCACAAGCCCCAACCCCCCACCCCCCCCCCCCCAAAAAAAAAAAAAAATAAATAAAAAATAAACATAGTATTTTAAGAAAATACGGGGCTGAGCTGCGCTAAAATAAGAGAAATTAATATATTGAGAAAATCTCATGGTTTTAATGAAATATCACATTATGACCCCGGAGTTATGACCCCTGATGGGTCCCATAGCAGGGATTGTGACACTACCTACCCATGTTCACATTTTAATAAGGATATCTACCTATCACATGTGCCTAGTAATTTTAAGAAGATAAGAGATTGAGTCGTCCTAAAAAATATAAAAGAATATAGATCTGTTAAGAAAATCTTATGTTTTACAAATTAATGACATTTGGCCCCTAATGCGCCCCATATCAGGGAATGTGACGCTACCTACCCCTGTTTAAATATTACTTAGGACACTAACCTATCATATGAGCTCAGTCAATTTAAGAAAATAAGGGGTTGGGTTGCCCTAAAAAATAAAAGAAATTAATATATTAAGAAAAACTCCTTTTTTCCATGAAATATGACGTTTTTGGCCCCTAATGCCCCCATACTAGGGAATTTGACGCTACCTTTCCCTGTTTATATTTTACTTATGGTACCAACCTATCATATGAGCTTAGTCAATTTAAGAAAATAAGGGACTGAGTTGCCCCACAAAAAACAAAAGGAATTAATATATTATGAAATTCTCTTATTTTTCCATCAACTATGACTATTTGGCCCCTAATGCGCCCCCTTCTAGGGAATGTGACGCTACCTACCCATGTTTACATTTTACTTAGGATGCTAACCTATCTTATAGGCACAGTCAATTTAAGAAAATAAGGGGTTGAGTTGCCCAAAAAAATGAAAAGGAATTAATTTATTAAGAAATTCTCTTATTTTTCCATGAACTATGACGTTTTGGCCCCTAATGCGCCCCATACTAGGGAATGTGACGCTACCTACTCATGTTTACATTTTACTTAGGATGCTAACCTATCTTATAGGCACAGTCAATTTAAGAAAATAAGGGGTTGAGTTGTCCCAAAAAATCAAAAGGAATTAATTTATTAAGAAATTCTCTTATTTTTCCATGAACTATGACGTTTTGGCCCCTAATGCGCCCCATACTAGGGAATGTGACGCTACCTACTCATGTTTACATTTTACTCAGGATACTAACCTATCATATAGGCACAGTCAATATAGGAAAATAAGGGGATGAGTTGCTCCAAAAGGCAAGGGAAATTAATATATTAAGAAAATCAACTGTTTCTTTCAGAATTTATGACATTGTGGCCCTTAATGCGCCCCATATCGGGGAATGTGACGTTACCTACCCCTGTTCACATTTTACTTAGGATATTATCCTATCACATAGGCATAGTCAATTTAAGAAAATAAGAGGTTGAGTTGCCAAAAAAATCAAAAGGAATTAATATATTAATAAATTCTCTTATTTTACATGAACTATGACCTATGACGTTTTTGTCCCTAATGCGCCCCCTACTAGGGTATGTGACGCTACCTACCCCTGTTCATATTTTACTTGTGATACTAAACTATCATATAGGCATATTCAATTTCATAAAATAAGGGGTTGAGTTGCCCCAAAAAATAAAAGAAATAAATATAATAAGAAATCTACTGTTTTTTTTTTAATGAAATATGACATTATGGCCCCTAATACGCCCCCTATCAGGGAATGTGACGCTACCTACCCCTGTTCGCATTTTACTTCTAATACTAACCTGTCATATAGGCATAGTTAGTTTAAGAAAATAAGGGGTTGAGTTGCCCAAAAAGACAAAAGAAATTAATATATTAAAAAAATCTACTGTTTCTTTCAGAATTTATGACATTATGGCCCCTAATGCGCCCCATATCAGGGAATGTGACGCTACCTACCCCTGTTCGCAATTTACTTGGGATACTAACCTATCATATAGACATAGTCAATTTAAGAAAATAAGGGATGAGTTGCCCCATAAATCAAATTAATTAATATATTAGGAAAATCTCCTACTTCTTTCAGAATTTATTACATTGTGGCCCCTAATGCGCCCCATATCAGGGAATGTGACGCTACCTACCCCTGTTCGCATTTTACTTGGGATACTAACCTATCATATAGGCATAGTCAATTTAAGAAAATAAGGGGTTGTGTCTGCCCAAAAAACAAAAGAAACTAATATATTACGAAAATCTTCTGTTTTTTTTTATGAAATATGACATTATGGCCCCTAATACACCCCCTATCAGGGAATGTGACGCTACCTACCCCTGTTCACACTTTACTTGAGATGCTAACCTATCATATAGACATAGTCAATTTAAGAAAATATGGGGTTGAGTTGCCCCAAAAGACAAAAGAAATTAATATATTAAGAAAATCTACTGTATTTTTTATGAAATATGACATTATGGCCCCGAATACGCCTCCTATCAGGGAATGTGACGCTACCTACCCCTGTTCACATTTTACTTAGGATACTAACCTATCATATAGACATAGTCAATTTATAAAAATAAGGGGTTGAGTTTCCCAAAAAGAAAAAAGAAATTAATATATAAGGGAAATCTCCTACTTCTTTCAGAATTGATTACATTGTGGCCCCTAATGCGCCCCATATCAGGGAATGTGACGCTACCTACCCCTGATCGCATTTTACTTGGGAAACTAACCTATCATATAGGCATAGTCAATTTAAGAAAATAAGGGGTTGAGTCTGCCCAAAAAACAAAAGAAATTAATATATTACGAAAATCTACTGTTTTTTTTATGAAATATGACATTATGGCCCCTAATACGCCCCCTATCAGGGAATGTGACGCTACCTACCCCTGTTCGCATTTTACTTTGGATACTAACCTATCATATAGGCATAGTCAATTTAAGAAAATAAGGGGTTGAGTCTGCCCAAAAAACAAAAGAAATTAATATATTACGAAAATCTACTGTTTTTTTTATGAAATATGACATTATGGCCCCTAATACGCCCCCTATCAGGGAATGTGACGCTACCTACCCCTGTTCGCATTTTACTTTGGATACTAACCTATCATATAGGCATAGTCAATTTAAGAAAATAAGGGGTTGAGTTTGCCCAAAAGACAAAAGAAATTAATATATTACGAAAATCTACTGTTTTTTTTATGAAATATGACATTATGGCCCCTAATACGCCCCCTATCAGGGAATGTGACGCTACCTACCTCTGTTTACATTTTACTTAGGATACTAACCTAATATATAGACATAGTCAATTTATAAAAATAAGGGGTTGAGTTGCCAAAAATGAAAAAAGAAATTAATATATTAAGAAAATCAACTGTTTCTTTCAGAATTTATGACATTGTGGCCCCTAATGCGCCCCCTATCAGGGAATGTGACGCTACCAACCCCTGTTCGCATTTTACTTGGGATACTAATCTATCATATAGACATAGTCAATATTAGAAAATAAGGGGTTGAGTTGGCCCAAAAAACAAAAGAATTTAATATATTACAAACTCTACTGTTTTTTTTTATGAAATATGAAATTATGGCCCCTAATACGCCCCCTATCAGGGAATGTGACGCTACCTACCCCTGTTCGCATTTTACTTGGGATACTAACCTATCATATAGGCATAGTGAATTTAAAAAAATAAGGGGCTGAAATGCCCAAAATGACAAAAGAAATTAATATATTAAGAAAATCTACTGTTTCTTTCAGAATTTATTACATTGTGGCCCCTAATGCGCCCCATATCAGGGAATGTGACGCTACCTACCTCTGTTCGCATTTTACTTGGGATACTAACCTATCATATAGGCATAGTCAATTTAAGAAAATAAGGGGTTGAGTTGCACAAAAAGAAAAAAGAAATTAATATATTACGAAAATCTACTGTTTCTTTCAGAATTTATGACATTGTGGCCCCTAATGTGCCCCATATCAGGGAATGTGACGCTACCTACCCCTGTTCGCATTTTACTTCGGAAACTAACCTATCATATAGGCATAGTCAATTTAAGAAAATAAGGGGTTGAATTGGCCCAAAAAACAAAAGAAATTAATGTATTACGAAAATCTACTGTTTTTTTTATGAAATATGACATTATGGCCCATAATACGCCCCCTTATCAGGGAATGTGACGCTACCTACCCTGTTCGCATTTTTCTTGAGATGCTAACCTATCATATAGACATAGTCAATTTAAGAAAATAAGGGGTTGGGTTTGCCCAAAAGACAAAAGAAATTAATATATTACGAAAATCTACTGTTTTTTTATGAAATATGACATTATGGCCCCTAATACGCCCCCTATCAGGGAATGTGACGCTACCTACCCCTGTTCGCATTTTACTTGGGATACTAACCTATCATATAGGCATAGTGAATTTAAAAAAATAAGGGGTTGAGTTGCCCCAAATGACAAAAGAAATTAATATAGTAAGAAAATCTACTGTTTCTTTCAGAATTTATGACATTGTGGCCCCTAATGCGCCCCATATCAGGGAATGACGCTACCTACCCCTGTTTGCATTTTACTTGGGATACTAACCTATCATATAGGCATAGTCAATTTAAGAAAATAAGGGGTTGAGTTGCACAAAAAGAAAAAAAGAAATTAATATATTACGAAAATCCACTGTTTCTTTCAGAATTTATGACATTGTGGCCCCTAATGCGCCCAATATCAGAAAATGTGACGCTACCTACCCCTGTTCGCATTTTACTTGGGAAACAAACCTATCATATAGGCATAGTTAATTTATGAGTTGGCCCAAAAAACAAAAGAAATTAATGTATTACTTAAAATCTACTGTTTTTTTATGAAATATGACATTATGGCCCCTAATACGCCCCCTATCAGGGAATGTGACACTACCTACCCCTGTTCGCATTTTACTTGAGATGCTAACCTATCATATAGACATAGTCAATTTAAGAAAATAAGGGGTTGAGTTGCCCCAAAAGACAAAAGAAATTAATATATTAAGAAAATCTACTGTTTTTAATTAAATATGACATTATGGCCCCTAATACGTCCCCTATCAGGGAATGTGACGCTACCTACTCCTGTTCGCATTTTACTTGGGATACTAACCTATCATATAGGCATAGTCAATTTAAGAAAATAAGGGGTTGAGTTTGCCCAAAAGCCAAAGAAATTAATATATTACGAAAATCTACTGTTTTTTTATGAAATATGACATTATGGCCCCTAATACGCCCCCTATCAGGGAATGTGACGCTACCCACCCCTGTTTATATCTTACTTAGGGTACCAGCCTATCATATAAGCTGAGTCAATTTAAGAAAATAAGGGGTTGAGTTGCCCCAAAAAGACAAAAGAAATTAATATATAAAGAAAATCTCTCGTTTTTTATGAACTATGACGTTTTGGCCCCTAATGAGCCCTATATCAGGGAATGTGACGTTACCTCCCCCTGTTTATATATTATTTATGGTACCAACCTATCATGTGAGCTTAGACAATAAAAGAAAATAAGGGGTTGAGTTGCCCCCCCCCCCCCCAAAAAAAAAAGAAATTAATATATTAAGAAATTCTCACGTTTTTTTTAATGAAATATGACGTTTTGGCCCCTAATGCGCCCCATATCAAGGAATGTGACGCTACCTATTCCTGTTTATATTTTACTCAGGGTACCAGCCTATCATATGAGCTTAGTCAATTTAAGAAAATAAGGGGTTGAGATGCCAAAAAAATAAAAGAAATTAATATATTAAGAAAATCTCTCGTTTTTTATGAAATATGACGTTTTGGCCCCTAATGAGCCCTATATCGGGGAATGTGACGCTACCTACCCCTGTTCATATTTTACTTATGGTACCAATCTGTCATATGAGATTAGTCAATTTAAGAAAATAACGGGTTGAGTTGCCCCAAAAAATAAAAGAAAATAATATATTAAAAAATTCTCACGTTTTTTTAATGAAATATGACGTTTTGGCCCCTAATGCGCCCCATATCAAGGATTGTGACGCTACCTATCCCTGATTATATTTTACTTAGGGTACCAGCCTATTATATCAGCTTAGTCAATTTAAGAAAATAAGGGGTAGAGTTGCCCCCAAAAGACAAAAGAAATTAATATATTAAGAAAATCTCTCGTTTTTTATGAAATATGACGTTTTGGCCGCTAATGAGCCCTATATCGGGGAATGTGACGCTACCTTATGGTACCAATCTGTCATATGAGATTAGTCAATTTAAGAAAATAACGGGTTGAGTTGCCCAAAAAATAAAAGAAATTAATATATTAAGAAATTCTCACGTTTTTTTAATGAAATATGACGTTTTGACCCCTAATGCGCCCAATATCAAGGAATGTGACGCTACCTATCCCTGTTTATATTTTACTTAGGGTACCAGCCTATCATATGAGCTTAGACAATTTAAGAAAATAAGGGGTAGAGATATCCCAAAAAATAAAAGAAATTAATATATTAAGAAACTCTCTCGTTTTTTATGAAATATGACGTTTTGGCCCCTAATGAGCCCCATATCAGGAAATGTGACGCTACCCCCCCCCCCCCCTGTTTATATTTTACTTATGGTACCAACCTATCATGTGAGCTTAGACAATAAAAGAAAATAAGGGGTTGAGTTGCCCCAAAAATAAAAGAAATTAATATATTAAGAAAATCTCTCGTTTTTTTATGAAATATGACGTTTTGGCCCCTAATGAGCCCTATATCAGGGAATGTGACACTACCTACCCCTGTTTATATTTTACTTATGGTACCAGCCTGTCATATGAGCTTAGTCAATTTAAGAAAATAAGGGGTTGAGTTGCCCAAAAAATAAAAGAAATTAATATATTAAGAAATTCTCACGTTTTTTAATGAAATATGACGTTTTGACCCCTAATGCGCCCCATATCAAGGAATGTGACGCTACCTATCCCTGTTTATATTTTACTTAGGGTACCAGCCTATCATATGAGCTTAGACAATTTAAGAAAATAGGGGGTAGAGATATCCCAAAAAATAAAAGAAATTAATATATTAAGAAAATCTCTCGTTTTTTATGAAATATGACGTTTTGGCCCCTAATGAGCCCTATCCCCATATCAGGGAATGTGACGCTACGTACCCCTGTTCACATTTTACTATGGGTACCAAGCTATCATATGAGCTTAGTCAATTTAAGAAAATAAGGGGTTGAGTTGCCCCAAAAAATAAAAGAAATTAATATATTAAGAAAATCTCTCGTTTTTAATGAAATATGACGTTTTGGCCCCTAATGCGCCCCATACTAGGGAATGTGACGCTACCTACCCCTTTTTACATTTTACTGAGTGTACCAACCTATCATAAAGGCATAGTCAATTTAAGAAAATAATGGGTTGAGCTGCCCAAAAGAAAACAAAATAAATTAACATATTAAGAAAATCTGTTTCTTTCAGAATTTATGACATTGTGGCCCCTAATGCGCCCCATATCAGGGAATGTGACACTACCTACCCTTGTTCAAATTTTACTTAGGGTACCAACATATCATATGTGCATAGTTAATTTAAGAAAATAAGGGGTTGAGTTGCCCCAAAAAATAAAAAAAAATAATATATTAAGAAAATCTCCTTTTATTTTCATAATTAATGACATTGTGGTCCCTAATGCGCCCCTTACTGAGGAATGTGACGCTATCTACCCCTGTTCGCATTTTACTTAGAGTACCCCTATATTATATGGGCATAGTCAATTTAAGAAAATAAGAGGCTGAGTTGCCCAAAAATAAAAGAAATTAATATATTAAGAAAATCTCGTTTTGACGTTTGGGCCCCTTATAGGCCCCATATAAGGGAATGTGAAGCTACCTACCCATGTTTAAATTTTACTTAGGATACCTATTTATCATGTGCGCGTAGTTATTTTGAGAAAATAAGGGGTTGAGTTGGTGTACGAAATAAAAGATTTAAATATATTAAGAAAATCTCATATTTTGTTTTATGAATTTATGACATTTTGGCCCCTTATGGGTCCCATATCAGGGAATGTGACGCTACCTACTCCTGTTAAAATCTTACTTATGATACCTACCTATCATATGCGCACAGTAATTGTAAGAAAATAAGGGGTTGAGTTGCCCTAAAATGAATGGAATAAATATATAAAGACAACCTCACGTTTTTTATGAACTATTACATTATGCTCCCTTATGAGCCCCATATCAGGGAATGCGACGCTACGTTCCCCTACTCATATTTTACTTAGGATACCTACCTATCATATGCACATAGTAATTTTAAGAAATCAAGAGGTTGAGTTGGTCTAAAAAATAAAAGAAATAAATACATTGAGTAAATCTCATGTTTTTTTAGAAATGTGACATTTTGGCCACTTATGGGCCCGATATCAGGGAATGTGACGCTTTGTACTCCTTTCAATAGTTCACTTAGGATACATACCTGTCATATAGGCATAGTAATTTTAAGGAAATAAGAGGCTCAGTTACCATAAAAAATAATAGAAAAAAATGTTATACTTAATTTTGGCTATGTTCTTTAAAGAATTATCTCATTTTTGCCCCGAAGGGGCCCATATCAGGGAATGTGACGCTACGTATCCCTATTCATATTTCATTTAGAATACATACCTATCACATACGCAGAGTAATTTTAAGAAAAAAAGAGGTTGAGTTACCCTTAACAATAATAGAAATAAATGTCATCAGAAATTTTGGCGATTTTTTTTAAGAATTACCACATTTTAGCCCAATAGTGGCCCATATTAGGGAATGTGACGCTATCTACCCCTATTAATATTTCACTTAGGATACATACCTATCATAAATAAGACGCATAGTTATTTTAAGAAAATAAGGGGCTGAGTTACCCTAAAATATTAAACAGATGGACTTAACAAGAAAAAATACGCAAGTATCTACAGAAAATGTTATGATATTTTAATGATAATGTCATTTTGGCCCCTTAGGGGCCTTATATCAGGGAATGCGACAATATCTACCCCAACTTATAATTCACTAAGGGCATAAAGCTATCATATTAGAATGGTTGTTTGAAGAAAAAAAGAGGCTGAGTTGAGATGAAAAATAGTACAAAATAAGTGAATACCCAAAATTTGATGATTTTTTTAGATTTATGTCTTTTTGGCCCCTTTGGCACCTTATATCAAGGATTGTGACACTATATACTCCCACTCATATTTCACTATTGGTAAAAAGCTATCATATTAGCCTAGTGTTTTTAAGAAAATAAGAGGTTGGATTGACCAGAAAAGATATACAAGTAAGTATCTACAGAAAATATTTTGATTTTTTAAGAGTTAAGCCTTTATGGCCCCTTTGGGACCCTATGTCAAGGAATGTGACACTATATACGCCCACTCATATTTCACTATCGGTATAAAGCTATCACATTAGCATAGTTATTTTAAGAAAATAAGAGGTTAACTTGACAAGAAAATATATAAAAGTAAGTGTCTACAGAAATTGTTATGAATTTAAGTATATATCCATTTTTGGCCCCTAAGGGTCCCTATATCAGGGAATGTGACAATATCTACCCTTGCTCATATTTCACTAAGGGTATCAAGCCATCACATTAGCGTAAGTATCTTTAGAAAATAAGAGGTTGAGTTGACAAGAAAAGATATACAAGTTAATATCTACAGAAAATATGAGGATTTTTTAAGAGTTAAGCCTTTATGGCCCCTTTGGGACCCTATATCAAGGAATGTGACACTATATACTCCCACTCATATTTCACTAGAAGTATAAAGCTATCACATGAGCATAGTTATTTTAAGAAAATAAGAGGTTGAGTTGACAAGAAAATATATAAAAGTAAGTGTCTACAGAAATTATTATGAATTCTAATATATATCCATTTTTGGCCCCTAAGGGTCCCTATATCAGGGAATGTGACAATATCTACCCTTGCTCATATTTCACTAAGGGTATCAAGCTATCACATTAGCGTAAGTATTTTAAGAAAATAAGAAGTTGAATTGACAAGAAAAGATATACAAGTTAATATCTACAGAAAATATTAGGATTTTTTAAGAGTTAAGCCTTTATGGCCCCTTTGGGACCCTATATCAAGGAATGTGACACTATATACTCCCACTCATATTTCACTAGTGGTATAAAGCTATCTCATTTGCATAGTTATTTTAAGAAAATAAGAGGTTGAGTTGACAAGAAAATATATACAAGTAAGAATATTCAGAAAGTATTATGAATTTTAATATATATCCATTTTTGACCCCTAAGGGTCCCTATATCAGGGAATGTGACAATATCTACCCCTGCTCATATTTCATTAAGGGTACCAAGCTATCACATTAGCATAAGTATTTTCAGAAAATAAGAGGTTGAGTTGACAAGAAAATATATACAAATAAGTGTCTACAGAAATTATTATGAACTTTAATATATATCCATTTTTGGCCCCTAAGGGTCCCTATATCAGGGAATGTGACAATATCTACCTCTGCTCATATTTCATTAAGGGTATCAAGCTATCACATTAGCATAAGTATTTTAAGAAAATAAGAGGTTGAGTTGACAAGAAAATATATACAAGTAAGTGTCTACAGAAATTAGTATGAATTTTAATATATATCCATTTTTGGCCCCTAAGGGTCCCTATATCAGGGAATGTGACAATATCTGCCCTTGCTCATATTTCACTAAGGGTATCAAGCTATCACATTAGCGTAAGTATTTTAAGAAAATAAGAGGTTGAGTTGACAAGAAAAGATATACAAGCTAATATCTACAGAAAATATGAGGATTTTTTAAGAGTTAAGCCTTTATGGCCCCTTTGGGACCCTATATCAAGGAATGTGACACTATATACTCCCACTCATATTTCACTAGTGGTATAAAGCTATCACATTAGCATAGTTATTTTAAGGAAATAAGAGGTTGAGTTGACAAGAAAATATATACAAGTAAGAATGTACAGAAATTATTATGAATTTTAATATATATCCATTTTTGACCCCTAAGGGTCCCTATATCAGGGAATGTGACAATATCTACCCCTGCTCATATTTCATTAAGGGTATCAAGCTATCACATTAGCATAAGTATTTTAAGAAAATAAGAGGTTGAGTTGACAAGAAAATATATACAAGTAAGTGTCTACAGAAATTAGTATGAATTTTAATATATATCCATTTTTGGCCCCTAAGGGTCCCTATATCAGGGAATGTGACAATATCTGCCCTTGCTCATATTTCACTAAGGGTATCAAGCTATCACATTAGCGTAAGTATTTTAAGAAAATAAGAGGTTGAGTTGACAAGAAAAGATATACAATTTAATATCTACAGAAAATATGAGGATTTTTTAAGAGTTAAGCCTTTATGGCCCCTTTGGGACCCTATATCAAGGAATGTGACACTGTATACTCCCACTCATATTTCACTAGTGGTATAAAGCTATCACATTAGCATAGTTATTTTAAGGAAATAAGAGGTTGAGTTGACAAGAAAATATATACAAGTAAGAATGTACAGAAATTATTATGAATTTTAATATATATCCATTTTTGACCCCTAAGGGTCCCTATATCAGGGAATGTGACAATATCTACCCCTGCTCATATTTCATTAAGGGTATCAAGCTATCACGTTAGCATAGTTATTTTAAGAAAATAAGAGGTTGAGTTGACAAGAAAATATATACAAGTAAGAATGTACAGAAATTATTATGAATTTTAATATATATCCATTTTGACCCCTAAGGGTCCCTATATCAGGGAATGTGACAATATCTACCCCTGCTCATATTTCATTAAGGGTATCAAGCTATCACATTAGCATATGTATTTTAAGAAAATAAGAGGTTGAGTTGACAAGAAAATATATACAAGTAAGTGTCTACAGATTTTGGTATGAATTTTAATATATATCCATTTTTGGCCCCTAAGGGTCCCTATATCAAGGAATGTGACAATATCTGCCCTTGCTCATATTTCACTAAGGGTATCAAGCTATCACATTAGCGTAAGTATTTTAAGAAAATAAGAGGTTGAGTTGACAAGAAAAGATATACAAGTTAATATCTACAGAAAATATGAGGATTTTTTAAGAGTTAAGCCTTCATGGCCCCTTTGGGACCCTATATCAAGGAATGTGACACTATATACTCCCACTCATATTTCACTAGTGGTATAAAGCTATCACATTAGCATAGTTATTTTTAGGAAATAAGAGGTTGAGTTGACAAGAAAATATATACAAGTAAGAATGTACAGAAATTATTATGAATTTTAATATATATCCATTTTTGACCCCTAAGGGTCCCTATATCAGGGAATGTGACAATATCTACCCCTGCTCATATTTCATTAAGGGTACCAAGCTATCACATTAGCATAAGTATTTTAAGAAAATAAGAGGTTGAGTTGACAAGAAAATATATACAAATAAGTGTCTACAGAAATTATTATGAACTTTAATATATATCCATTTTTGGCCCCTAAGGGTCCCTATATCAGGGAATGTGACAATATCTACCCCTGCTCATATTTCATTAAGGGTATCAAGCTATCACATTAGCATAAGTATTTTAAGAAAATAAGAGGTTGAGTTGACAAGAAAATATATACAAGTAAGTGTCTACAGAAATTAGTATGAATTTTAATATATATCCATTTTTGGCCCCTAAGGGTCCCTATATCAGGGAATGTGACAATATCTGCCCTTGCTCATATTTCACTAAGGGTATCAAGCTATCACATAAGCGCAAGTATTTTAAGAAAATAAGAGGTTGAGTTGACAAGAAAAAATATACAAGTTAATATCTACAGAAAATATGAGGATTTTTTAAGAGTTAAGCCTTTATGGCCCCTTTGGGACCCTATATCAAGGAATGTGACACTATATACTCCCACTCATATTTCCATAGTGGTATAAAGCTATCACATTAGCATAGTTATTTTAAGAAAATAGGAGGTTTAGTTGACAAGAAAATATATACAAGTAAGAATGTACAGAAATTATTATGAATTTTAATATATATCCATTTTTGACCCCTAAGGGTCCTTATATCAGGGAATGTGACAATATCTACCTCTGCTCATATTTCATTAAGGGTATCAAGCTATCAAATTAGCATAAGTATTTTAGGAAAATAAGAGGTTGAGTTGACAAGAAAATATATACAAGTAAGTGTCTACAGAAAATATGAGGATTTTTTTAAGAGTTAAGCCTTTATGGCCCCTTTGGGACCCTATATCAAGGAATGTGACACTATATACTCCCACTCATATTTCACTAGTGGTATAAAACTATCACATTAGCATAGTTATTTTAAGAAAATAAGAGGTTGAGTTGACAAGAAAATATATACAAGTAAGAATGTACAGAAATTATTATGAATTTTAATATATATCCATTTTTGACCCCTAAGGGTCCCTATATCAGGGAATGTGACAATATCTACCCCTGCTCATATTTCCATAGTGGTATAAAGCTATCACATTAGCATAAGTATTTTAAGAAAATAAGAGGTTGAGTTGACAAGAAAATATATACAAGTAAGTGTCTACAGAAATTAGTATGAATTTTAATATATATCCATTTTGGCCCCTAAGGGTCCCTATATCAGGGAATGTGACAATATCTGCCCTTGCTCATATTTCACTAAGGGTATCAAGCTATCACATTAGCGTAAGTATTTTAAGAAAATAAGAGGTTGAGTTGACAAGAAAAGATATACAAGTTAATATCTACAGAAAATATGAGGATTTTTTAAGAGTTAAGCCTTTATGGCCCCTTTGGGACCCTATATCAAGGAATGTGACACTATATACTCCCACTCATATTTCACTAGTGGTATAAAGCTATCACATTAGCATAGTTATTTTAAGGAAATAAGAGGTTGAGTTGACAAGAAAATATATACAAGTAAGAATGTACAGAAATTATTATGAATTTTAATATATATCCATTTTTGACCCCTAAGGGTCCCTATATCAGGGAATGTGACAATATCTACCCCTGCTCATATTTCATTAAGGGTATCAAGCTATCACATTAGCATAAGTATTTTAAGAAAATAAGAGGTTGAGTTGACAAGAAAATATATACAAGTAAGAATGTGCAGAAACTATTATGAATTTTAATATATATATCCATTTTTGACCCCTAAGGGTCCCTATATCAGGGAATGTGACAATATCTACCCCTGCTCATATTTCATTAAGGGTATCAAGCTATCACATTAGCATAAGTATTTTAAGAAAATAAGAGGTTGAGTTGACAAGAAAATATATACAAGTAAGTGTCTACAGAAATTAGTATGAATTTTAATATATATATCCATTTTTGACCCCTAAGGGTCCCTATATCAGGGAATGTGACAATATCTACCCCTGCTCATATTTCATTAAGGGTATCAAGCTATCACATTAGCATAAGTATTTTAAGAAAATAAGAGGTTGAGTAGACAAGAAAATATATACAATTTAATATCTACAGAAAATATGAGGATTTTTTAAGAGTTAAGCCTTTATGGCCCCTTTGTGACCCTATATCAAGGAATGTGACACTATATACGCCCACTCATATTTCACTAGTGGTATAAAGCTATCACATTAGCATAGTTATTTTAAGAAAATAAGAGGTTAAATTGACAAGAAAAGATATACAAGTAAGTATCTACATGAAATATTATGAAGTTTTAATATATATCCATTTTTGGCCCCTAAGGGTCCCTATATCATGGAATGTGACAATATCTACCCTTGCTCATATTTCACTAAGGGTATCAAGCTATCAACTAAGCATAAGTATTTTAAGAAAATAAGGGGTTGAGTTGACATGAAAATATATACAAGTAAGTACCTGCAGAAAATATGAGGATTTTTTAAAGAGTTGAGCCTTTTTGGCCCCTTTGGGACCTATGTCAAGGAATGTGACACTATATACCCGTTATCAAGCTATCATATAAGAATAGCTATTTTAAGAAAATAAGAGGTTGAATTGACAAGAAAAAAATATGCAAGTAAGTATCTACAGAAAATATTAGGAATTTTGGAAGTTATCCATTTTTTACCCCTAAGGGGCCATTTAACACGGAATTAAACATTATCTACCCCTGCTCTTATTTCACTAAGGGTATCAAGCCATCACATAAGCATAGTTATTTTAATAAAATAAGAGGTTGAATTGACAAGATATACAAGTAAGTATCTGCAGAAAATATTATGATATTTAAAGAATTATGTCATTTTCGCCCCTTAGGGGCCTTATATCAGGGAATGTGACATTATCTGCTCCTACTCATATTTCTCTTAGGGTATAAAGCTATCACATTAGCATAGTTATCTTAAGAAAATAAGAGGCTGAGTTCAGAAGAAAAATAATGCATAAAAGTATATACCCAAATTTTCATGATTTTTTAAGAAATATGTCTTTTTTGGCCCCTTTGGGATCCTATATCAAGGAATATGACATTATATATGCCAACTCATATTTCACTAGTGATATAAACTATCACATTAGCATAGTGATTTTAAGAAAATAAGAGGCTGAGTTGGCAAGAAAAGATATAGACCTACGTCTACAAGGAAGTATCTACTGAAAATATTACGAATGTTAATAGCTATATATTTTGGTCCATTAGGGTCCCTATATCAGGGAATGTGACAATATCTTCCCCTGCTCACATTTCACTAAGGGTAGGCATATTGTCCCAGGTATCCGAGGATATGTGTGTGAGACATGCGCGGATCCAGAACATTTTGTCAGAGGGGCGGTCCAACTTCGACTGTTTTTATTTCTTTTATTTTTAGTTTGAAGGGGGGGGGGAGAAGAATCAAAATACCACTATAAGCAGGCAGTCATCGGCTGCCAGCGAAACGCCGTTTAAATGGCGTTTCGCTGGAGTGTCGATGATGGCCCAACATTGAATGGTCTGGTAGCTTTGTGCTTTTAAATCCGGACCGGGACCAGTATTGCTAAAAAAACCTATATTTTTTGTGATTTTCCAGGGGGCTCGGACCCCCTCCCCCACCCCGCCACTATGGATCCGCGCATGTGAGATCTCGAAGCAATATTATTTTCGTTCGAGGTGAAATCAAGATAGTTTATTGACCTTAAACGCAAAAACTTGACAATCATTCACCAGGCATGCCAGGAGTGGGTGGGGGCAGTACTTAATAATGTTTTGGCATTAAGTTGGCATAACTTTCCATTTTTCTATTGCATAAGCAGGAAGGACGTAAAAAACACGACAAATAAACAGCCGTGCATGTCCAGGAAAGAAAAAGAGCGTAAAGATAACGATGTTGTTGTTGTTGTATATTCAATAGAGCCAATTCAACACTGGCGTTGAACTCTGTGTGCGTAATAACTCTTCTGCTGTCACTAAGTGCTTTTCACAAGGTATTGTAGGCATCGAGCGAGTTGATTTTTTTAAACTAAATACATGTATCTTAACTGTACTATTAATTTTGTGTGATTAAAAAAAAACAAAAAAAAAAACAAAAAAACCTTATTGTCTGTCTGCTTTAAATCTTCCTGTGCTTGTGATGAATTTTCCCAGTGCAATCCGCATTCTCTGATTTGCCTGTCTTGGAACATCCACCAAATAACCAGTAAGTACTTGAAAGTTTATGTCAACAATATGTCCTAATCCAAATTCTTTTAAAATATCTTCTGTTTCTTTTTCTAGTAAGTTCCTTTCTGTATCAAATTTTTTGCAGATAACGAAATAATGATAATTAGTTCTAAGCGAATTTGTGTACTTTTGTTATTGATCGCTATGTCACGCAGAGTTATCTTTTCTTAACGCTCGCGTGCTTGATTTCAGTGTGGGAAGCTATCTTGGATTGTTAGTTGGAGTGCTTCGGCTCTCGTCGCTATACACCTTTATGTCACACGTTGTGACATCACGTCGCTGCCAGCAGCCAATCAGCGGGCCTGAAACCGTGACACGGCTCTCTGGTTGGCTGAGCAGTAATGATGTAACGATTATGTCATATGTTGTCATTCTTGTCATAGGCAGGCTATTTAAATGACAAGCGTTAGACAAACGCCCGGAATCTGTCTCGGGATTGAGTGTAAACAAACTCACGTCAAAAATTACCAGAAATTCTTGTGTACATTTTTTGTACTCAATCTCTTCAACTACAGTAGTGGGTAGCTTTTGCTAACTTTAAAACAATCCGCTTAAGTGTAGAGGAGAGAATTGCAATTTCGTGTTAAGGAAAGGTTTGAACAAATTTTTGGTCTTAGTTTTAAGTTGTTAGTACCTCATATACGCCGGGAATTCGTTCTATGGAGGTCGGGACGTCAGGACTGGTGCCCGCCCAGCTTGGCAATCTTAAATGGATCTAAAACGAAGGAGTCGCGCTCCGTTTTTAGCTCACCAGATATATGGGACTCGAGCCGGCGTCCGTCCGTTCGTGCGTCCACACTTTTAAACATGAATATCTCTGACAGCAGCTGGCCAATCGTAATCAAATTTCATCAGAAGCATCATTGGGGTGGGGGATTGACTGCATTAGGTTTTGGGCCAGATCCGATCAGAACTTTTGATTGAATTTTCTTCATTCTTGCAGGCAACAAGGACACACATAAAATCTTTGATAGGTTCGAAATTTGGCAGGATCCGACCAGGAACTTATGAGTTATTTGCCCTTGAGCGTCTGAAAAATTCCCAAAAGGCTTATAATGGGAGAAATGTTGTGACCTCTCTAGTGCTTTCAATTTTAAATGGGTCTTGCAGATAAGAAGGACAACTTTAAAAGCCTGGATGAGTTTGAATTTTGTTAAGATCCCATGGCCTATGATGAAGTTAGCTGCCCTTGAGCATCTTAAAAATTGATGGATAATGTTGTGACCATTCTAGCGCCTTCATTTTTGATTGGATCTTCTTCATTCTTACAAGTAACAAGGACAAACATAAAATCTCGGATGGGTATGACATTCGGCCAGATCAGACCTTGGACTTTTGAGTATGCTGCCCTTGAGCGTCTGGAAAAATCCCCATAGACTTATAATGGGAGAAACGTTGCGACCACTCTAGTACCTTCATTTTCTTATGGATCATCTTTATTCTGTCAGGTAACAAGGTAAATTATAAAAGATTGGATGGGTTTGAATTTCGGCAAGATTCCATCACTGACTTCGGGGTTAGCTGCCCTTGAACGTCTGAAAAAAAAACAATGAATAATGTTGTGACCACTCTAGCTCCTTTATTTTTGATTGAATCTTCTTCATTCTTGCAGGCAACAAGGACACCCATAAAATCTGGGATGGGTTTGAAATTTCGCAGGATCCGATCAGGGACTTATGAGATATCTGCTCGTGAGCGTCTGAAAAAATCCCCATATAGACTTATAATGGAATAAATGTCGTGAAATATCTAGTGCTTTTAATTCTGAATGGATCTTCTTCATACTTGCAGATAAGTAGGACAACTTTAACAGCTTGGATGAGTTTGAAATTCGTCAAGATTTCATGGCCTATTATGGAGGTAGCTGCATGCCCTTGAGCATCTTAAAAATTGATTGATAATGTTGTGACCACTCAAGCGGCTTCATTTTTGATTGGATCTTCTTTATTCTTGCAGGTAGCAAGGACAACTATAAAATCTCGGATGGATTCAAATTTCGGCCAGATCAGACTTCGGACTGTGGAGTTAGCTGCCAATTAGCGTCTGGAAAAATCCCCATAGACTTATAATGGGAGATCTGTTGTGACCACTCTAGGGGTTTAAATTTTGAATTGATCTTCTTCATTCTTGCAGATGAGGCCAACTTTAAAAGCTTGAAAGAGTTTATTTTTCTTCAAGATCCCATCACCTATTATGGAATTAGCTACCCTTGAGCATAGATGAGTTCAAAATTTGGCCAGATCAGACCTTGGACTGTGGAGTTAGCTGCTCTTGAGCGTCTCAAAAAATCAAGGACTTCCATAAAAGTTTGAATGATTTTGATTTTCCGCCACACACATCCACCAGCTACAGAGTTAGCTGCCCCTGAGCGTCTAAAATATAACTGTATAATGTTGTGACCACTCTAGCACCTTCATTTTTCATTTGATTTTCAACATCCTTGTAGGTTATCAGGACATACATAAAAGTATGGATGAGTTTGAATTTCGGTCAGATCCTATCACTGACTACGGAGTTAGCTGCCCTTGAGCATCTGAAAACTACACATTCACCAGGTTTCCTCTGCAATTTTTATTCAGATCTTTTTGATACTTGCAGATAACTAGACTGGCATGATATCTTATGTTTTTTAATTAATTTCTGGTCACTGTTTCAAGACCAGCGTTACCTGCCTTTGGGCATCGTAAATTATGGTGTCTCCAAACATTATGCTGGCTCCATGGTGAGCGATCTTTGCCCATTGGGCTCCTTGTTATTGTATCATTTTTACTTCCTGGGTTGAGCTTGGAAGAGTGCCTCTTTGATACAAGTACTCTTCGTCTGGGGCCACAGACCGCGCGGCCTATTCCTGCGCTATACACCAAACCATGGCAGTTCCCACTGTGGGCTAAAAGTTCTATAGTATTTTTGAGAGGTTAATATATCTGGCCAAATGTTGACCTGCTAGTGAAAGGTTTCTATTGCAATTCTCGCCTCTAGACTGAGCGTCATACCCATCTCACTACTCACCCCTGTCCACAAGTTCCCCCACACCAATGGCTTACTGTAATAGGCTAGGCGCAGCAGCACTTGCCTAATAAACTGTACTATCATAGCATTGATTAAGCACTTGCAAAATCATATACATGTTTTAACTTGTTTCTCAGTGTGTGCTCAGCCATTAAATGTAGGCTAACTGCACACGTGCACATTCTGATAAGTTCTTTGTGAACTGAGATATTTAGTAAATACGCTACCATAGTAAAGGCTGAATTAGTTAATATTATAGGATGCAATATTGACTGTTAAGTGAATAATTGGGTAAATCTAAACAGCAGACGGGTTCTTAGTCGTTATTTCACCCCCCATTGTTGGTCCAGCATAACCCCCATATATACCCCAAAAGACCGGGAATCTTCAATCACAACATTTCCCCTTAATTATTATTTGCTCGGTAAACCCCTGTATGTGAGGCCGTGAGGGACGTTACACTAAATCCAACTTGTCAAAATTCTAGCTAGTATCTGCCACTGAACTTTACATAGTCGCAAACCCCGAATAACTAGCTAGTTTTAAAACATGCGTCCAGATAACGAGTCCTATTTCTTAACTAAACCATACAGCTTGCGCCTCAGTGAGACGGTTCTTATGAACACGCTTGAACATACTTAAACCAATTATCAACCATTTTCCTTCTGAATCCGTATTTATCTTTTGTAAATCACTATAGATCCAGATCTGCTAACGAAGCCACCTGATCAAGATCCACATTGTTTCCACTCTGATTGAAAATACAAGCTTACAACTGGAATGTTGCAGTTAACAGGATATAAATGGGAAGGAGTGTTATGCAAAAATATTCAGCATGACAAGGGTTTTAATCATTCTCAATTTCACACTCAGTTTCTTACGTGATGCAGCTATGCACCTTGTCAAAAAGGCCTACTAGTGACAGCAAATGGAGTTTAAAGGAAATTACTTTGAATTGCTTATTTTCTGCTGGTAGAGTATTTATGTTTGCTGTGACAACAGAACTTTCAATAATGTGAATTGATGAAGCAGGCTCAGAAAAAAGTAAACGATTAAAGTATTCGTGTTTCGTAGACTAAACTTCTTTTTTCCTTGAAAATGTATCATTTTCTGCCAAAGGGAGGCTCTGTTTTTACGAGGGCTGATTGATAAGTTGTGAGCCTTGTTTAGTGATGTTATTTTTCAGCCCTACTATTCACGGACTATCTAAAACTCCCAAAGACTGCTGTCATTTTGTCAGTTAATGTCGAAGAAGTATCAGTCTAAAGTATAAGATAGCAGAAATTACGTTACAAAAGTAAACAAGGCAAGTGACTTTTACAAAATAGACCAAATCTCTGAAAGAGCAATGATTCAATATTTGCATGAAATGGTCTAGCACCTAAAGATATCTATACGGATATGCTAGCAACACTAGGGAATGATGTCCCTGCATGAGCTAGTGAAAAGGTGGTTGGCTGAATTTTAAGCGTGACAGAGCCTTGAGGTTTACACCCGTCCTGAAAGGCCTGTAACTGTTACTCAAGAAACGGACAATAAAGTCGATGATATTGTTATAGCTGACAGGCGAGTTAGAGAGAATATAGACAGTGCAATTGGAATGTTACAGAAAAGAGTGCATTGCATTCTCACGGAAGATATTGCAATGAAAAAGCTCTTAGCCCGTTTAGTATCAAGACTTCTGACAGATGATCAGAATCACATCAGGTAGACCATTTTGCGTGCTAATTTAAACATTGCAGAGGCAGATCCAGCGAACTTTCTGCAAAGGTTTGTAACTATGAATCAAACGTGGGTCTATCATTTCACTCAGGCACTAAACAATAGTCTAAACAATAGAAGTAACCCGTTTAACCCTGCCAAAAGGCAAATACTGTTTCATCAGCTGGAAAGGTTATGACCATGATGGTAGATTATCTGCAAATGGACACACTATCAATAGTTAAAAATTCTATAAAGGCATGTTGATCCACCACAAAAATGGTCATAGTATGCAATCAGAGTTATCTACATGTACTTCAAAAAAATAAAAAAACTAATCGTATCTATTTTCGTTCCAATGATGACATAGACCTTTCTGAACGGTTAAGAAAAGGACTTGTTCAAAAGTGACATTGAAGCTCTTAAACAAGTGTATATATACTGAATGGCACAATGTTGAAAGATAATACATAAATATTACATTTCCTGAGAGGGTGATAGTCAAAAATATCATCCCGAGGGATGTGATTATCAACCGAGGTGCTGACAAGGTTGATAATCATATTTCGAGGGATGATATTTTTTACTATCACCCTCTCAGGGAATGAAATATTTATTTTGTTTGATTTATTTAACGTCCCATCAACAATCTTTCAGTTATAATGGGACGGGTCTTCCGGGGTTGAACCAGTGCTAAGCTAGGATTAATGTTCTTGCTCAATGACACAACGCAGTGACGCCAGTGAGGCTCGAACCCACGGCCCTTCAGTCTTAAGTCAAACACACTACCACTGAGCCACTGCGCTCCCTGAATATAGGGATCATACATGTTTTTTCATGCATTAACATTTGCCAGGTCCCAAGGAAGTTGTTTGAACACGAGGCCGTTAGGCCGAGTGCTCAAACATCGTCAGAGGGACCCGGCAAGTGTTAATGCAATGAAACAAACATGTGTGATCGTTATTCTTGCATATTTTACCTGAATTCAGCATACACCGCGCTGAAAACGTTGCTTAAACATTAAATATCCCTTTTCTTACACTTGATTTCTCAAAACAAAATGGCGTCAGCGTCAACTTTCGAACGTCATTGCGTCGCCACAACGTCATATATACGCGTGCAACATTTTCGCGAACGAAAACATCGGTGAAATGACCAGTCACGGCCGCAACGCTTTCCCGTGTAACGTCATGCATACAAATCAGGGCCCAGTTTAGGCCTGTTCAAGTAAAAGCCATGTTCAAACAGCACGAGAATCTCATGATTTGAACATGGGTTCTGCGGCTTCAAACAGCTTCGCGTAACGAATTCCCGTGCAAGAAATATTTATTTTATTATATGGAACAAAACATTAAATCCTTTATTTGCTGCCGTTTTCTCTCTTATGCCTACCATGGTGAAGGAAGTTTTAAAGGCAAACTTATCAGTGCACAGCCTCTTTTTTATATATGCATGAATGGAAATATATTATTTACAAAACTATTCTTTGCTCCAACTGATCACTGACGTAACGTTTTACAAATTACGTCATAAAAGCTTATGACGTCAAACTTGATACCGAGCAGCGTCATATTTAAAGGAGATACTGTGCAAGACGTGGTTTTGTTGCAAAATAAAAAAAAATCGCTTAATCCACTCAAATTTGGTCACAACGTGTTCCTCTCGTTCAAACTAAGAAAAAAAAGAGGGTCCAAACTTTTGCTTCTGACCATTAAAATGAAGTTATTGGGAGCAGAAAGTTGCAAAATCATGCCTCATGTCCGCCATTGCTGTTGAACACCTCCTGATGTGAACGAACCGTACACGCATCGGCGTTGCGCATCATGTGACCACCCTGATATTTTATAATATCACCCGCTGCTATGGCAACTCTAAACTTTTAAAAAATGACGTGGATAATGAGACCGTATGCTACGTTTGTAACACTTTGTCACCGGCGACCACGGTTATCACGTTTCAGGCCACCTTGGACAAAACCTAGTGACCGTGAGACAGTTATAATGGTCGACAAACGTTGTTCGCCATGGTCGCTGGGAAAAAAAGGTTTAATGTCAAAAAATTTGCCACAGCAGCCAAGGTGAAAATGTGTCAAAGAAAAGCTTGGAGAACGCAACAAATGTGACAGAGCATTACAGACCGTAACAAAACTCAGAGTATGTCCATAGGGTGACGGGAAGCAAGATTACTCCCCTGACAACCCACTTTTTGTCAAGTTCTGCCAGATAGGGTCTGCCACATTTATTGCCCATTTGGCTACGGCTGCTCTACGGTAGCTGCACGTTCTATCACGGTTTGCCACGATTTTTCATGGTCCCCAGAGCAAGCTATGTAACACAACAGGCCATTTCATTGGTCAATTGATAAACCAATCACATCCAACGATACATTAGGGCTTACCAGTTGTCAATTTGAAATGATAATAGGGCACCAGTTTACAGCATTTAATTATGAGAAACATATCTGTAAAATGATTTTGAATTTGAACCAATGTCATTTAAAGATATTTCTTATCCAGAGCTATGGTGGCTAATACGTTTGGCCAAGCTAGAGCATTTGTGCTATTTTTGTAGAGAACATTGTGAGAAATATTTCTGAAAATTATTTTGAACTTGGATCAGTGGTCCAGGAGGAGGTGTCGTTTAAATTGGAACCCTTTGTGCAATTTTGGTAGAGGGCGTTATCAGAAACATTTCTGTTAATATATTTAGAACAAGAATTGGGTTTTCTATAATAAAGAAAACAAGTCTCATCGAACACACTGTGGCAAAAGAAAGAATCAAATGTCACTAAATACAATATCAACAGAAATAATGGTGACTTTTAACAAAGAATCTCCAGACCTAGACAAATACCTGCAAAGTTTAAAAACAAAAGATACGAGTAAAATCGTAGGAGTAGCGTGTACAAGATACCCAGTGTCTAAATACTTCCATAGAAGTTGAGCCAAAACAGACTTAGTTCAAACTGCTAAAGATGGAAACAAAATTACAGCCAAATGTCATGCACATCTTTAGACCTTGACAAAACATGTATAGAGTTTCAAAAAGATTCAGGTAAAACTACAGGGAGGAGATGCGTTTACAAGATACCCAGTGTCCAAATGCTTTAAACCAAAAATGACTAAGTCCAATCTGTGAAAAAAGTGACACAACTAATCTGAGGATTAAAGCCAAGTGTCATGCACATCATCAGACCTTGGAAAAAACGTATGCAAAGTTTTTAAAAAAGATCTGGCTTAAACTTTAAGAGGGGTTGTGTTAACAATATTGCGAGTGTCTATATGCCAAAAGTGAAAAAGTTCAAACTTCAAAAGAAGTAAAAAACATAATCTTAGGTTTACAGCCAAACGTCATGCAAATCTTCAGGGCCTGACAAAACACCTGAAAAGTTAAAAAAAGACCCAGCTTAAACTGTAAGAGAAGCTTTTATGTTTTTTTCTGTCTTGTGTTTGTAAAGTTTTTGTGTGCGTTTGTTTATTTGTGCCTTGTGGTCACCTGCTGGGAAAGAGTTGACCTATTGGCTCTTGTTTGTGGTGTATAGCTATGAGTTTGTCACTTTCTCATTGGTATCCTGGGTCAGGTGAGGTACTTGATTGTATCGATTCTTGATCTTTGCACCCTTACTTACTTTGCGTTCACAAGATTGTACACAAATTGCCATGGATAGATGGACAGAGGGACATATGGAACACGGGAAAACAAAATGTCTCCAGACACTGATTGGGGGAGAAATAATTAGGACCAGTGGTTCAGGAGAAGATGTCGTTTAAAGATATCTTATCTACAGCTCTTATAGTCCATGAGCTTAGCGGAGCGAGACCTTTTGCGCAATTTATGTAAAGGGTATTATGGGGAGCATTCCTGTAAAATCATTTTAATTTTGTGCCAATGGTTCAGATTGAGATGTGGTTTGAAGGAGAAGTTTACGCAGTAAAGACAGCGGACGATAGGCGAGACCAATCACAATAGCTCACATTGAGCCATTGGCTGAATCGAAATTACCGTCTCTATGCTACGAGCCCTGCACTCTTAGCCCACTACACTACAGCTGGCGTATTGTCACAATTGTAAGATAACCTGTATGTGGCGAAAGCTATAAATAAGGGACATTTTATATATACTTAAAGCCAGTAAAACGCAACTTTTAGAATATAACTTTACCCTAAATCTAATGGTTTTTTAGCATTCTTATTAAACAAAAAGCACGAATCTATGCTATGGATATCAAGGCAATATCCTATTGGTACCGGTAACGTATTCCAGATAAGTCTGGCTCTCGTTTTGATAAACGCACACAACCAGAATACTCAATAGAAAAAATAAGCTGACTAATCAGGATATCAGATCTTCTTTATGCCTGACTTCTTTGGGTTCAAACTTTGCATAAAATTTACTATTGCCTTACGTTATATGCACAAACAACAGGGAAATGTGTCTCATTTTTTTACCTTTTAAATGACCATCAAAAATGAGCATGGAAACCGGAAGTTTCGAAAAATGCGTGACTTTCGACGGTACTAGTTAGTTGTGGTAAAGCATGGCCATAGGTTATGACCTCACAGCTAACGTTTGATTCATTTTCATTGAATTTAAATCATTTCTCAATTTTAGCGAAATTTTTGCGAAAAACATTTTCAGACATACAGACCTTTTCGCAAATGAAATTTTTGTTTTGTATTCCGTATTTTGGTTGTTAGGGTAGAACACAGTACATTCACTCTTAAATTGAGTAGAATTTCAAGAAGCTGGAGTACAAATTTGATACATTTGTCATTTTTCACCATTTTTTAGCAGAATTGCGCAATTCTCAAGATTTGCTAAATGGACTTGTAAGAAGGAAAGCTTGAACATGCGTACACAACATGTATTGAGCTGCTACTTATAACATAATTTGTATCAGTTGCGTATTTAATGGTTTTAAGTATATTTTGAACTATGGGGTCAAATAAATACGACAGAAGTATACTAGGGTCATCTTAGAAAATACAGATACAGCATATAAGCCATAGAATCTATTTACAAAGCGAACATATCTCTATGAAATAGAATATAACACTGAACATAAGTATAATTTTTTTGCAAAAACTCTGTGTGCATATAAAACATAGACTCTATTTATAAAGCAAACACATCTCTATTGAATATAACACTGAACATATATGTATGTATCAAATTATTAAAACTTTTGGCAGAAACTCTGTGTGTTTGTAAGACATGGATTTTATTTATAAAGCGTGCATATAAGACATGGATTCTATATATAGAGCAAACACATCTCTATGGAATACAACACTGAACATATGTATCAAAATATTAAATCTTTTGGCAGAAACTCTGCGTATATAAGACATGGACTCTATTTATAAAGCAAACATCACATCTGTATGGCATATAACACTGAACATATGTATCAACTATTAAATCTTTTGGCAGAAAGTGTGTGTGTGTGTGTGTGTGTGTGTGTGTGTGTGTGTGTGTGACAAGTGGGACTTTGAAAAGCTTGTGAGCATATTTCTTCAACTATCCACCAATCATTTGTAATGATTGACTGAAACACTCTGGGTATGGATCCTGAGTTCCCCCCACTCTGCATCCGTGGATGTAAACTATTCACCAATCATTTGTAACGTTTGAAACACTCTTGTTAGAAAACAAGCTAATATCACCTGAAGACACCACGATCAGATATTACAGATGAGCTGAAGACAGTTTAACACATACTGAGCAGTGACCTTTTAGTTTAAAGCACGGATTACTGACCTGATAGTTTAAAAAACCTTGAGCACTGACCTAATTGTTTGAAACACAGTGAATACTGAGCTAATAAATTAAACCTCTGATTACTGACTTGATAGTTTAAACAATCTAAGGACTAGTCAGATAGTTTAATACTCTCCAAGGAATTGCCAGAGGACAAAACTCTCCAAACTCTCTTAGTATTTACTTGATAGTTAAAACACTCTGAGAACTAACCTGATTGTTTAAACACTTAGGGTACAGACTTGATAGTTTAAACCCCGCTGAGTACTAAGTTGATAGTAAAACGCCCTAAGCAATGACCTGATAGGTTCAGACTATAAGGCCAGTACTCAGAGAGTTAAAGACTACCAGGTCAGTACTCAGTGTTTGAAACTATCATATCAGCACTCAGGACGTTAAGCTATCAACTTCGTACTCAGCGAGTTTAAAACTATCAGGTCAGTGCCCAGAGTGTTTAAATATCAGGTTAGTACTCAGAGTGTTTGAACTATTAAGTAAATACTCAGAGAGTTTGGAGAGTTTTGTCCTCTGGTAAGTCCTTAGAGAGTATTAAACTATCAGATCAGTCCTTAGATTATTTTAAACTATCAAGTCAGTAATCAGAGTTTTAGACTATTAGCTCAGTATCACTGTGTTCTTTTACTATTAGGCCAGTACTCGCGATGTTTTAAACTATCAGGCCAGTAATCTGTGTTTAAACTTTAGGTCAGTATTCAGTGTGTTAAAACTATCAACAGTTTATCCGTAATATTTGAATGTGGCGTCTTCTGGTGATATTATCTTTTTTCAAACAAGGGTCATTCAAGCATTACAAAAGATTGGTGGATAGTTTAAATTGCGCTTCACTTGCGGGCCGATGATGACATACTTTTAGGTGCTTACTGGGTGGTCTTAGGAATACTGGTATGGGCCCAATCAAGAAGCAAATTAGAGCTTCACCCCCTTTGTAAATCTAGTTTGCTAAAAATACAAAAAAATACAAACAAAAAAAGAACGTTTTTCACACCCGAACTTTCTTGATCCGGGCACAGGTCATAAGGTAATCAGTGAGTATAACTCCTCAAAGTCCCACTTGTTCCACATTTTATGTCAATCTTTTCTAAGATTTGCAGAAGTCATGGATGTATGCAATAATGTCTATTGTTATTATATTTGATATTCTCATATATTTATATATTTGATACATGTTTATACATTTACTTTGTTTTAGTTTTAGTAGGTTTTTTCAGGCCACTAATGTTAACAGTGGTATTCATCTCTGTCCCAGGTATTTAACAGCATGAAAAGTTTGTATTCCTTAAGATGGCGTTTGGCTTCACCAGGAGAAATTCTTGACTTTGGATTAACGGTACATAATTTTCTTATCAAGGCCATAAAATCACAACTAAATTGGTCCTTATGACAACGACCTTTAGGAAGGTCAAAGTTACTACTCAGTTGATTAGCAAGAAGTTCTTCTTTAGTTTCACCCAAAAAAGCACGTCTCCCAGTCAACATCTGGAAGAATGTGACACCCAAGCACCATGAGTCCATCCTGGCCATATGGATGGGAGGTTTGAAATCCAACATCTCAGGTGGAGCGTAGCCAAATGTTCCAGTGCTCTGGTCCAATAACCTGCGAGTTCCATCCAGTTTTTTAAAGTACGTTGCAGATCCAAAATCAGCCAATTTGGGAGACCCAGACTCAGTCAAAAGAATATTCTTAGGTTTGATGTCCAAATGTGCGAGATATTGCAAATGAATGCAAGAAACGGCACGAGCAATTCCAAGAGAAATGTCACAACAAGTTTCACCTTTAAAAGGACCAGAGGCTTTAATTAAATTAGCCAAATCATTTGAGCAAAATTCCATAAGGTAACCTTTTGGCAATTTTTCCAGGACATGAACAATATTTGGATGACTAAGGTCTAACAAAGTTTCAAACTCCTCATGCACATATTCTGAATTTAAATAGGTTGAAAGTTTTGCTGCATAAATGGTATCCCTGTCACGAACTTTGTAAACTGTCCCAAAACCACCTTCGCCCAATTTTTCCAAAACTTCCAAGTTAAATGAACCACCCAATATAAACTGTCCACGAGAGTATTCTACACTATGAGAGGATGAGCTATTGATAATAGGAGAACCACAAGAGGGCGAAGAACCACAACCATCTGACAATAAAACGTCATTCAAAGAAGGAGAAGCACAATTTCGAGAAGATGCTGTTAAATACTCTGAGGACAGGGATCTGATGCTTGTTGATGCTGTGTTGTATGAGCATGTGCTTGATGTGTGTGTAGTGATGCTGTGAAGAGTAACTGTGTCTCTGTGTTGATGTATGTCTGTGCATGTATTGTATTGTCTGGTCGGCATAACTGCATTTGTGACAGCTTTAATTCCTTGCCATAGAACATTTGATGTGCGCTTGATGGATTGGAATAGACCGATGGATGCATGGCAAACACGTCTAATAAGTCTGTGGGACGTCCTCTTGCTATGATACACAAAAGTAACACCTAAAAGTAAAAGAAAAATGCAAAGATTTATAGAATGGAATTGTATAAAAACAACTAAACATGCACACAATATTTAGACAGTTACCCCACAACCACAATAGTCTTCTTTAATACATTTTATAAGCGATAAGAAACTTATAATTTGGTACGTAAAGATTCTTTTTATTTTTCAAAAGTTATTTGAAGTATACCTAAGGACTTTGAAAACGCAACACCGGGACTTAATCCTTTATTGCTCAAAAACTAAGGATGGCAGAGAGATAAACTCCATTGCATACCAAAGTCTGACAAGCTTTAAGTGTGCCCTAGAAAATACATGACTGTATGGTTTAATTCAAGGTATTGAATTATCAGGGGTAGGCGATTTCGAAGGACACTAATTCAACAGCAAAATAACCCTCTTTAGTTTTGTTTCCTGACTCAACATATATCTGTCCCATGCTTCTTTAATAGTAAACATCCTTTATAGAACAATTCAAAATTTATTGACAGTATAGTATGCTCAAATTATTGCCTATTAAAGATGCCAACATACCCCATCCATTCGGATTACTATACTCTAGCGATAAAATTCAACATTTGAGCCTTTCAAAGTTTTATTTGTTTTCGTTTGGTTTTGTTTGCAGGGCAAAGGTCATTTACAAATGACAAATTCTGATTAAATTACGCCATGCATCACGTTTCTTCTGCATTGTGCAAGTGGCATTAACGTAACACTTAGCATTCAATTATGGTATATGATAAATTAAAAGATAGAATTCGCAAAGAATACATGTAAGTGTCTGAGTACAATTTAGTCTACTGAGATGATTCCCATTGCTTGAACTTATCCAGCAAGAGAGCATTATAAAAACGCTTATTTTCTTTGACTTTTCAATTTGACCCCCACTTGGTTCATGGCAAATTTTCTTTAACACACTTTCGACGCCTGATTACAAAACACGTGTAACGCAGCAGTACCTGACGTACATTTGAACTGATATAAACTCAACTGGCCTATCCCTTGTGATCTTTCTGAGAGTTGAACAGTTCTAAGTGGTGTGTATCTTTTTTTTTTTTGCCGGGTATATATTGCAAAAATGTTTACTTACCTAAGAACATGGCAGCACCCCAGAGTAGATACGGATTCTCTAAAAGTACTGGTGAAGCTAAAAGAAAGACAAAACTAGTCAGCATGGAACAGTCAAATATCGTAAATTGGAAGACCTCGGGACTAGAGGTTTATTTCGAATTATCACGCTCTCGAATTATAGTGAGGTAAACATAAAAATATATATACCCCGAAAAATTCTTATCAGCAGTTTTTTCTCTATCAAACATAAGGTTACGTTTCTTTTACTGCCCCAAAAACATACATATGCCATTATAGATAGTTATTAAAAATAAATTATGAAAATTCCTGTTCTCTGAATCCAGTCTGTCGAGCATTAAATCATTAGTTTCCCTTCAAATAACCAATTGGACTCCCTCTGTAAATAATTTGAGGACTAAGAAAAAACGAAAAGGTTAAGAAGAAGTTTCTGACAAAAGGGCTTGATCCCCTTTGTGGAAATTTCAAAGTTGTCTGTTCAAATTTACTCTTTGCCTACTAGGGCCGTCGGCTGATAACCTTTGCAAACAGTTTGAACCCAGGTTAGGCCAGACAGAACGTCAGACCTGATCTGGATCCAAACTGTTTGACACTCTGGAGGTATTCCTGACAGAATTTTCCGAAAAAATGTTGATTTCGAAAAAGATCAGTACTAAGATGATAATAAGCAAACAATGATAGACATCCAATTAGGTGGACGGACAGACAAACTAAAGGTGAATAGTGTCAGTGCATCTACAACCTACCTTGTTGATATAAAGCTACTGGGAACGACGTTTTAGTCTGTGGCAGTGTAAACTCTGAAACGAACAAAATATAAGAAAATGAGACGAATATTTAGAATACAGGACAATGATCTCATATCTCGTATGTATGGTTAAGTAAAATAAGCAGGGATTAAAAATCTAAAATAATAATTGATTGTTTTCTCACTCCCTAAGAATGAAGGCAATTTCATTTATCCTCTGAGACTGAGTGCAAAAGACATATACATTTTCTTCCATGTTTAGAAGAAAAGTGAAACATAGCCTGATCTTTTAAAACGTGTTGTTATTCCAGCGACCCGATTGAACTTATTTACTTAAAGGGGATAAATCTTGAGCAATAAGAGTGGTACCACCCATTATGACTCTCTCTGGGGGTCATACTGGTCAGATTAACGGACATTCACTATGAGATGATTATACATTCATTGCATGGGTGATAATGAGGCCCCTTGAAGGGTCTATGTAATTTCTGATAAATTAATTGATCTTGGTGAACTAAATGCTAATGACCAGATTTACAGGTAAGTCCCTCTTGGAGCCCCCTTAGTAAAGTGAGATATTGAAATTAACCAAGAGGCGATGTAACATTACCCTCATTAGTAAATTCGCTAATGATTTCATATACCACAGGATACACATAGGTCTTTAATCACCTTTAAATATGGTGATTCAGATATGCATGAGGTCAAATCAACATTACATTTACCAGTCAACTCTGAGTGTCAGTCATAAACATAAGAAAATGTTTTACGAAGTTTATGATATTGATGGCATTGTTAAAGTAACATAACAGTCAGAAATTTATTTCTGTTGTTGAAGAACATGATATTATATCATACAATTGCTATGAGTCACATTTTAACCCTTAAAGCGCCAGTAATAAAGCATTATCTGAAACTGACGTCTGCTTTAGTCGTCTGCTGTCTATATTTGCTAACATTATTGATAAATGAAGGTATAATAGCAAACAGTGTGAATCAAGATCAAACACATCGTATAGAAGCAGTCAGATCTGGATCTACACTGGTTGACCAAGAGACTTCCAAAACATTTCAGCAGACGATTTTTGTTGTGATGGGCGCTTTTAGGGTTAAGGCGTCTATGCTTAGTCCTGGTTTTGTGGGGATTTTTGTGTGTGACATTTCATGTTGTATTATTTGGCAATCATCTCGCAGAGAGAGAGAGTGTGTGTGTGTGTGTGTGTGTGTGTGTGTGTGTGTGTGTGTGTGTGAGAGAGAGAGAGAGAGAGAGAGAGAGAGAGAGAGAGAGGGGTGGGGGAACTGACTGATTTGCGTATGTGTTACATGTTTGTGTGTGTATAAATCACATCTCTGCTCGATTTGTTTATACATGAACTCTTTCCCAAACTGAAGCTCAACCAACACTATTTTGCAATAGGACAAGCAATTTTAAGGGAGGTGCTCTTAATTAATTCAAAAAGATAAGAAAAACTGTATTTGGTATCCAATGATAGAGAATCGTTCACTTTAGTGAAATTAATCTACAAAAGGCAAGGTTCTGATAGAGAATCGTTCACTTTGGTGAAATTATACTACCAAAGACAATGTTCTTGGACTAGAAAAAAGAGTTCCGAAAGTTTAATAGAATGACACATGTACAAGAACTTCTGTAAATTCAGAAAATTTAGCAAGAATTTTACTTTCCCGAATAACCTTGTTCTCTACTGGTGCATGATTTGCCTTCACCAATCAACGGCGGAGCAAATTCTCCATTTCACGTGGGTTTCATTTCCGAAGTTTCACTAAATAAAGCCCTCGCGAAAATTTCTGAATTTATAGTATAATTCACCTTGAGTTCCATACTGGCTGGATGGTCCGGAGATTTCACTGAAACTAGTGGCTGGAAATAAAAAAAAAAATCCAAATGTCACATTAATTAAGTCAGTGCATGAGATTTCCAATAATGTGGTATGTGCTCCCAGCAAAGCCTCAGATCAGCCTGTGCATACGCGCAGTCGGATCAGAGCCTTTGCTAGTCGCTTGAATATTCTATGAGTGTTCAGCTACCGACCGAACATCATTCTGAGTTTCTAAGCATAAAAGGAAGCTGTACATGCTTGTCTGAGTCTGCACATGTCAAAATGCCACATTGTTGGAAATCACATGTCGCGGCTCCTTTACATTTTCAAAGCAAATCTGTAGATTTTCACAACATATCAAAAACTCATGAACAAAAGAAATATAACTGACAACCGACGACGGTCACGTGAAACTGATTCATTCACTAGCAGTGAGTTGTTTTGCTGTGACAGACGGCGAACCATATCTGATTTGCTAGTCTTAAACTACTTCGTTGTCAAGCTTTCCGAAACCAACAAACACGTCTTTGTGATTACATGTAAGGGAACGTTGCTTTCAAAAGCTCTTACTTGTATGAACATTTTCCTGTATAAACTAAAATGGCCAGACAGATGCCTCTGGTTATATTGTTTTATGAATAATTAATACATCTCACAAAGACCACTTTACGCCCTTTGAGTACTCAGCAGCGGGCTTATCAGTCAAGCCGTCGGGCCTGATCTGGGTCTTAACAAATTGATACAAATGCAGTATAATTGTGGAATGGATGTAATCACCAACCCGGGCTATCTAACCCAATTATACCTAATAAAACTTTCCAACCTGATCAATTGGACGAAACCATTTGGAATTTAAGGGTTGTTGGGTAGTTAGTTTCAATTTCATTCACATGTGAAAAGTTCATTCTGTAAGCACATAGTGCAGAACTTGGTCAGACTGCGCGTTTTGCGGCGTCTGGTCTGATTTTGCACTGTTTTACAATGTCCCATAAAAAGGGTTTAGGCTTTACAAGTTACAACCCCCATTCCAATGGTCAGCGATTCCGCTACGATTCTAAATTTTGGTCAAAATGACGCGTATCGCAGCAGAAACGGTAAGAGCGTAGTAGAAGCGCAGTAGAAGCGCCATGGTCGTAATAGACAATTTTACCCACAAAGCGAACTGCTGACTGCGGATTAAATTCTAGGGAACATCTCAACATTAATTTTGATGTCAAAATTACAATAAAACACCGACCATGGGACGGCGATTCAGGCTTTATACAATGATGTACTGTATAAACACACTGGGTTTGCGGCAATCATGAGACCAGCTTTTTTAACAAAACTGTTTGTATGCCCCCCAAAGGAACTGTGGGAGGCATATAGTAATTTCTTTGTCCATTCCTCCGTCCGTCCGTCCACACTGGCATGCGTAAAAGTTTCGTTTG